>VWZW01006253.1:406335-746919 GCA_013397115.1 Edolisoma coerulescens
TACACACACAAATATATATATTTTATATATATAATATACATATAATACACACACGCACATGCACACATTTAGGACAGAACTAGACACACACTAGAAACAGATTTTAGGTGTTCAAGTGTTAACACTCTGTGTCTCTGTTTTTCTCATTTGCTATCTACTTTGCTGTATCCCTGTCTTGAGGTTGTTTCATTCTCAGTTGGTTCAACATAAATTTTAGATCCTATATGCTTGATTTTGTAGAAATATTTTCTGTTTGATTTCAAAGTTAAATAGGATCTTGCTGGTTTTGTCTCATCTTTTCTGTACTTGAATAGGTACTAGGGCAAGATGAAGGTAATTGTGTTAAATAGCAGAGAAAGGTGTGTGATATTCTTGCTCCTACTAGGCTGGCTAGTGCAGAGCAGAAGGTGGGATACAGCGAAGAGCTCGAGTGGCAAGTCTCATGTGGGTCAGGTTGCGTGGCTGAGAGGATCAAGGCTTCTAGCTCAGGGCTGAGCACACCCACTACCTGACTAGTACTTGTGAAATCTGGGGCCAGGGAAAACGTTGAAGGGGATCTAATCTGAGGTCTTTGCTGTGAGTCTAAAACAGAGTGAATGTCCTCAGACTACTGCCTGCAGCTGGTAAGTGTTCCAGGTGACTGCTTTTTGTTACTTGCTAGCAGAATCACAATACCTGATTCTGAGAGTGTGTTTGGATCCAGCATATACTAATTCATCAAATGTTGATGCAAAATTGCTCGTTTGGGAAGTATGCCATGAAGGAACTTAATTTTACAGACAGTATAATTATACAGCTGTTACAGATATGCCTGTAAAGCACAACATACAACAGATAGCTTCAAATGTGTGCTGCATTTCTTTTTCTCTTTAATACCCTCTAAATGAAAGGAAGTGCGGACTAATCTGGCAATTTTAAATGCTGGGGATAGCATTTACCTCATTTTTCCATTTCTTTGGCTTGTATACTTATTTAACTGATTTTGTTGGAAAGGAGACAGAGTAGCAGATAGAGCATTTATTAAAGTGTAATTCCACAGCACAGTGCACAGAGGCTGTAAGCAAAGGCTATAAATGCTAAGACCAGTTTGTAGGGTAAGTCCTACAGCCTCTGCTGCCTTTTTGATGCAGACTGACTGCAGTCAGTGAAGGCTCAGGCAGTAGAATTAAGCAGATAAACTGAGAATTTGAAGCAAAAATTGTGGGTTCTTGCAATTTAAGCTCTCACAAGATAAGAAAAATGTCCACTAGCTATAAGAGTAAAAAGGACCTCTTTTATTTGCAGGTCCGGTTCTGAGAAGCCTTTCATCTGTGGGTCTGCTGCTCTCACCACACAGTGTAGTAGAAAACTACTCTTTTCCAATAGAACTTCCATTTATTTAAGACAGGTGTGCAGTGGGTGTGCGTGTAGGCTAAACAGTGGATCATGCCACATATCAAAATTGAAGCCAGGGATGTGCTTGAGGAAGTGTTAAGATGGTAGGGTACATTCCTAATATTACAGGAATATATCTATAATTCAAGATGCTACCTTAAAACAAAGGATGGTCTGATCCCAAATGATTAGTTGCAGTTTAGGAAACAAAAAAGGAGAAAGGGGGCGGTGCAGCTAAAGAGTGATAATTTCTTATCTTCTTCTAGTAATGATTCACACCAGTGTTTAAAAGGGCATTGCTATTGAAGACAAGTGATCCATACTGTATCCTAATGCAATCCTCTGTGAATAAGTGAAACCAACACATTTCTCAAGGTTTATTCCCTTCTTTTCTTTCCCAAATAAAGCATCTGAGCACAATCAACTCTTGAGCAGACTGCCGAGGAGATTGCTGCATTTAATTGTTATGCTGAAGGGACAAATGCAAGGAGAACAAACAATTAGATAAAAAGGGGTTGAAATTCTGACAGAGAGGCTAAGATAATCTTTGCTATGCTAAGGATTACAGCTGCCACTAATTTAGTTGCATTATCCTTCTCATTGCAGATGTTTAGGAATGGGTCTTCTAAATTACAGAGAACAAAAGCATTTCCACTCTAAAACCAAATTTTATCATAAGAAATATAATTGATAATATGATAAAAGCTTTTGATACTGAATGATTTGATAGGCTAACAGGAAAAATAGAAAATTTGCACAGATATTTATCTGAAGAAAAGGGTGAACACAATGACACCAGCCCATGTATTTCCAGTTATGTTGCTTCTGAACTAAAAATGCTTAAGAACAAGTGATTTAATTAATATTGTCTAGTGACATATTGATACCTAATCATGATTTGTTCATTAACTGCATTGTTACCACTACTGATAACTAGTTAGCACTATTAAAGCTATAATGGGGTAGTTTGCTTAATGTATGCAGCTCCTAACAGTTTTATAAATCATTCTTGCAAACAAATGAATGTCAATAGAAGAGTAACTACATAATGTGTGACTACACATAACTTTATCATGTTTTTCCTATCTCTTAGTCATTGGTAATGTGACCTTCAGCAGTGGTAAGACGTCTGATGGGTTTGAAACCTTTTTTGTTTGCTGTTTTGGCTATCTACATGATCTTAAAGAAAGACAAAGCCTACACCTAAAATTTATTATCATTTAAAAAAACAGGCACAAACTGTAAGCACAGGTGTTAAACTAGGGGTAAATCTCTATACTAAAGCTTGTGTGAAGTGGAAGCACAGAGCTCCTGGGGGCTAATTTACTCTGCTTCAAGATGCTTAGGCTGTATCTGATGCTGACCAAACTAGCTTATTTAGAGCTTGTTTGGAGATCTCGAGCTATATGCTAGTGTGCAATGTGGGTAAACCATTGGTTAAGATTTATGCTTGTTATTTTATTGCTAAATCTCTAGAAAGGCTCACAAATCTGTAAGTATAGGTTGTGGTCAGGACCGCCCTGGATCATAACTTGTTAAGAATAATTTGCTGTGTGCCCATTGTCTGCCTTTCTAGAACACATGGAATTTACATTGGACAAAATTACTTTTACTTGTAATATAAAGCAGCATGGTACACATGTTTTTATGGTAGGAACTGCACTTACCATTTAATTCTAAGCTCGGAAAAAAATCAGAAATAAAGGATTGGCAAAACCCTTTCAATTTTCCTTGCAACACTGAAATTTTTAAATAAACCTTCCTACAACAGAGGTTAAATGTCAGAGGATTAGTCACCCAGCTGTAGTTCAGTGTCCTTGGTCCTACAAACCTTTAAGAAATGTGTAACACATCACATTTATCTTGTCAGTCAGTGGAGCTTACGCAAAGTGAAGTGCAAAGAATTAGATTTCAGGTATGGGCTCACCATGGCTGCTATACTTTTCCCATGCTGAAATCCATGTGCAGCACTTGGGACTTCACAGTAAAGCCTTAGGGAGAGCATAATGTTTCTGCACATGGGGATGCAGTGTGCTTTCAAGCTGAACAAGAGAAGCTTGTAACAAGACACGGTGTGTTGCAAAAGGGAATGCTGATGCAATTGGACTCTTGTGACCATCTCTGCGTGGTGTGTGCTCTGCCATTAGGCACATGGGCTCTTTTAGGGCAAGACTGGATTTTTCCAGCATTTTTCATGTGGCACTGTGTTGACATAGATCAGCAGGGGAATAAAAAGATTGCTGAAGAAAAAAAGCTGAAAAACTAATCTACCTCTTTGTGCACCCTCTAGCCAGAAAATTTAAAATAGAAACGAGGAAGACTGTGTCTGTTGGATCATAGGTAGTACAGAAAAATATTTTCTCAGAAATATATACTCCAGAGAGGGGATCTAAACCTTCTGTTCAGAGCTGATCACATTTTCTAAACAGAGGTTGTGTCTTCCTCTCTGAAACTCCTTGTGAGGGAAAAAAAAAGGCTTTATATGTAATTTAAAAATTAATTTTGGTTTTTTTCTTCCTCACTAAATTAAATAGACAAAATCCAGAATCATCACATTTTCTCTTTTCTTCTTTGTTTTATTTTTTAACTGTAAAATTTTTTAACTTTGACAGTAATGTCAATATAGCAGAATGGAACTGCTGAGTACACTCCACTGAACTGAATAGCATTTTTTTCTGGTGGAAAAAAATCATCCAATGTGGATATAGAAAATTTTCAGCTTTGAAAAATGGAATCAGGATGAAAACTTTAAGTCTAAGTAAATTGAATGCTTTATTTTTGCAATTTCCCTGTAATTCGAAAAGATATTTGCATAAAAAAATTTCTTGGAGGAAAGAAAGGGAGATACATGTAACTTTTTATGAGTTTCAGCCTTTATGGATCACGCCTTCAAGATCATGGCTCTGCTTTCTTCCTTTAATTCCATCTTGGTGTTGCAGGAGGCTATTGATACCCTGACCTTTTGTTTCCTG
The DNA here is from genome assembly GCA_013397115.1 of Edolisoma coerulescens. Taxonomy (NCBI): domain Eukaryota; kingdom Metazoa; phylum Chordata; class Aves; order Passeriformes; family Campephagidae; genus Edolisoma; species Edolisoma coerulescens. Next base: position 410,682 of record VWZW01006253.1, read on the forward strand.
GAGTACCTAGTGGAAATAATGAAGGAATAAAATCCAGGAAGAGTCACTTGATGGTAACTTGTGGCAATTGTTATTAATTTCCTGTGGACCTTCTCACAGAGTAAAATCTACATTAAGAATCCTGTGGTGTCAGAAATTTTCATTGCAAACACAACAAAGAATTTGTTTATAAAAAGTGCTGTAAATTATATGAATCTATTTAAGTTTCCTGCTTAAAACCAATTTTGAGATGCTGGTTTCTGCTGTGCTCCTGTCTGTTTCATGCTAGGTTTTAACAAGCAGGAGTCAAACTTAGTCGTCAACAGGAGATGCTGGAATAATGAGCCAAAACTTGGGCAGATATGGGGTAGAACTTACCCCTGCACTAAGGAGTCTGTAACTTGTAGAAGCTAATTGTAAGCTTTAAAGTTTTTTTCTGGGGGTTTTTGTTGCGTGTTTTGAGAGGCATTCATTTTTTTGGTGTTTTTGAAAGGCACTCAAAACAATTTTTTGGCTTCTTTTTTTTTCACCCAGCATCCAAACAACTTTGTTTTGTAGCTAAAACAAAGATTTTTTTTTTTGTCTACTGCAGGTTGCATAGACCTCAGTCTCCCACTGAGAGAAGGAAATATCTTTCTGATTCACATGAGTTACCAGCAAATTTCATGAGACGCAGTGACATTTTATTTCTCTTCAAAGGCAATCAGTAAAACTGAAAAAGGTCACATTTTGTTTTCAGCAGAAAGTGCCTCTATGTCATAATTTAAAGTGAACAACAACTTCTAGTTTCATGCAGGAAGACATGTATATGTTAGATCAAGTTATAAGGGAAAATGTTAATTTCAAGTTCATTAGAGTTTAGAAAATCAAAGTGCATGTTTCTTGATGATCACTCTTCAACAATTTTTATACATTTTTTTTATACTTTCACTTCTGTATGATTTTCTTCTGCCATTGAATCATTCCTACCGTATTTTTGACAAAATTAGAATAACTGACTATTGACATCATGAAAAAAATGTAATTTGACTGGAAAAGCAAAACCACCATAATATTCAGTTACTGGAGTCATATAACATGACAAACCAAAACGGGATATTTTTCTGGATGCAGACTGGAAATTTTGTGTTAAAGAGGACTTTCCACAGTTTCACTATTCTGGCAGCAGAAGCATCACCTGAGTGAGAGACCAGGAAAACAAATGGCAGATTTAGTTAAACTACCTTGCATTATCTTGAAGTATTCATCCTAGCCTTCAGTGAACATTTGTTTTGGAGAAACTTTATTGACTACTTTAGAATTTGTAAAATCTTAAGTTATTTACTGATTTTCCCATTTATGGATCTAATTGCTCCTGGTTTTGGCTACGATTTTATAAACACTTGAATATAAAAGTGACTTTAGAAATAGAGAACTGTTACTTTGGATGAAGTTACTCATGTGCAGGGATTAGTATTTCTGGATCAAGAATATCTTCAGTATCTTCAAGACAACTAATCAGTGCAAAACTGGGAGAAAACTACCTGTGACCTCATAATGTATTTTATTTAAGGAAAAAAATCTTCTACAAACAGAAACTTCATGCTGAATGGTTATTACAAAATGACATGGTTTGCCTTGAGACACATTTTTTTCCTCTTGTTGTGGTAGAGCCTGATTATATCCAAGTCTCCTGTAGATCTGAGAGGTTTTTTTGGTTATTTACTGATAACTTCATTTGTAGTGGTTAAGGCAGATGAGATGTTCAAGCTGACTCTTGTGAGATTCAGTATAGGACTAGGCTGAGACCTTAGATGTATGCTCTGAGAATGAGAACAGCATGTAAATACACCACTTCAAGAGGAACTCAGATTAAAAATAAGAGCTATGAATGGATCCTATGCACTCTTGGGGAACAGTCTGCTGGATACTGTTCACCCTTCCTTCAATAACTCCACTCTGTTGTAGAACGCTCTGCAGATTCAAATATTTGAAGGATTCAGGTGAGAAACTGCAGAAGGGAAAGGCAAAGAGCAAAGTACATTTGTAAATGAGACTTGGAGAGAAGACAGGAAAATGAGGTAATAAGGTACAGTTAGGTTGTGCCAGATGGGAAAAGACACCGGGTAAATGAATCTTGCCAGAAGTGAGAGGAACAGCTCATAAGCATAGTGCAGAGCAACTGGTTTTCCCCTTGTTGACTTTTTTTTTATGCTGACACGATATAGGCGCAGTCGGCCCTCTAAAGTGCAGAAACATGGCAAATCTGGTCCACAGCGTGGAAGAAGTTGAGCTCCTATGGAGAAAAAGACTTAATTGCCTTATGGTGTAAGAAGGAGCATGAGGCCAATAACTTTTTCTTTCTTCTGGAACTCCATTTATTGGTAGGACAGGAAAAAAAAAGGTAAGAATTATCTTCAGATCTTAATGAAGTACACTTACTCCCCTCCTGCATTTCTGCGCAACTCTCTTCTTATTTTTTTCCCTCTAGGTGTCTGTCTGGTATATTTGGTTCCTTCATTATGCACAGGTTGAAAGTTGGTGTTGAGTTTCAGGTCTAAGGGTATTTCACTGTTAACTCCTCTGAAATCTCATATTTTCATAAAAGTAATCTCACATTTTCATAAACAGTATTTTTGCAGAGATAAATACATTTTTTGAGCTGCTTCACTTGTTTAAAAATAGTAAGTTTCAGATGTTGATGAAGAAAAGAAAATTTAAAGGGTTGTTTGAAAATCTCAGTGAGAAAGGACTATGTTATTGAGATCGATATAGCTGATAAGTGTGTGACTGTCTTTGTAGCTTGATAGTTTAGTAAATAAAATGCCAGACAAGTTAGCTACTTTGCAAAAAGATCTCCCTTTAGAGCTGGCTAATATAGCTCATTTATTCCCCTCTTCTCCTACCTTCATCTTTTTTTCCCAGAGATTGTATTTTCATTGTTTAATCTCTGCGTTTCAGCAACTTGATATATCATCATTAACCACCCTCCCTGATTTCCCTATCCCCAGTTTTAAAGGAAAACTTTTCCATTTTATGGCTAAGTTCTACAAGGTCTAAAATAATAGTGAGGAGGATATAAATTAGTGAACCTAAGTCTTTGGTCCTAAATCTGTTTTACCAATTACAGCACAAAATCATGAGTGGAGGCTGATTGCTTGAGAAGCTCCTCAGCCTGGCTCACTGACTTATTTCCCTGTTAAAGGCAATAAAAACAGTAATAATAATAGTAATAAAGATTTTATCTGTTCATATTTCTATTGCATAATTCTCCACTTCTTTCTTGTGATCCAACCTATTATTTTGTATTCCCAGTCTAGAGCTCACTCCCTTCTCTCACTGAGAGAGAGACTGAGGTTGGGGAATAAAAATGGAAGGGATGTTTAAAGTTTTTTAATTGTTTTGTTAAAGAATGAGTGAATGAGTGCAAGAGCTGAAGAATTTGCCTAGGATGTGAGTGGTGCATAGATACCTTCTTTGCAAGAAGGGATTAAAATCAAACCCTCTTGAGAAGTGGGATTTCCTTTCTATGGCTTCTTGTTGTCTGAATTGCACTGGATTATATAGAGGGATTTAATGGTTGCAAAATATAGCAATAGGATATAAGGCAGCCAGGTTTCCGAGTAAAATATTGAAAGCTGAGCAGGAGAAAACTAGGCCTAGGGTTTTATTTTCAGTACATTAGTGCATCCTTCCTTTAAATTCTTTCACAGCGTGTTATACGAGCTGACTGACCTATTCTTCAATACACTTAGGAGTATGTCTCTTGTCATCTGCCCCTGCCTTGCTGTGTGGTTTGCAACATTGAGCACTTGATGTTGCATAGACTCATAAGGGAAAACAGCCAGTTTCAAGCATTGTTCTGGGAAGATGGCTGGGGGGTTAAGTACTGCAGTATGGCAATGATACAGACATGAAGAGATAAAAAGGGTCTCAAGGGAAACAAGTTTCAAATGGAAGGAACTCAGTCTGTTTAGGGAAAATGATATGATCTTGCTGGCTACCATGTTTTGAGCAGGCACTGTCTAGAACATCACTGGGCCTCCTACTCTCACACTGGTGGTAGGTTGACCCCGGCTTGGATGCCAGGCATCCAGCAAAGCCACTCTCTCTCTTCCCTCCTCAGCTGGATGGAAGAGAAGGGAAGAGAAAATATAACGAAAGGCTCATGAGTTGAGGTAAGGGCAGGGAGAGATCACAAACTGTCATGAGCAAATCATACTCAGCTTGAGGAAATCAGCTGAATTTATTACCAATCAAAATCAGAGTACAATAATGAGAAGTAAAACAAATCTTAAACTCACCTTTCTCTCATCTCTCTCTCCTTCCAGGCTTCACTTTATTCCTGATCCTCCACCTCCTTGCCCCTCTTCTCCTTCAGTGGTGCAGGGGGATGAGAATGGGGGTTGCAGTCAGTTCATCAGATGTTTTTTCTGCTGCTTCTTCCTCCTCAGGGAAAGAAGTACTTCCACTGCTCAAAAATGGGATCCATCCCATGAGACTCAGTCCTCCACAAACTTCTCCAGCACGAGTCCTTCCCATGGGCTGCGGTTCTTCACAAACTGCTTCAGCATGGGGCTCATCAGGATTACAAGTCCTGCCAGCAAACCTGCTCCGGCATGGGCTCCTTTCTCCATGGGTCCAAAGGTCCTACCAGGAACCCACTCCAGCGTGGGCTTCCCACAGGGTCACAGCCTTCTTTTGGACATCCATCTGCTTCAGCAAGGGGCTCTTCCACTGGCTGCAGGTGGATCTCTGCACCCTCACAGATCTCCATGGGTTGCAGGGGGACAGCCTGCCTCACCATGGTCTTCGCCACAGTCTGCAGGGGAATTGATGCTCCAGCTCCTTCTTCACTGACTTTGGTGTCTGCAGAGCTGTTTTTCTCATATATTCTCTTCTCTGGCCACAATTACTTCGGCACAATAACTTTTTTCCTTCATAAATAAGTTATCACAGAGGGTTTACTGCCTTTGCTGATGGGCTTGGCCTTGGCCAGTGAAGGGTCTGTTTTGGAGCTGGCTGGCATTGGCTCTACTGGACATGGAGGAAGCGTCTAGCAGCTTCTCATGGAAGCCACCCCTGTAGCCTCCACCTCCCCACCCCCATCAGAACCTTGCCATGCAAACCCAATGCAGCAGTTTCTTGGACTGAAGTTGTTCACGAATCAAAAGCCATCCTTAATACTTGCCACTTCTGAATTAGAGTATGAAGGGCTCTTCAACACTCACTTACAACACAGCCTTAAGATGTGTTGATCATCTGCATTTCCCATTAAAACAGAAGAATCAGATCCTCAGTATCACTCTGGATTTTGTTTCCAAGCAAAGAAGAATTTGGTGATTTCAGAGGGCAAATACCTAAAACTTCTCCTCCTTTGGACTTGAGTTGGTGGTAAACAGTTCTATTTTGCCACTTTGCCCATGATGAAAATCCTTTAACCTTCTAATAGAAGATCAGGTGTAAGATTTTTATGTGAATGCTGCCACAGGCACTGGGAAAAGAAAATTACTTTTGTTTATTTAACTTCTTTAGTTTTTAGTCTGACATTTCTCAGCTGCACTCAGAGCCAAGATTCATTTGCAGTATTAAAGCACTTCTTCATATGGTTTTTCTTTTTGTAGGAGTGAAGAGACTTTACCGAATGACTTGAGGTTTTACAAATTTTTTTAATATTAAAACCGACAAATTATTCAGAAAGGAGGATTTATTATAAAAATTCCCACTAGAGAAAAAATTTATTGGAGTTTAAGTATCTGGTAATTTTGCTCGAGACTTTGGATTGTCTTTTATTTGTCCTGAAATTATTTTTTCCTATAGATGCTGAAAAATACGCCAGTACTTTATTTGGCACAAGAAAAATCCCTCTGTGCAATCCCCCAAACCCATTCTCAAAACTCAGAGCCTTAAATGGGTCTATGCCATCTGTTCTGCTTCACTTTGGCAGCTCTGACTTGACATCTGGCAGTTACAGAACTAAGTGTGAGCTTGTAATTAGAATTGGACAGAGATCTCAAGTTCCTTGTTTTAATAAAACTTCCCTGTACTACGTGATGTTGCAGAGATGCTGTCTGAATACTGGTATTCAACATGCTTTTATGTTTTTGATGACTCATCTAGAGCATGTAGAAAGAAGCAGCTTTATAATGACTTTTGATTTACTTCTTTCAGTCCTAATTAGAGCATGCTTTAATGATGACACTGGAATTATTTTTGTTGGCATTGTAATCTTTCTCTGGATAAACAGGCAATATGACTTCTTCCATGGGGAGAGTTCTGAGCTGAAGGACAGCAGGATTAATCCCTGAGGAGGTACTGTGTTCATTTGTGGTACACAAAATGGTTGAGAGCCTCTAAAGGGTAAACTACAAAGACTTTGGAGACTGCCAGTGTTATGAACTGTGAAATTGAACCCAGTTGCCAATGGAGAAGGGAGGGGAGAGAAAAATAAGGAGAGGCAGAAATCGATTCAAAGATGAAATTAGCTAGGAGGGTAAGCAAGGAGAAGGTATATGTAAGAGAGACTAGAGAACTAGCTAAGGAGTTGTTCCTAAATTCTGCTTTTTTTCCTATAGCTATCACTGTCTCTTTGCTCAGGATCTCTGTTCTGAATACTTTCTGATGGGCTCTTTTCATTCATTTGCCCTTGTTTTTCTTTGCTTCAGCAGTGGAAATCATTTGGGCAATATATCTTTACTTCAGGAAGAGACAGCAATGTGGCTTTTTGCTTCAGTTAACAGCTTGAGCTCGCTTCTTCAGGGGATCTTGAGAGTGAACCTGAGTAGCTGAATTTGACTGAAAACCTAGGTTAATGTGCTTCTGCTGCCATTTAAACCCATGCTCTTCAAGAAGGTTAATAATTTCTAAGAAATTCTCCTCACGGTCTCATCCCTCACTCCTCACGTCCCTGTACTCCTCTTTAGTCAGTGAAACTGAATTAAAGTGTCCTCTTAAAGGCAAGAAGATGATGTTTATTTTCTCCCGATTTTTCATGATGTTACTTTTATGAAAATGGTTCACTTTCTTTTTGTAACAGCTTTTCATTTAATACAGACTTGGATTTGGTTATATCTATTACAGTCTGTTTCCCTGCATGTTTCTTATGCAGCTCTAAATTTGAAAGAGAGCCATCATCTTGACATTTTATTTGGGCTAGATTTTAAATAAATATAATTAGGCTTTGTCACGCATTTTTAGACAGTCAACACAAAGTTATTTCTTTTCTCTTTGATATAAATAGCTCTTTTAGACTGGTTCTCTTTTAATTACTCTTGAAGATGTTCATATTTTATTAAGGCTGTAAATGTCAATTCTGGATGAATCAGACCTAAAATATTAGAAAGCAAACTATCTCCTAATGTTCTCACTCTGTCCCAATCCTTGTGAAGTGCCAAGAACTTTCTAATAAGTGCTGAGGTCTCTCAGAGCATTGAAGACAGGGAGAGCTGAAATTGCCGAGCACCTTGCAGCACAATCCCTTACCAAACAGGCTGCATTAACACCAAATATGTCTGATCTCCATATAAGAGATGCTATGACCCTTTTAATCAGAATTAAGTATCTTATTAATTGATGTTTTCATTTTTGAAACACAGAGACAAAGCCAAGTTACATCTCATGTGTTCATCCCACAATATTACCTATTTGGAGATAAAAATTAAATTAGCAAGAGCTACCTGTACAGACAGGTGCCTGAATAGAGAGGGATCAGTGGAAGGCACATGAAAAGAGAACTACAGAGCTACAGAAGTGTACTTAGATACGTGTAACAATACCAGCTCTGTTAAATAATTTCTGTTCTCTCCCATCTCTGCCTTGAGTTGCACTGTGGCATGTTAAATAGAATTCATTTTTACTGGGAAAACAAGTGTAGCCAGCTGTGGTAAGTGGGGAAAAGAAGTGGACTACGGGCCTGATTTTATGAACCTTCTCAGTTTCTTATGCTTCAGTACTTCCAGAACATAACACTCAGGAGGTAACCTGAACTTTTCACAAAATCTTCAATTTTTCTTCCCTCTGTCACATTTTTTTTGTACCAAGGATTTTGAGACAGGTCTCCTTTTCTCACCTGACTCTCATGCTCTGCTGTGGATATCTATAGGGAGAAAACCAGCAGAGCCACTCTTCTTCCCTAAGCACGTGGTCATGAAATCAATACTAACTCGCTCTTAGCTTGAAGAGTGATTCTGTTTTCCTATGGGGAAAGGTTTTCAGCCTTATATATTGCTGATGCAGTCATTTTTGTTGCTTTTCCTCAAGATTTTCCTTTTGGTTTAGCAGGTAGTGAAAGGTTGGGAAGGTGTAATTAAGCTGGGGTTCCTTGCTTAATAGAGAAAAATAATATTTCCTTCCATTTGCATCTGTCCTTTCATGTGTCCCTGAAATTTTTTCTCAGCTGACCGACAACTTCAGAAGGTTGAGCTCATTCAAATCAGTGCAAAGGGAAGTAGAGAAATCCAGATTAATCTTAACCAAATTTATTTTGTAGCTACATGACTATTCATATCAGCGTTTAGATTTCAGCATTAACTTCCTCTAACTTGTTTCTGCTGTGGCTGCTCCTTTTCTGTGAGTTAAGCACGCTGAGATGTCTGGCTGGAGTTGTCTCTACCCTTTGGGCCTGGGCTGATGATCTCATTGCCTTGTCAGCTGTAGTCTTTGCACAGATTTCTGATCAGAAGTCTCGTTAATATCTGTGTACCAGCATCTTTAACTTGCTTGTGTGACAGAAGTTTTTATGGCCCAACCTCTGTGGCAGGGTGGTAAGAAATTGGTCTGTGGGTTTAATGTGTTGACAGCTTTTCTAATGTTCATGTGCCCATATTGAAAGAATAAATTGTTTGCCTTCTCCATGTTTCCTATGCAACTGTGCTTGTCTTTTGTTTTACCATTTTACGATGTAAGCTCAGGTTTAATATGCTGTTCACAGTAGCTCTTGCCAAACATTATTTTTCAGGTGACAGCCATTCGATAGCTTTGCTTCACGCTGTAGCTCTTGCAGTTGTTCTAATATTTTGTCCAAGGTGACTCATGTTATATTGCAAATTGTCTTTCTCACTTTAGTATCCAAAGCATTTGCAGTCATTCTTACCTTTTAGTAGACCTGTATTGTGACTTACATTCTAATCCATGTGTTCCATTTTTTTCTATCAACATAGTAAATTATCAGTTTTTCCAGGACCATGGGTACCTCCCACCAGTTCAAGTTAAGTACACAGCATCAGTTCACTGCTTCATTTGTTTAGTCAATCCTTCTGAATGTATCTATTATGAAGGTAATTTAATTTAGTTTTTTGACTAGGAGATTCAGGACATAGTAAATGTACTTCAAAATGGTGATGTTTGTCACTTCATATTACTATGCCAGGTTTTAAAAGAAAGAAAAATTGCCTGTCTTCAGAGCAACGGCTCTGAACATGAGTGGGAATTGTAGAAAACTTCTAAAAAGTTTGAATGAACATTCTTTATACAGCCGTTAAAAGATGCAATAAAGTGAATGAGGTTGGTGGAAAAATTAGAACTCACCTCACACTGTTAAACTGTTTGGGCACTCTGAGCTAGTAGATGAAGACAATCTCCAAGAAATACTGGGATGATGGGCAAGAGATCACTAACATTCAAGAGAGCAGACGTAATACCAGAAAACTTCTGTTCATATTGTTCAGCACTTCCTGATACACTCCCCATTTTCAGTTGTTGGCATTTCTAGCACAGAATAAGCCTTCTGGCTGAAAGTTTTCAAGATTTTTTTTCTGTCTCAGCTTGAATTTTGAAAATGTTGGAATTCAAGCTTTCTGCATAGAAAAGAATTGAGGTGGCAGAATTAAAAATAGATAGTATTGCTGATGTTGAAAGCTCCTGTTGTCTGTTTTATGTGATGTTTTTTGGTTTAACTACTTTGGTACCTTGCCTTATGTTTATATACATAACATTTCATTGGGCCTCATGTTTATAACTGTAAGGTTTTGGCAGCCAGCCCTCACCTTTCATAGGCTGGATTATACATTTCATCAGCAAACTGCCTCACATGAGGCTTCATCTTCTTTTCCAGTTTTTTAAATGCACATGTAAGAGAGGAGATGGGCTTAGTAAAGATCCCTGTGAAATTTCATTTATGACTAATGAGAAAAACTGACAATTTATTTCTGTCTCATTTTCTAGTTTCTAAGGAACTTTATGGGCCACTATTCTGTTATTAGTGAAGCTCTGACATTCGTATTAGAAACTCCTGGTGAGATGTTCCTGACCCATTATTTGGAAAAATTCATTTTAGTATCCTATTTATTCTGAGTGTGGTTACCATTTCTGTGAGATTTTTCTGACATAAATGTTTCCTATACTTGTAAATACATTTGTCTTGTGAGTGCTCGAATAGGAAGGAAGCTTGCTGACATTGATGCTATAGTTATTTAGTGGGGGGCAGCCACACTTTCATTATAAGTAGTATATCTACATTTGAATCTTAATTATTCTTTTGAATAACATTAAGCCTGAAAACAAACCCTGAAGAATGCTACTAACATATTGAGTAGTAAGACAAAGGACAAAAGCAGCTGCTTTCTGATACATAACTATTGAACAGTTCTCAGTTTCTGTCATGTAGAACAGATTGATCTTTTGTAGTGCTAATCCTTAAACAAGATCACTGATAGTTAATGGAGGTTCAAATATCTTTCCAGACTACTGTATCTATCCAGTTATCTTTTTTATTCTTGTAGTCTCATACAAAATTTATTAATTTGCTCAATGAGAACTATATTCTGTAAGATTATTTTGGCTGTCATAACTTATTATTCTATATTTATTAATTTAATTTTGTATCAACATTTCTTTTTTTTTCCTAGGTTTATTGGCAGGCTACCAAGCCTATAATTACCTGCCATAACTCTTGTTGATTATCAGTAGAGCATCAGCATCCTTTCAGGCTTCTTGAATGTTCTGAAACCAGAAATATGCTCATCCAGATGTTTTGAGGTGTAAATTACCAAGGGCTCAATTTTAAAAGCGTCTAAACTTCACAGGGCTGTTTGACATAGCCTATTACTAGTGCATTGTAAATCAAACTTTAAATCGCTTCACAGAAAGACAGAATATTCTGAGTTGAAAGGGACCCACAAAGATCTTTGAAGTCCAACTCCTGGCCCTGCACAGGACACTCCAAGAGTCATACCCTGTCCCTGGGAGCACTGTCCAAACACTTCTTGAACTGTGTCAGGCTTAGTGCTGTGGCGACTCCCGTGGGGAGCCTGTTCTAGTGCCCAAACACCCTTTGGGTGAAGAAATTCTTCCTAATATCCAACCTAAACCTCCTCTGGCACAACTTCAGGCCATTTCCTTGGGTCCTGTCACTGGTTACCACAGAGAAGAAATCAGTGCCTTCCCTGACGAGGAAGTTGTAGATTGTAATGAGGTCTCCCCTCAGTCTTCTCCAGGCTGAACAGTGACCAAGTGACCTCAGCCACTCCTCATATGGCTTCCCCTCCCGGCCCTTCTCCACTATCTTCATTGCCCTCCTTTGGACACTCTTTAATAGCTTAATGTCCTTTTTACATTGCAGTGACTGAAACTGCACACCTGACTCAAGGTGAGGCTGCCCCAGTGCAGAGCAGAGCAGGACAATCCCCTCCCTTGCTGGGCTGACGATGCTGTGCCTGATGCCCCCCAGGACACGCTTGGCTCTCCTGGCTGCCGGGGCACTGCTGGCTCAGATTCAACTTGCCATCGACCAGGACCCACTGGTCCCTTTCCATGGCACTGCTCTCCAGCATCTCAGTCCCCTGTCTGTTTGTACATCCAGGATCTTCTTTGGAGTACCTCATTCTGCTTTCTTTTTAAACACATATCATAAAGCTTAAGAAACACTTTACTTTTCCACTTTATAGTGAATATCAAAACCTAATGGTGAGACTATACCATTATTACAATATATTTTGCTCTAAGTATAATTTAAAAGGCTTTCATTATCATTTGCTTTACCTTTACTAGCTATGAATTTTCCCAGAGATTACCTTCCATAAATATTTTACTACTTTTTCATTTGATATATCAAAATTTATATTATTTAAAATATTTTTAATCTCCTGTCTTCATTGACTATCTCTCTTTAGTAGCTACTTACATATAGTCATATCTTTGCTTGATTATTCTCCTTCAAAATAATGGTCGTCAGATTTAGAAAATTTGCTCTGTTGAAGAACCGAGATTGCATTGCAATGGAGATCTGTCTTCTCTTAAGAAATTTAGGTCATGTTGTAGTTAATGGTTCTTAGATATCCACAAATTTCAGTCCAGCAATTAATTCATCTTTAGGTATTGTGTGATTCTGATAACAATTGCATCATCCCCGGTGCAATGCAATTTGCATTAGAAAACTATCATCTGTATTTTTTAGCGAAAACAGTTTCAGATTTTGAATTCAATAATGGAATATGCCTAAATTAATCATGCAGAAATGTTTTTGCTAGGAAAAACACAGGCTGGAGAAATTTGGGTTTTATGCCATAAATCCTTGTCAGATTTTGATGTAACAAACTGAACATAATTTTTAATTATGCCTAAAAGGTTTTTTATTGTATTTTGAAAATATGGTTTATATGTTTTATTGTCTTCAATTAAAATTATGTGAAAGCAACTATGTATAACTGCTCTCGGAGGGTACAAGAGTCCCAAAGGGGAAAACAATATAAATATCATAGGAGGGATTATGTTAAAAGTACATTAAAAGGATTTGTTAATTTGTGCATGGTTACCATAACAATCAGATGCATGTTTGAAGCTTTTTAATTCACTTAGACAGCTGACGTGGGTTATGTTCATTGTTTGTGACCTCTTCATATGGCCTCATCCCAGGTCCCACTCATATGCTTTTGTCAGTCTATGAAGCCAAGAAAAGTGAGGGTGACAAGATATTACTGCCAAGTCACTGAGGGATGGTGCTGTACGGACAACAGTTTTTTTAGGCATTGTCGCTACAGGTGGGGTTATTGAAGCATGCGATGTCTCTGAAGAATGGGAGGGTTTGACAGCATACCAACGCTTTCATGACCTCAACCACTATAATACGCTTAACGTCTTAATTATGTACAAAGTAAACAATGAAATAAGCTGCAATTTAATCTTAGTTTTTTATTTAATTGAAGCAAAATTTGTAATGGCAGAGTAAAAAATTAAGTAGGCAGAGTGGGTTGCCCATTTCTAATAAACTTTATTTTGGATGGGATATTCCAAAAGAAAACTTATTTGCAATAACAAATCCACTAAATTTACTAAACTTAATAAATCTTGCAAATAATTAGAGATTGCCTTGATATGAAATATATAATCTATATCAAATACCTTCAAAACAACTCATTCAATTCTGCTTCTTCAGTGCCTGGTTTTTGTTCTTTTTTTTTCCCTATGGAATTGTTTCTATCTGTCACCGGGGTCCTCTGCTTAATACAAAGTGAATATTAGATTGAAATACTTGTATAGCGAAGGAGATATTCAAGACTCTATGAAATGTTTAGTGATACCTAAGAATTAACAACCTTGAGTACTTTCTGTCTTCTGAACTATTGTCCAGAGAAGTCACCAATGTAAGGATAATAAACACTGCTGACTTTGTCTAGATCTCCTCCACAGATCTGGTTTAAATAGAAAGACCAAACCCAACAATTGAAAAGGAACAGTGATAGGCTTAAAGAAAAGGCCACTTTTCAGCTGAAACCTGGCCAAGATAAGAATCTGTCTGGAGTTACTTACATAAACTTCATTTGTAGTAAATACTTTGAAAAGGGAACCATACACATACATTTTATTATAATTCCTTTATCTTAAAATTGATTTTCAATCAATATGACAATAATAAAAATAACTTCTTAGATAAGAATAAAATTTTTCTTGCCTATCACTTTTTGTGTTCTGGATAGAAAAACCAAAGTTCTGGCAGTATGAACTGAATCCTAGGGACTGATTTAAGAAGAGAACTCAGGAATGGGAAAAGCATGAAGCCTAATTCCTAGGTGAGCGAACTCATGGAGAATAGTAAAAATTTAAAGGTCTTTGAAAGACATTCTGTATGATTTGAAAGATATGTTACATGCCACACCCCAAACTGCAATGGAATTTGGATTACTCCACAAAGCTTTGCTCTCTGTAAAGTCTGCTTCCTCCCCAGATTATAAGGAAACAATAAAAATTTATTGTACCTTAAAAATGAGTATGAATAAAAGAAATACTAAAAGGGATGTAATATTTCCTCCTCCTCCAAGGACCCTCCACCCACTTTAAACCTTCTACATTGAATCCACACTTTCTTTCCCCAGAATGTCACCCATCTGCTGGGTTTGGAAAACCTGCCTGAATTTAATAGTTCTGGTTTACACAAGAAAGTAATGTAATAAACTTAAGCCCCTTCTGGTAAATGTGGGAAAGTTGTTGAAGCCCACCAGTATTCTCTCGCGAGTCAGAAAACCTTTACTAAATAATAGTAATGAAATATTTCGTTAACATGAATGGGACAGAATCATAAAATTAGAGAAAATTGCAGGAGCAGAGTATGTACACATAGCTAAAAAGTATAGCAGTTCCTTTTTCAATAATTTTGTCAGAAATCCACCCACTCCTTTCTCATCACAGGTCACCAGGTCTGAAGGAAGTTTTTCTCAGTCTCTCATAAAAAGCGGCAGATATTTGTCATTACAGCTATGCGAAAATAGGGTTGATACTGAATTTCCATATAAAGGTATCATTCCATTTCTGAGTGTGTCGCATTGTAGCAGAAGTACAGAGGCCCTCCAGCTCTCATTTTGTCCTGGCCCTTGGCAGAAGGGGACCCCACCAGGCCCTTTAGATCTGTTCTTCCTCCCTGCATGAAGCTGTCGCCATTCATTGATCTCAAGAGAGTGGGGCAGACACAAGTCTTCTTGGTGAAGGGAAAATCCACCAAAGACCAAGAAGTAATCTGTTTCTGAAACCATCTAATCTATTGCAACCACAGGACCAGTGCTTGCAGTGAAGCCTTGTTGTGAAGCCTACTTTTTAATATCTTTCAATATCCCCCTATGGCATCATAAACTGTCAGGACAGAACATCATATTCTACTGTCCTTGGAAGGTTTGCTTTTGGCACAAATCTTAGTCTGTTCTTAGCTAGGTCAAGGATGTTTAAGATGGCAGCTATCAACAATTAACATGCAAGTATACTTGGGGAAACCCTGGGGTTATCCGTGCTGCCAAACCCTGGCATGACAGACGTTGGACTATTGTTCTTATTGTAAAAGAAGATGTCTAAGCTTCTCCAGGCAATTATTAAAAGCATTTCAATCAGACTCCTGCTTTAAATTGCCCTCCAGAGGAATCCACCTCTTCTATACAGGCAGCTGATGGAGCTAAACGCAAGGAAATATTGAAACTTATTGCATTGCATTGTTGGGTAATTATCAAATGATTTTCTCTTGTAGTACTGACTTCAAAGAGCCATTCTCATTATACAACTAGCGTCACAGAAATATGCCTTTGTAATCATGCAAACCTTTTCCTCACAGGTAAATTAGTACTTTATATTACTGAGTTGGGTATTTAAAATCCTTTTAATTTTTTGTTTTGAGTTGGGCTTTTGAATTCCTTTTATTTGATTGAAATAAGCTGAAAAGACATACTTTAATTTGAATATTCTGATGCAATTTTCATTAAAGCTGTATTCTTTGAGGCATTACCTTAAAAGGGGTTGTAAACATTGTAAACATGGCTCAGAACTAGCATAGCTGAAGTGGGAGTAATTTTTCATTTTTATCACTCTCTGCCATGCTTCACTTACCTACTTAGTGCAGTCCGTTCTGTGCAGCCTTGATAGATGAAGCAACATACTTGTAAATAACAGATATATTTATATTGCTTTTTCATCAGGAAAGAAACACATCATTGCCACAGCCATGTATCCATAGCAGCTGTAAGACTCTCAGATCATTTTTTCAGTTTTATATTTTTACAACATGATGGAAAATAACAGGGCTACAAAATTACATCAAAGTTAACTTTACTATCAACATTTCTGCTTTTTTTTACTGGTGTCTATTAAAACTATTTTCATGTTCTTCACAACAAAGTGGGAAACCTTGGTTAGGACTGAGTTTAAATCCAGCTCTTTGCCTTTCAGGCTCATCAAGATGCACTTGCATGTCAGTGACCTCTGTCACTTATCTTAACCCAGTGAGAGAGAAATCTAGAGGTCGCTCAATCAGAAAACCTAGATCCACTACAAGGCTGTGTGAATAATTATAGTTTACTGAAATGTAGAATTAACACTTTGAAATATGAGAGCTACCTTTCAGGCATACTAAACTATTTTGTATTTTCATCGGCTGCTAAATAATGCAAAACTGTTGATTGAAACATTGACCTGGTAAGCAATTAATAAGTAACTGCAATATATTATACAAAATTCTAACTTTCTCTAAGTTATAAATTAGGAGGTGAAAAACCGCAAGAGAAATGTTAATATTGAAACATTCACACATGCAATTTCATGTTTAACAGTTTTGTAACTGAGGAAGCTGATTGAGAGAAGGAAAAGGAAAATTCTTCTAGTGTGAAAGAAGTGTTGTATTCTATTGCTCATTTTTCCAACACACAACTTCTGAGGACTAAGATTACAAAATCAGATTTTTCTTACATATAGTTCACAAGAAGCAGGTTTTGAAACCTTCAAAATCTTTTGCTGATTTTATGGAATCATCAACAGAAATTTGTAAGCAAGTTTTTTCTCTGTGTACCTGCAAACAAGTCACCATCTTTCAGCTTAGAAAAAGAAGGAAGAAGAAAACTTTTCTTCTAATGACAGTAAAACAAGCTCTCTGAACAGAGATGAAGGCTCTGAGTAGAGCAGAAGAATGCTGTCTGGATTAAAGAGTGGACAGCTGTACTTTGCTGTTGGCGGTGAAGAATGGGATATGCACACATACGGCTGTCTGTGAATGCCTGGGCTTGCTAGGAGAGCGTATCTTGCTCTGCACTGGTGACAGGCTGAGTCACAACACAGCTGACTGTCCTAAAGAAGTCTTCACCCAGCATCAGGCTGTTATTTGAGTTGAGAACAGGGGATCGATTGCATTCATGTATTTCCTTTAAGACTATGGACCAATGTCTTTCTTCACTACATTCCTAGGCAAATATAAGGAAACAATGTCTCATACCTGCCTGAGTCTTCTGGACTGTGTTGGCAGTCTTGCCAAATGCATACAATGGAAAGGAAATGATGAATAAGGTTTGAAACAGACATCTCCCCAACTTTTCCAAAGACTTTAGGGCATTAGGCCTAGTGAAAAACTATATAGGGGCGTGTATCAAATTTATCATGGTTCTAACTCTGCTGTCTGTAAAAATGAAATAGTCCCTAGGCTTTGATATGAGTTCTCTCGGAGGAACCTAGTTGGCTTCCCACAGGGAAGGAGCAGACAGGCAAGAAAAGGCTGTAGATAGAGCTGTCTGTTTTGGCTGTGAGGGACAGGCAAAGGAAGAGGGTCTGGTTGTAAGCTGGTAGTGAACCAAATGGAAAGTCTAAGGGCTCTTCTTGTTGGCTCGATGTGGAACACTGAGGGAGGAACTGGACCAAGGCCAAATCCGTCTTTATCTCTGACCCACTGGGTCAATTGACCTGGGCATTCCATGGTCTATTTTCTTTGCATTTTCTTGTGCCTTTTTTCACTTTGTGGGGTTATTTCAGTGCTTTTTCTGGCTTCCTTCTTCCAGGAAGTATGACCTATGCCTTATCTAAATTCTCCATTGCCAGTCATGAAGGTCACTGTTCTTTTAGAGTGAATTAGGAAAGACCATCACAGAGAGAACTTTTCTTCAGAGGATGACAGTGATATGCAGGAGAAAATTTCAGTGGATATTTTGTGCTCCCATACTGTTGGAATTTCTGTCTTGAAAGGGAGTCTATTACTACTTGTTCATTTAAGAACCTAAAAGAGGTTGAGGGATCTGTCTGTTGGGTTTTTTGCCCCCTTCATTTGATGTCAAAGCCTTTTCTTTTCCAGATCAAAGGTTATGGATCAGAATGGTTTGATTATTTGATTCTGCAGAGCAGTTGGTGTCCTCCCAGGTTTCAGAGATTTTGGTTTCAGCAGTAACAAGCGTGAAATTTCCATTTTATTATCAGATTTCAACAAAAAGTCTCTGGAGAAAAAGTCAATTCATTGATCTCAAGGGTACGCCCAACTTATGTCTGGATCAAGAGCTTGGTTTGAGGAAAATCTGCTCATTCCCAATTTATGCTTTGGTTTGCATTTTGAAGCAGTTCCAGTCAATCCTTTCAGTATCCTTTCTGGTTTTCTTTTGGCTGAAACTGATCTGAGAGATGTGGTCCAGGTGCAGCTCCAGATGCAAATTGTCATTCAGTCAGGCCAAGCTAGTTAGTCCAAAGTTTAAAAAGCAAACCCTACCACTACTGGAGTGAGTATAGTGTGGACATTAAATCCTTATTACCAACTATTCAGCTTTTACAGGTCCACTCTGACTTGTCTACATTATTTTCTAGCTGGATGTATCCCTCATGAGACTGTGCTGAATGAACAATGCTTGCACTATTGAAAGTAATATCCTGACAATCCAGTCATCTCTTATTACAAGCAGATTCCAGAGCAATGTGTACTTGCAAAAATTTAATTGCATACTTGTATTAAAATATAATTGTATTTGCACTGTAATATAAAAGCAGCAAAGAATGCATTTGGTTGGTATTTTATTATTTAAAAGGAGTATGGTAATATAATCATTAATATATTTTTAAGCATCACTCACTGTAGAAATTTAAATTAGTAGTTCACTATGATGGGTTTTAAGGTAACATTTCTTATTAAAAATGGAGCATCTGAAAGTTTTAGGTTCATAAAGGGTTTATAATTAAGCCATGAAAATTAATTTAGCCGTGTAAAACGGATTGCTAATTAGTTTGCTAATAGGGCTGTCACTTCCAAACTCATTGCAGAAGGTGAATATTAGGTTAGTTCTGTCTCTTGAGGTTTCAGGGAAATTTATGACATTCCTTATGAAACGTATTACTGTCCACATTTTTCTTGTGAAGAGAACTTCTCTTTCCTGCCAAACATTTAAGGAATATTATTGTCAATGCTGATGACCTCTATTCTGCTTTGTCTGCTTTTTTGGAACAAATCCTGGGTAATCAATTCCTTTTTTTTTTCCCAATGTGGCACTGATAACCGCAAATATTAGAGCA
The DNA here is from genome assembly GCA_013397115.1 of Edolisoma coerulescens. Lineage (NCBI taxonomy): Eukaryota > Metazoa > Chordata > Aves > Passeriformes > Campephagidae > Edolisoma > Edolisoma coerulescens. Next base: position 429,858 of record VWZW01006253.1, read on the forward strand.
AAATGGAAGTAACAGAAATCCTATCCAAGTGCTGGAATGACCTTACTATACCCCAAGCTTGGAGTATACCAAATACCTCCTAAAAGCAGATGAATTGAGTCTCTTAGGAAAGAGTCTATTCCAGAAATTAAGCTGTTATTATTGCAGTGATATTTGTTATAAATATTATGCCAGCAACACTAAATACTGAAAATTACAGTCAATATTAATTCAGGTCCATTCTGCACAGAGGTCAGAGTGTACACAGTGTACCAATATTCTTCTATGCATGCCATCTACAACTAACCCCTTCAAAATGACAAAGATGGGTTGCTGCTTCCCTTTTCCCCTCTTAGTTGTGGAGTGCTCTCTCTGGCGGCATTAATGTGGTGGTGTTACAGCTGTCATCTCTTTGACTGAAGAGAGCTAAGGTAACTGAGAGTTTAAAGATTTCTTATTGATCATTCAGGTTTCTTCAGACACAATCTGTCATTATCTATCTATCATTACTTTAGGTGCACTTGAATTAATTAATTCTGCCACTGTAGCCTCTAGAAACTTTAAAAGAATTATAATTAAAACATAAGCTCTACAAACTCTAGTTGTAGACCAAGAATTTTTTTTCTGTAGTTAACTTCAGCTTGTTAAATCACACAAATTGGCTTAATCCAAGCCTGGGCTATGAGATAAACTCAAGGTCTGTGTTGTCCCAATATGCTGAGAAACAATATACTGGGAAGCAAAATACATCTAAAAGATGCATTTGCTTTTTTAATGCAAACGGAAATAATTTTGCCTCATAATTTTGTTAGTTTTATTACATATATAATCTATGATCAGTCATGTGTCATACCTGGAGTTTCCATAAAGGGGTTTAACCTTAAGTTGGTGTAATATAAAAAATGAGGCATAAATATATATATACTGTATGAAGGATGTTACTGGAGTGAAATGGGAGATTCTCCAAAGCAGGGAGTTATTCTATATAAGAACTATATAAAGGAAAAAAGAAAGAAGGTATAGACTGCTACTGGAATTGTTTTGTGGACTGACTTTAACAACAGAATTTCAAATTATGGCACAGATAAGAACTTTTCTAACCAAACACATGCAACTTCACCTTATTCACCCCTTCATGGTTAATCTTCTGATGTCCATACACCACTGTTTGTGTCATAAGCAGGCCTGGTGGCAGAGTGAGAAAATAATCAATGTCAGCTCTTTTGTTTCTGTACTTACTGTCAGTGGCAGCACATTCATAGTGTTCTTACTTTATTTTTGTCATGGCTGTTTTAAAATGGGGGGAAGAAATTCCTTAAGCAATAAAAGGAGAAATTTTTAGTGGATTCATTTTCAACAAATAAAATACATTTATTCAACATAAATCAAACACTTCAGGTTCTGTAGAAGTCTCAGTACAAATGCATTAACTTCATAGGGATTAATAAATGCAAGGAGTGAAAAGCCTGAAAGTATTTTTAACCTACTTTCTGAGGCTGCACCAGCTTACTATTTTGGATTCTTTCCATAAGGGAAATATCACCATTTTAGAAATTGATTTTCCCGTTCTGCCTTTATCTTAAAAATATTATTGCTTTTAAAACTGCTTTCCCAAAGATTTCTGTAGTCCTCACAAAAGATCCTTGAATTCTTTCTTGGTCTCCAAAGAAAAAGCCTGAGAAGTAGAAATTTCCTTCAATCTTTCTCTTAATAATTAATACAATTAAACACAATGACATGCAGAGTTGTAGAGTCATGAATTCAGGGAACAAAAATTACCATAAAGTTCACTTACAAATGAAAATAAATGTAGGTCTGAAATACTCTGGGTTTCAAGGATGATTCTGGAAACAGCCAGAGAAAAGGAATGTATTAACAATTCCAGAATAAGTTGCAACAGAACGAAGCTTGTGGTTTTTTTTTGGAATGGAAAATTTTCAATGGAACCTTGTTAAAATGCATAGAGTAGGATTGCTTATTTTGTAATTTGGCCAAAATTATTGAAAAAGAGATGGTAGAAAAATATGTTAATGAAAGATTTAATGTCCCTTCATCTCACTTTGAATAAGATATCTCCAGTATGCAGATCTCAGGCTATTCAGTGACAATAAGACAGCTGGGTTTTTAAATTATTGATATTGAAGGTGGAACCTTAATCCCTTTTATTTTCTGATCTACTAAATAAATGATATAGAATACTAAGGCAAACAAATTCAGGTTTGCTAAAATTCTTAAAAAGCTTCAATTAGCTGTTAGCATAGATCTGCTTTTAGCTTATTCATTTAGAAAATTTTACAAGTGTTGTTAAATAAACTTAACAGATTAGTAAAAATATGGCAACAGCTGATTAAGCTGATGTATCAAGAAAGAAAATTGTTACAAAAATGAATGAGAATTCTAAAACATGGAAATTATTATCAGTAATCTGATATAGTTTATATTCTTTCTGGAGTATTTATTTTTAGTTGATATTGCTAATCATGTGCTTTTGTGATAAGAAGACTTAAAACAAAATATTGTTTACCTACCAAAATGAGGATTGCATATTAAACATATTGCACGACTTATGTATACAAAATGTAATGTATATGTACACTTTTTTCAATTACAGCTTTACTCCTTGCCATAGTTGTAAAAGTGACTTCCACAATGCTTTTCACAACATTCCCAGTTTTTAAATTAAAGCACTCTATATTTGTGAGAAAGTAAACATATTTATGTTCTGGAAGAGGGACTTTCTGCATGCTCTGTATTTGATACATACGGTTCTTATTTCTAATCTCACTTTCCAAAAACTGTATTTTAATAACTAAAGTAGCTTCCTACATAAAGTGCGGGAAATATGTGATTAGAAAGGGATAAGAAATGGAAAAACTATGGGGTGTGGAAAGCAGAAAGGTTTCCTCTTTGTTTTGCACTTTGATTATTTCTTGTACCTGCTTTTATTCGCATCATTGCTTTGCTTGCAGGTGCTGGATGTTCATAATCTTTTTGCACATCCTTGCTTCATATTCTATATGTCCTTACACCTAAGAGAAATCAGCAGCCATATGGAGTCTTGAGTGGTTTTTCTTTGTTTTCTTGCGCACAGAAATAATTAGTCATCAGCGGGTTCTCCTACTCCGAGGTAATTGCCCTCGTAATGTGTGTGATTTCCATAGTCAAGGAGGAGTACACCTCTAGCTAGCTCTTTTACTTCCAGCTCTAAGCCTTTTGTCATTTAGCAGAGTGGCCAAAAACCTCTGATGGCTTTCTTCATAGTCACATTATCAGTGATTCTCTTGCCACAGACACAAACAAACAGCCGTGTACCAGCATTTGTAATCTGCACCACAGATACCTGTGCTTCCAAACAACTTGTGTGGTGCTTGTGTTGTAGTCAGTTGTTCCTACCAACCTCCAAAGAGGAGTTTAACTTTTGCTAACATCTGCGGTAAGTGAAAACTGGCTGTTTTACCTTTACTTTCATTGAGGTTTCAGCTAATCCCAAAATAGCAATTTCTTCTAGTGGAAGAAAACCTAATGTGAAAAATATTGAAGTATTAGGCATCATATGGAAATTAAGTATGTCATACTGAGAATTCAATGTTTATATCCCACAGCAAGTCAAAATGCTTTCTGTTTTAAGGCCTTGGATGAAGAGCCTTGCTGAAGACCCAGAGGCTGAACATAGCTCCACAGCAATCCTTTCTAAATATGGTCAGCGGAGGGGAAAAACTCAAATCCTGATATGATTTTTTTCCTGGTGTTTCACAGTGCGATGTGTTTTTTTTCATAGTCACTTATTTTTTGTTGCATTGAAATGATCAAATTTAAATGTTAAATTAAGTTTTTCTGCCTTGTCATTTATTGTCCAATTTCTGTAGGAAAGGGACAGGACACTGCGTTGTCTAAAAGAATCTTAGTAAGTAGGCTATTATTAGGATAGAAAGTAGCTGTTTTCATTTTAGCCTAAATACATAGTTCTGTAATGTTTTAGGCTGTTAAAATGGAGAAAACTCCATCCATCACTGAAAAGGTGGTGGAAAGGTATCATATAACTTAAATCCATATGAATATCAGGCATGAATTTAAGAGAAAGAATAAGGCAGCGCTTAGTCCAGAGACCAAACTGTCTTGGAGTTTGGGAAGGGGATCGCTGTGTTATGAAACAACGCATTAATGAAAATATGTGTTTCATATTATCTTACATTCAATCATTCATTCCTTCCTCTCTGCCACACCACTTCTACACCAGCCATCCAACTGCTCTCTGATATTTTCAGAACTCTTGCAAGGTCAAAATCCCATTTGTATCTGAATTATGCCTAGGCTATCTTTTATGAGGTAGTGCATAAACAAGATATTTCTGCCTACCCAGGCCCAGTCTCTTTTCAAATCCTCTTTAGTAAGTCTAGCACATATTCCTTATTCACATGCAATTTGACAGAAGGATGCTTTCAGCCTGTTTTGCACCTTTCTGCAACTTGATCCACCATGTTTCTCCTGTGTCAGATTCTCTGACTTTGTCCTTTGTCTTTGTCCCAGATATTTTCATCTTTTACAGAAAAGACTGGCAAGTTTTTGAACTCTCCACATGGTCTCTGTACTTGTTATTAAATCCTTTAAATACCTAATCTTTTTCCTGAGGCACTTTTTTTGGGAGAAATTTTAGATATGCCTGCACTATCCTAGGCTAAAAATATTTCCTGTGGTAAAGATTAGTTTTCACACGGTTGTAACAGTAAATGACATGGGCAGTATTGCTCACTAACTAAACAACACAATCTCTACAATTTTCCCACTAAACCACCTCTCCTCACTATGTTAGCTTTGCCTGGAGACAATGGGGTGTGTTTGCCTTGGGTTCTGCTCCTTTCATGCACCACCCAGTGAAACTGGCAGTGCACAGAAAGGGGAGGAAGCTGCTCTCAATATAGCTTTTGCTGGATAGAGTGTAAGTGAAATGAACAAGCATTTATGAAAGATTTCTTCTCTTTCTTTCTCTGAATTATTAATTTCAGAACTCATTGAATTGTTTACATTTCTATTTTCTAACAAAGGAAACAATAGCTAGAGGCATGTAATAAGGATATTTACAGTAATCCATCTGTAAATACAGCACGTGTATGGTATAATCCATTTGAATGTAGAAGCAAGGATGGATTATTTTCATGCGTTTACACCTGTGTTTATATTCAGCCATATTATTTTTGTTTGTCACTGACAATACAGACATAAGGTCCTTTTGTACAAACACTAACTAGTCAGCCTTCTGTCCTGTGAGTCGAGATATGTCTCTGAGCATGGGCAGGTCATGGACTCCAGTTTGAAACACTGGCTTCATCTGACTTATTTTACTGTAAGAAGATGAATGCTGAATGGAGAATATAGAGCTTGGTGAGACAAAGAGGCCAATGTCTGATATTAGCTTACAACAGCTCTACTGCAAAGTCAGAGCGAAAAAAAATCAGTTAGAAGTCATTTCAAGTACAATCTACTTTGAGTTGAGGACTTCAGATAACAATGGAAATTCCTGCAGCTGAAACTTTTCAGTTGGTGAAAACGCAATTTGATTTCTTTGACTGTGAAAGAAATTCTATCCTTTAAAACTTTGCTGATATAAAAGACAGTGTTCTGCTCATATTTTGTCTTGCTTGTAGAGTGATTGTCCTTTAGAAACTTTTAAATTGTCTTTGTACCCACTCTAAAGATTCTAGTATTGTTACCACAGGCAAAAAGTATGGCAACATTCTCCTTAAATAGCACAGAAACAGTGATTTAAGATTATAATGGGCCATTTCCATAGGGATCTAATTTCAGTCCAGATGGCAGATGCTGTTTAAGCTGTTTCATGAATTAAACAGAAGAGGCTGGTTTAAGTTGTTACAAACAAGATGTCTCTCAGCACAAAAAGGAAGTCAAATGTGGTTGTATTTTTCTTAATGACCACTCTGAAGTGTTTATTAGCAAATTCTTAAAATTTCTTAGAGGAAATGTGTTTTTTCCGGTCCTCTGAGATATAATACAACTTCTCTATCCATAGAAAGAAAATACTTAATACACTCCCTATTGTGATTTACCCTGGAATAAGGCCACAACCAGGGCTACCATAGGAGTTCTTGTTTACTAGCATGCTTTTGTTTTCCAGACCTAAAAGAAACATGGTAGATGTGTCTTCAGTCTGGATGATGTCTAGCCTCTGATGAAAGGCAGGAAAACCTCCCTTTTTTACAGCTTTCTCCTAGAAGTTGATTTGCCTGTGCAGGGTTAACGTAAGTGTGTCTAACTCCTTCCTTAAACCTCACTTACCCCTTGTGAACACAGCCCCTGCTCTACATGGATTTCTATTACTGAACACTAACCAGTACGAGTATGAGAGGGTTCATTAAAATTTATGTATGTAGCGAAGTCTGCAGCCTCTGTGGGATATACTTACTTTGAAGAGCAGTCATAAGAATAACAGCTTGTCTGAGCTTTTATAGCTCTTTATTATTCTTTCAAGTATGCAGAAGCAGGAACTCTTTGACCTACTGGATCAATACTGCTAATAATTATAAACATATTTCCACCATTAACAAAAAACTGTCTCTAGGAAAGCGCCCTGAAACAGCAATAACTAAAGCCAAACAGATAAATGAGAAATGGTCACATTATCTAAAATATCTTATGCTATTTTTCCAGAACCAAAAGTATACTGTAAAGGTCATCAGAATTGTGTGCACTAGAATCCATTTATTTTACTCTCAATATTCCCTTTTTCAACAACAAAATAGCATTAAATAATAACTATTCTATTTTGTGCTAAATCATTGTCTTTCTTAGTTCTTGGTCCAAGGGCAGTTACCATAAAAAAGGAAAAATATTTTAAGCATAGAACTCCTGTTGTACTCATATGTACAATACAAATGCTTTCAATAGCTCCATAGTCAATTTCTGTTTAAAGAAAGGAAAACAAGCAATAATATTCACTTCATTCATCCATTAAATTATAATTTATATTGTTTAAATGTCCTTTCCCTCCCATGATAAGGTGTTTTTACAGGAAGATGTGGAGGTTTGTGTTTACTTTTTTTTAAATTGGACTTTTAACTGTTTGAAAGACTCTGGCTAGACCAAGCCTGTAGCCTTTAGGTAGTAAAATCTCCTGCAGAAAGGCATCAGGCCAGAGGAAGAAAGGTGTGTTCTGTCTTTAGCAATCAATAGGTGTGGAATTGGCTGCTATGACACACTCATTCACTAGCTGTTTTCTGTTTCATCTTAGTAGTTGAAAAGAGAACTAGAGAAGACCATACAATCAGCTGCTCTTCCTATTAAAGCTCAGGTTTGAAAATGTCTCCTCCATCAGCTGTGCCCTTAAGATTGGGACCATTTGGATTTTGAGATCTGAGCTCAGATTATGCCCTCTAGAAATATTCCTGAAGATGAACCCTGGGCTTTCAGACTGGAGTGTCTATTTAGGCTTTCTCACGTATTGTGTTGTCTATCCATGTTTACTGCTAGTAGTGAGATGTGCATGCTGTTATTTCGGCCTTGCTGTGCTAACTGTTTTATCAGTTATTCATGTGTGTTCCTGCAAGTTGTCACTTCAGAAAAAAGTAATCCAATTCCTGACAATGAGTCACAGATTTTCCATTTATTTTCCCTCTGTTGCTACAGTCCAAGACAGATGACCAGCAGATTAGTTTTTCTATACAGTTGCAAAATCCAGAATGTTTTTTAAATTTATCACCCCTGTCTCAGAGGAACACATCTCAAATTTTCTTAAGGAAAGTTACTCTCAGATGACCCTTCTCTGTCACTGCTCTTGATGGAAAACTTCCAGTTCTTAAGTATGTTTGGAAATCTAGGTTTGTAATCCTGACTATCTCTATTGTAGTCTTTGACTATATCTAAATTCCTCATTTATAAACTCCTTTTGCATCAGTATCTCTTAGTATGTGATGGTGCTTCTACATGTTCTTGGCTTGTGAACTACTCTAATATTGATTTTGGGTGTTCTATTTAGAGCGTATCTTCTCATCTTTTTTATGCTTATTTTTTTTTTTTCTCTCAGAAGTTCCTGCATTTCACATGCTTTCACTTTCAGAATGCAGCGAGAGTCAGTCCTCGGAATGGACTTACAGGATTTCTTTCAGGATTTTAAAATACTTGCAGATAGATGTTCTTTTGGGGGCATGGAGGTAGTTGTGAAACACAATCTACAATCAAGCTGTCATCATCTTGTAGCTTTCACTGTGTATGATTTGTTCCTGCAAAGCAAAATTTCTACTATAAGAATCACGATTTTCAAAGTCTAGAAAAAATTTTCAGGGAATGGAAAGTCTATTAGCATTGCTTATTCATAGTAAATGGCATAATAAAAAGGTGAAGACTGAGCTGCATTTCTACCAACTACAAATTGACCCTGATTTCTCAAACTGAAAAGATACTACAATCTTTTCTATTAAAGATACAGTTTTCATTTAATTAATGTAATTAGCCAACTTGTGACAGGTTGTTGGTTTTTTTTTTTCTGTGAAGCTCACTCAGCAGGGTTTACAGACTCAGACTACATAAAAGGAAGAAATTTTTTACAATGAAGGTTGTCAAACACCGGCCCAGGTTTCCCAGAGAGGTGGTGGATGCCCCATTCCTGGAAACAATCAGGTGAGGTTGGATGGGGCTCTGAGCCTGATCTAGCTGAACATGTCCCTGCTCATTGCACGGGGTTGGACTAGGTGTCCTTTAAAGGTCTCTTCCAACTCAAACCTTTCTATGATTCTACACTACAAAGGTAAAGGGATAAAGAACTGAGTAAATTATTTCTGTATGCATAGAGGTAGAGCTGGATTACTTTTTGGTTTGTAGTTTGCAATTTTTACTGCTTCCTGCCGTGTTGCTTTCCAAACTAGAGGCCTCTTTTGATATTTCTCAACATCGTGGTATGATGGTCAGTAGAAGAAAAAACGGAACAGGAGATTTGCATGAGGTATTAAACTACCAGCATATCACTCTGACCTATGCAATGGGAAGTCAATGGCCCAGAAAATCATTTAGCATACTCCATTAAAAAGTCAATGGTAGGAAAGACAATGCTGTGTACAAAGAATAAAGCAGAAAAATGATTCTGACTAGTTCTGATTTTGCTTCTGGGATATAACAGCTGGGGTTGTGAGTGCAACAGCTGCTCAGAAAAATTAACAGGGGGAGACCAGGAGGGACTTTTACAATTAATTCATATGACTGTTTCTGTGAAGCATATTTTGGTATTTCTCCTAGTAATTCCAGCATTCAGCTCACAGTCCTCTCACTCGACTACATCATGTCTCCTAGAAGCATGGCTTGCCTTGGTTTTGGTCGCTAAGTCCAGTGTATCAAATTACAACCTGAATGTCATATTGTGCAAGTAGCCTCCCATAATTTAGATGATTCAATGCCTAGTACAGTTGGAGAAGCAAATGAGGAAATGGAGAAGGAAATGAGTGACAAAGATCCCAAACTAAGGCTTTTTTTTTGAGGAAGAAGGAAGAAGTTGTTGGACAGAAAACAGCTCAAATTTTTGAGATCTACCAAGCCAGTGGACTATGCACTTGCATGCCATTTTACTTCTGGCTTAAAAAGATTATACTGGATGGACTTTAGAAAGAACTTGCTTTTCTAGAAGTATCTCCTTATTGAGAACAAATTGTGTTTTCGAACGTATTAAACTTATGTATAAGTGTCTCCTCAGGAAAGAACCAGAAATCTTACTTCCTCTCACTAATGTCTGTCGCTGAATTCCCCAAAATGGCCTTTTCTTGTTGTAATCTTTAAACAGTTGGAGAAGCATACACACATTTAATCCATGAGCTACCAGAGAGACACACATGGTTTCATATCTGCCAGTGATGTGAAATCATTTATGATGAAACTAAACTGTCAGGAGATGGTTGTTCAGCTCACACACCCTCCCATGTCATGTGCTTTATTTTCCCCTTGGCGTCCATCAGTGTTTACCTTTACTGATGGAGCAGCTGCAATTTGTTTTTGCAAAGGAGACTGTTTTTTTTGTAAGACTCTGTATAAGCATATAACTAAAGATGGTCCATACAACCAATGTTAGCAGACCCCACATAGTACAGGAATAGATTTTTATTCTTTAAAAAGGCTTCAACTATGGAGATTGCACAGTTTCCCCAAAGCAACCTATTCTAGCATATTTTTTTCTATTCTTACCTCTACAAAGATTATCCGAATAATTAAATTTGCTGAAACTCTTTTTCCTTATTACTAATTTAGAGCATATAAATAGATTTCTCTCCCTTAATTTGAAAACTTATCTGAATGCATGTTTTACATACCAGGACATATTACATTGTCCTTTAGCTTTTCCTTTTCTAAACTAAAAAACTTATCCTATAATTTCTTTCCTAACAGTTTAAGCCTTCTAATCTGATCATTATTGCCTTGAACTCTTCTGGGCTCTGTCTAGTTTTTTACATCTTTCTTGGGGGCAGTGGTAGCAATTAAGCAGAATTCTCTTTCTGGAGCCTGAAGACTGGAGAGATTATTTTTTGCAACAGACTGACAGAATACTTGTTTGCGCATCCCAACACGGAGTCATAATCCAGATCTTGTTCTGCAGAATACTGAACTGTATGTTGCTTTTCCCTCCATTTCTTCAGTTTTTTACAGCTCTTAACTGCAGCCCTTAACTTTTCTAGATGCATAGAACATCCTTTTAGATGTCATCTTCTAAATGTATATTCTGTTTCATCCAACTGCTTAATTAAAAATTACTTTTTCTAAACCCAGAAAAGACAGATGCCCTTGAGTCTTTCTGGTTTGAGAGTTGATAACTATTGCTTTGCATGTGTCACCTAGTAATTCCATTTATACACTGCTGCCTTATATGATGCAAAACCATGTCAAAGATCCCCTTAAAGTCAGGGTATATGGTATCTATAGCCCTGTGGAGTTGTCCTTTTATAGAAAGGAATATTGCATTGAAAGCTAAAGAATAGGAAATCATCTAAGCAGTTTCCTATTCCTTCCTTCCTTTCAGTCCCTTGAAGTGTGGTATATAATACAAACAAATACATTTTCAAATATTTTGTTGCTTCATCATTATTTCCCCTATTTAATTGGCAGTTGGCTCGTCCTTTCATATACTACCACATCTGTTCACCTGATAATATTGGCTCATTTCTTGTTTTGTATAGAGAAAAATACTGTAGAAATAAGTGAAAATATAAAACTTTGAAAAATAAGTTCTTTGTTTTTATTTATTTTTTAGTTAAAAACATTCTCTTTTAAAGGAACAAATAATATAAAATATGCATGAATGAACTACGTTGAGCTATGTTGTTACTTCTTCAGTTACTGCAGTTGATGAGCTTGAGAAGGCACTACAGTTGATATAACATTTTCTTGGAAAATACTTCACTTCAGCAGGAAAAAAATTAAGATGTGTTTTATTATAAGAGTTCTCTCATCATTTGTAGTAGTTCATAGAAGAAGGCAATTTTTTTGGGTACTATAAAACTCACTTATAAAAATTAACTTTTATTGTAAAATATTAATAATTCACACAGGGACTATCATTATTGTCCTTAAGCATGGACACAATTTCTGCAGCAGTGAACAGCTGTGTCATTTCTTGAGGTTTTAAAATCCTCTGAAAAGCAAGAACATGCTTCTCTTCAGTAGCTGTCTATTTTTATCCTGAGTATTTTTGTCAGTCATGACAATTTTTGCTTTTCTTAGCTCCCTGTCTTCAGCTCTGAAAGCCACTTCTCCCTCCATGTTAGCCACAGCCATAGCAATGAAGAACACTGCTCAGGACTTTGAAACAGTCTAAGTTCTGGTTATCTTAATTTTCAGGTATTACAGTAATTTGTATGAAATGTTTTCTCTCTTCTCTCTGATCATATCGAGTGCCTACCACTGTCAATAGAAATCTTCATTTGGCTTCAAAATACACTGAATGAGCTTCAACAAGTAATTTGGATCAAACCAGTAATGTTACTTACTCAGTGAGGACAAAGGCTGTGGGCTGGGTGTGCAGTATTTCTTGAGGAGACAGACTAAAGAACAAATAAATATTAGTGGGAGATATAAGTAAAAGCAAAGTTATTTGCTGAAACTTTTTCTTGCATTCCTTAGCACAGTGCTTCCATTTAGAAAACTTGTCCAGATTTCTCTCTGTCCTTTCCGCATGCCAACAATACATCTTAAAATGGTAGAAAATCAAGTTTGACAAGAAATTACACTGAAATTTACACAGGTCCAGGGTGTGACTTGCTCTTTCTTTCTAGAGCCAAAATAGAAAACAATTTTCAGTGGAAGGACTTTGAGCCTGAGAACCTAAGAATAAAAGGGATTATTTAGTTCTGAGAATATGTGAGATATCTTGCCATAGTTTATTATACACTGAAGTCCATGAAAATTTTAGTTTTGGACATGTTGAAAATGTCTGCCCTCTCTGTTGTAAAGTTATGATCTACTTCAGAGACATTTGTAGCTATAAATGCCCTTCTTTTGGCTGTTATAGAAAGAATATCCCCTGCAACCTCTGAAGCCAGTAGCTGTATATCATAATTCCTATGGTTTTGTTCACAGCAATGGGGACAAACACTGCATTACTTGAAATAGGAATGAACTCCACCCTAGCTGGGTATTAGAACAGGAGAGAAAATGAAAGCCTTTAGCAGATGAAAGTGAAAATGTGTCTAATGTTTCTTTATCAAATCCTGAGTCTAAAGAATTAAACTTCAGAGGGGATGTGTTATTACAGTACTATAATGAAAGTTAAGCTGTAAAATAAAGGATGTTTAGGTTTCTTTACCAAAACCTGAATTATTTCAGCCTGAATCATGGTACTTAAATTAGATCCCTTCCTGAAAATGACATTTTTTGAGAGTATAGAATAGAATTTCAGATCAGAAGCTCAGAAGCATCTGGGATTCTGATCAAAGTCTCAGCACGAATCCACAGTTAAAATATTTTATAATATATAAACTACACAATTGTTGAACTCTATAATCATTAGAAAAATTAAAGACTGCCAGCAAGCTTATAGTTCTATTCTCTTCTTCCTATAATTCCTAACAATTGATGGGATCAGCCCTTAAGAAGTTCAATTGATCGGGTAGAAGATGTTACCTTACCTACAAAGCCTGCCTAGGTTGTATTCTTTGAATATGACTGCTACAACTCAACCACAGTTTTCTTATTATTTTAGCTCCTGGGAGATGAATGGGCATTTAATTTCTGGTCTGACTTCTGCAGCCCTGCTTTTATGAGTTTTCTTTTCAAAGATTGGATCTGAAATAAGTGAACCGATAAAAATATTCCACTTCATGTATCCTGTATCAAAACAACTTCCTACTGTGGTTACTGAAAGAAAAGTTAAGAAATATTCAAGTTTAGACTATCATGTCTTATGATAGTGTCATCAATGCCACAAAAGACTACTGAAGGAATAAAACAGAAACCATTTATGCAGCAATTCAATGTATTTTGAAAAGAGAGTATTTGAAAATGTAAAGATTTTCATTTTTTATCAGAAACAATGGAATAATACTGGAAAATTGAATGAAACTATATTACAAAATTGGAGTTAAAAGGTAAATAACTATATTGTTGATGTCAGAAAGACTTTCAGTCCATTTCTCTAGACTTTGAGTGGCTTATACTCTGCATGCATTGTAAAATCATTCCTTGTCACTCAGACAGCATTATAATTCCTTATGAAAATGTCTTACAAACATTCCTGCTTTATTTATATTAATATTTCAGTATACTAATTTGAAGGACAAATGTTCTCCCTCCGCCCTAAAATATGTGTGGTACATGGCTGTTAATCTTTCATCAGGATGTGTGCAGAATACGAAAACAAACTAATTGCATAATGAATCAATGAAAAAAGTACATTAATTTATTTGAAATTACTATTTTGATAAAAAATAGGGTAATGAGGGTTTAAATCTTCACTGAAAATACAAAATGTTCTTCAATTTAATTGTTCGTGAAAATAATTTGCATACTAAGAACCAGGCAAACAAGAAAATGACAAAATCCCATCTAAATGAGAGATGTTTAACACTAGAAAGGAATAAGCATAGAAAACCAGCAATAATTTAGAACCATGTAGTATCATTTCACAGACAAGAATACTTATTTTGTTGTGGGATTCATATGAAATCTAGAGATAGTGTAGGATATGAAAAACACAAGAAAAAGTTATTTTCCTTTTTAGATTTTTTTGTATGTGTGTGTATCTCTATCAACAGGGAAGGACAAACTTTAGATTCCTCTCCACAGATTTCAACACAGCATTAAGCCTTAAGATTCTATAGGTTCAGTAAGATATTTCCAGACTGTGAGTTTCTGGATAAGTCTCCCCTTCTCTTGTCCAGGCAGATACCCCTGTTGCATTTTAATTCTGAGCTGGGGTGAGATGTATGTGTACATCATTCTCTCCTTCTGCCCTGGTTTCTATGGAAGAAAATCCAAGGCCAGGGCCTGGAGAAGATTTACTGCTGACCTTGGCTGGTCCTGCTGACCTTGGCTGGGTTCCTCATTTGGATGACTGAAGGACTTGGTCTTGCACATGCTTCATGGACTGTATTTTTCATGTCATCCATTGAAAAAATTAGCTATAATTTTACTTGTATACATGATGCAGTACAGTATCCATGCATAACTCGTTCCTGTCTTGAAGCCCCTAGAAAGTATAGCTCTGTACGATGTGTGGAAGACAGGTACCACAGTTAGATGAGACAGGGTTCTAGAATCATCTCAGAGCCCCAGATATACACTTCATAATCTACTGGCATTTCTGGATCTGAGCCACCGTGGGTCAAGCATTTGGTTTAAAATAAATTCATGTGATATTTAAAACAATATGCTCATTAAAAAAAAATTATTTTCCTGCTGTTGCTCGAGCCTTTAAAAATGCTTATTTTCAAGGTTTGCTCTTCAACTACAAAACATATGTATTTTTCTTTCACTTGAGCCTCCCATATCATCACAAATCTCTGGGGATTAAGACTCTCTGGACAAGTACCAGGTCTCTGAAGCTTATGATAAGATAGTAAGAACTAGCAACTGTATCTATGTATGGTAGGTCAGGTGTGCAGCACGACAGATGGCTAGGAATATGTGCTGCTTTACAAACAATATCCATACTCTGTCATATTTTAGTCAGAGTGTTTGTTGCTATTGACTCTCCCATTTTGTATCTGTCACTTGAACATGCAAGATATGCACGTATAAGTTTGAGGCTTTCTAGTGATAAAATAACTTGAATATTTTCCCCTGCACTCTAACTTTAATTGGATATTGTCAGTCTAACAACACAGCTCAGGTATGCTTGAGCCTGTGCTCATTGCTTATCTGTGAAGGAAGAAAATGCAAACCTGAGAATATGTATTACCCTGTCTAGCCATTTTATAAGGCTCGGTGATTGGATCATAGATGTTAGAATCTATTTTCTGTTAAAAAGGAGAGAGATATTTCTTCCCTCTATACCCTGTAAATTACTGGTTCTCTTTTTATCTGATATCTTGATATATACTGAGATATTGCAACATCTGTCATGATCTCAAGATGTCCAAATATCTTCCACATCTGTTAAGTTACACCAAGTTAAGTGATGTAGTGGCATATTGCATTGCTAAGCTAGGTTTAAAAACTAATTAGGATGCAAACAAGAATGAATGTATAATGGTTCCTTTCTGGAGTTGAGTAGAAATTTGACTGCAGTACAGTTAAGCAAATAATTTCCAATGAATAATTGATATCAATGTCACCTTTCTTGTTTATGAATTACCCACTAGCCTATTACAAATTTCACTGGTTTGTTAATTTTATCCAATCTGTGAATTTTTAAATGATTGGTCATTTCTTGAACACTGTAAGTGAACACAGATAATGTATGCATGTTTTTTTTTAATCTGATGACTTAGGTAAGATAACAGTTCTGTGAAAGGTGGAAATTCTGCAAATAAAAAGTGCAAGATATGTGTTTGGCAGGTATTTCTGGATTTTAGTTTCAAAGCCAAGAAAATTTGAATGGCAGAAGTACTGGTAATACTCAACTGCTCTTGAGAAACTGTTCACAAGAGAATCACAAACAGAAATAAAAAGGAATTTTGCTTTTGTTTAGGTTTGACTGAAAGTGTCTTTCTACTTTTTGCTCTATGCTGATTCATAACTTAGGCCACAAAACAATCCCCAGTGTTTTCTGTTAAAGACTGGGGCAAGAGAAATGTGTCACACGAGAAGAGAACATTATAAAAATTTCTTAATATATAAAACATTTTCATCAAGGCACTCCTCACAAATTCCGAAACAGGATTGCAGCTGGCTCTTTGAATGGATTCATCAAATAAACAAGGCTGTGTAAAAAGCCTTGCTATTTTGTGCATCTCCAGTATCGGAGACTGATTCTTCTCTAATCCTTGCTGTATATCAGGTCTCTCTCTTTGCCTAAGGGATGTATACGAAAGGAAAATTTCTCTTACCAGGAAGAAACTGGGACACACCAGCCCCATAAGTTTTGACCTCTTTGCTGTATGCACTGCCAAAATCAGACAGCTTTTCAGTGCTCATCAAGACTACTCAGAGGGTATCATGACCGTAATTAACATGGCAGCTGGTGAACAGTGTTGCTGTTGTCCTATTTCCCTTCACAAAGCCAAATCCGTAAGTTGGTGCAGATCTTTTATTGTACTCCTCCTTTGACTTCCCACTTACGTGTATGGGGCAAGGTGTTGACACTCTTTTTTCCCTCTGTAAAACACTTGAAAATATGGTCTGTGCAACTGCATTCTTCATCAATGGCCTGCTTTTAAATATAACTGATTTTGTTTTCAAACCAAGGCAGCTTCACTCATTTCAGGGAGTAACTCACCTTCAAATGAGTGGAAAGAAACAGTCCTTTATATCTTCCAGAAAATTGAAAGAGAGCTAAGATATTGTATTCAAAGAAAATTCTGTAGGTGGAGTAATATTTGCTAAGGAAAGTTCTGAATTTGGAACAGAGATACATCATTACTCCTTTTTAAGTTCATCACACTGAAGTTTTAAGACATGCAGAATAACTGAGATTTTTGGGCCATGAAACATAGAGCCAGCTGCCAAATTTCCAGATGCACATGCTAAATACAGATAATTGATGGGGCTTCTAAAGACAGTTAGTTAGGTGCTATGGTAGTTTGACTTTTCTCCGTACTGCTTTACAGGCAGTATTTTTGTTATATTTACCTCTCAGTTGATAAGAAATATTGATTGGCAGACAGCATCTCTATTTCTTTTCTCAGTTCTAATGGCTTTAGCAAAATGAAAAATGGCCTTGTATTGGCTAACACCTACTCTTTCTAATTTTAAAGCAAGAAGGGACAAGATACATTAGCATGTTAATAGAACTTTGCACCCTAAGGTTCTGGTTTATCAGATATTAAGAATGCATTAGCGATTCACAAACAGTGATGGACAGGATTCGTTAGCATGCTAATGCTACCTGAAAATATATGGTTATTGTGGTATCTAGAATCACACACACTATCAGTGAACCAATAATTTAAACACGAGCTTCTAATTTTAGTAAGCTTTCCCTATAACCTTTTTGGATAAAACACATTGCAGTGTTTTCAAAGGTGATTGTTGACTCTAAGCATCTTAAAACTGAGATATTATCTTAACACTCTTTGAAAAGGCCAGATTTTCAGATACTCATGTTTAGATTATGGATCACATCTAAGCTAGTGATTAGATCTCTTTATGTAATGTAGATACCCAGTGATTGTTATCATGTAACCACAGTGAAATCACTGAAGACAGCCAAAATCACTAGCAATTTTTGTTTGCACAGTAGACCAGTTTAACCTTACTGTCCACTTACAGAGACAGGTTTTGTTTTATAATGGTTTCCAGCTCACTGACAACATTTCCCAGCCTACAGTCATATATTGTGGTTTTGATGCATAAACATGTGGATCAAGCTAGAGAAAGTGAGTCAAGATAGGTGAATTGGAGCTAAAGTATATTTGAGATTCGAAGCTCATTGAAAACACAATATTTTCACCTAACTTGACCTTGTTTGAGGCTGAGTTTCACTTACCATTTTAGTTTGTCTAATTTATTGAGGAAACTGAAATACAAATACATAAAAAACATACAGCATGTTTCCATGAAATTGGCTGGTCTAAATATTCTGAGTTTCCCAACACCGTAATGAATGATAGTTCTATTAAATTCATCTTAGTGCTTGAGGTGAAATTAATATCTATCTTACATATAAACAGGCAGATTTATCACTGTGCCTATGGTGTTTGCTCTTCTTTATCTTTTTTCTTTTCTATACACTTTTGATTCATAGTGCACCTCAAGCTAGAAGCTGGCAGACTATCACTTGCGCAGATAGATGCTATTCTGAAATTCTTTTAATAGGTTTATGTTAAGGTGACAAGGAAAAGAGACAATATAAAATATAAGCCGTAGAATAAAAATTATTGGTAAAAATAAAATTTTGGATGTGAAAGCTTACCAAGAAAGCTGCAAGAACACTTCTGGAGCTACAGTTGATTGAACATTTATTACTATTATTATTATTATTATTATTATTCCTATTATTTTTCCTAAGAATAATAACACAGCTTTCACACTGTTTGTATAGATTAACAAATTCACTAGGGACCTCTCCAATACAATCAGCAAAATTTCCAGTCTTCAAGTGCAGTAATGCAATTAAACAAGGTACGGCCAATGAACCAGACATCTTAGATCACAGTTTAGCCAGTTCTGGATACCTTATAAGAAGTCTCCACTTTTCAGTCACAATCTTAATATTTTCAAGTATAAGCTTAGCTTCATCTTCATACCGAATTCCCCTTCCCTCACATTATTCTACCCCTCCAAGTAAAGGCATCTGGTGCTTTCTGAAGATTTAACTGGCTATATCATACTTCATGTCTATAGATTTGGGATGATATTTAATTTCTTTCATCTGAGTGCTGGTTTTGGGTAGGCATCAGTCTACACTCTTCCACTCCTCAGACTGTGCTGACCTGATATGATTGGGTCAATGGGTTTCATATGAGGACAATGAGGCCACATCTCAAGCAGATCCCACCCCCCGACTTAGCTTCTTCCAGCATGTACTGACTCCATCAAGTAGTCATTAGACAGAGCTGATGTAGATCCAGGAGTACTACAGCCGCATTTTGAAGAAACAATGACAAAATTTTATAGGATCTGTGGATTTTTAGGATCTCTTTTCCCTGCTCTCTAGGCTAAACGGTTCGATCTCTTCTAGCTCATCTACCCATAATTTGAGTGCTAAATTGTGGACGCTGAAACCTGGGTTGCAGAAAGATATTCCAGCTTTCTGCCTCTGTCTGTGAGAAAGTCTTTGCTTTCTCACAGATACTGGCTGAAAACAGTTAGAAGTCTCTGTAAACGAATCCCTTTATCTTGCAGGTGCAAGATTGCTGCACTATTGTTGTGATACTGACCAGAGAAATATTTTGAAATGGGTGTTGTAAGATCTAACCAATCATTCTAAGGAGGTGGATGGTAAGGGACCAATGGCCTTGTGCCATTCAAGAGAACTAAAATATAAAAACCAGCTTGTAAATTAATAAATGATTCTTTTTCTCCTTGGACTGGAATCAGTGTCATTTCTTGCCATTCCTGGTACAACAGTGACACTAAATTGAGTGGTATAGCACATCTGTAATTGAAGAGGGTTTTGTGATGCCCTCCTTGACTTTTCTCTGAGTCAACTCATGTAGCTGTATTAATTATTTTCCCTCAGTGAACTAAGAGCAAATTAGAGTGGTGGGAGAGGTGAATGTGCACTTTATATGACACGTGAGGATGGCTCATCTCTCATGGATAAGCAGCATCTCTGCATCTTAACCAGCACAAAGTACTTCTACCAGAGCTCAGAAATCCAACATGTTTGATGCTATGTCTACATCACCTGGGTTAGCATTGAAAAATATTAGGAAGGATACAGGTAAGCACTTTATATTATATAGGCATCTTGAAGAAAAAAAAATGATTAGTGCTATCTCAAGATGTTATTTAATATTTAAATATTATTTAATATTTATATATAATAGAAATATATTATATAATATATAATATTTAATATTTATAAATATTATTAAATAATATTTAATAACCTGTATCAGAAATCACGGTTCTCTACAGGGAAGGGTACTTTATTTAGTCCTCTGCAGGTAACTCTAACCAAATCATGTATCAGTGAAATCACTACCCTTTTGTTTTATGACAACGGAGCTATTGGTACTGCACCTATACTTGGGAATCTCTTCTTGTGATCACTGAGTCTTTTCTTAATAAGTTCCTAGATATAAATTAATGTGGAAGTAGTAGGAAATTAAGACTCGGAGAAGGAATGCTCTATTCATACCAATATTTTTTTTCATTTAACACTCTTATGTTGAAATGTCCAGAATTTATAGTCTGAATATGAGCCCAGTCATTCCACTCACCACAAAAAAATCCTGATAAAAGCCATTTCTTCCATCAGAAGGCACTAATAATCATACCTCACTCTTACTCAGGATATTTCATCCACAGATCTCAAAGCACTGTACAAAGAATTTTAAAAATAATTTTAGAAATAGATTGAAAACAGGTTCCTGTTTCATGTGATTTAATTTTTCCTTCTTTTATTTGAAACTTCTGACATTTCTCCCATAACAAAAACTACCTGGAGATACACAGCCCTGAATACTGGGTGAGTCAGTGGTTCAGACACTTGCTTAAGATGTAGTTCAGGACTTGTTCAATTTCCTTCAGGCTTGAAGGAGCAGAGATTTGTGCATTTATAGTAAGCTCTTTTCAAGTCATTCAGTGCTAAATGTAGTGAAACTCCCAGCATCAAATAATATGATCAGTCTTTTCGTTTGTGCTTTGTAAACAGACCTTGGATCTCATTAATTTGTTTGCTATTCATTATTGATTGGATATATCACAAGAATGAATTTCAGTTTGTGCGAACAGCTTTTATTGGCTGCATCTGCTGTTCAGTATTACTGCTCTCACTGATATGTGGGATCGGTCACTCTAGCCCTACAGCTTTGTTTTTCTCCCTTGACTGGTTTAGTGGTCAAAACGTGAGGCCAGTTGCTGCCTTGCGGTAGGGAAGGTAGTGATTGTGGTGCTGTGGTCCTAGAATCAAGGAACTCTTAAATAGTGTGAATTAATAGATGATCTGTCAATGCAAAGGTGGATTGAGACTCTCCAGACCACTGGCAGCAAAGATGTACTGCCATTGAATGTGGAGTGGGCTGTTCACATTTTCATTTGCTCCTTTTGACACAGATGGACACTAAGTGGTTGGCTGAAACAGAATAAGCTTGCAAACAGAGCATGAAATAACCATTAAGTGAGGAAGGGAGGAGAAGGGATAGAAAGAGTAAAGGAAGCAGGAAAAAGCAAGAGAAGAAGAATCTGGGTGAAAAAAGAATCAGCAGTTTCATTTGTCAACACTCTCCTGTGCAATTGCTTTCTTTTCTTTCCTCCATTATCCTGTAGACTCATGGCAACATTTTTAAGCTGCTCAAGTACATAGGTTTTAGCTGTTCAGGACTTCCAGACCGACTCTCTTAACACTTAAACAGGCAGCTTTTATACTCCCATTGCATTTATGGGGCATCATCATAAATTATGTCCTGTGTCTAATGTCTCTTACAAATGAGATAGGGAATAAAATGGAAGAGGAATTGACTGACTTTGTTTGAACAAACGTAACTAGTGTTTTCCAGATTACTTTTCAGTATAATTTGAAGCCATTTTTGTTCTTCATGTATGCCAAGACTATGACTGCACTAGGTCGGTTCATCTTTAAAAGAAGCAAGCTGTTAACGATGCTTCTCTACCCCAGGTATCCTGTAGCAAAATCTCTGTCTTTAAGTAAAATAAGATAATTTATTTGGGTGACACAGTGGTAGGAACAGCTCAAGCCATGTAACTCTGAAGAGGGATCCCTGGGCAATTATACCAGGAAATTGGTCCAATTATGATATTAGTGTGTGGGGTGTTGGTCTCTACTGGTTTTCTTTGTTGTCTCTACTTGGGCTGTTTCTTCTCTTATCCCTGAGGCTGCAATTTCTGTTAATGGGGGTAGTGGCCTTTCTTGATTCGTTATCTTTCAGGATCAATTGGCTCTGAGGCCTTCTTTTACTTAGGTAGATAAAAAGCTCAGGGTACCTAGGTGAAATTTCACAGGTTGCTGCCTCAATTTAGTTCTCCTACCAGGACTCCAAACCACACTGCTGCTTGCTTGCTCCCCTTCCTCCACCTCCATTCTGCTCCTCTCCCCACCCTGTGAGGGCAGCCAGAAAGGAGAATTGTAGGGACAAAAGGCAAAGATCAGGGGTTCAGAAAAGAATAATTTACTGGAAACAGCAATGAGATACGAAAACAGACAACAATACTAATAACAAAAGTGTACAAAAGAGAGGGTGATTTACATGTGGAATGCTCACCAAGGACTCCAAGACAGTGAACAGTGGTGAACAATTCTGACATTTGGTTTTTTCGACCAGAAGCCAGACCCTTCTCAGAAGCCAAAGAGAGTTGCTTTCCCATGCCCCTGGCAATGACTTGAGGTGGTACTAACTAACAAGACACTAAAGTCTTGGCTGAAACTAGGACAGTAAGTGACACTAAGCAATTAATTTCCTCTATTTCTTTACACAAACCAAACTAGGTAATATCAATTCTCTCCATTTCATGGCATTGCAAAACTACATTAAATACTTCAGATTGGAAATTATGCTCACATGTGTCACAAATGAGGCCACACTCAAAAAGTTTAAAAACAATTTGGTTTATTAACAAAAAGGCCAAATTCCTTAAATGAAAAAAAACTTATCTGGGTTAGCAGTGATCCGAGATAACTTTAGCTTAACCAGCTATAAACCTAAATTAAAGACCCACCATTAAAGGTCTTGCTTGGGCTAGTCCCAAGCAAAATAGTTTAAGAAGCAGGCCTAGGATCCCCCAGAACCGGGCTCCGCCGGGCTAATCCCGAGATAAAGGCAAAAGAGCAGCTCTCAAGGTTGTGCACAGGGTTTTATGCCCCTCTGGCTCCTCCCATCACCGCCCACTGTCCCGCCTCCAAGGTGGAAGATGATTGGGGGAGTCCGGGCAAAGTCCTTCTCATTGGTTTGAGTCCAAAGGGTGATGTCCGGCCTTTCGGCCAATGGCTCGCTGGTTTCTAGGGTTGAAATCTCTGGATGATGTCACTGGGATTTTAGGTGGGAAACTCCCTAACTGAAATTCATGTTGCCATGGAGCTTGGTGACAGGCTAAGGGCTGACTTCTAAAAATAGTCCTTTGGCCATGTGTGAGAGGTTCCTCCCTTTGGGACACAGCTAAACTTGGGGATGAGATTAAAAGGATACCATAGGATTTTTCAATAAAATGTAAACTCTTGAACATTGTTTAGAACCTATAAGTAACACATAACATTTAAACAGCAAAGAACAGAAATCACAAACTCCTCTCAACCTCAAGAACTTATTAACAACTTAATTAACTATTAAAAACATTCATAATTTAAATTAACCACTTGTCACTTAATGAATACAAAGCCAAACTCCTGATTTCATGTCTGAAACTCGTTTCTGGAAACTATTGACTAGGTCTACTTTGGCAGATTTGCTGTCAACATTGTTGCATTGTTACATGAATATCCAGACCAGCTTAAGTATTGTTGAACTTGATAGTGCTAACCAATTTCCTCTCACTGTTAAAAATAATGAATTTACAGAAATTAGACTTGCAGAGTATCTGGGAAATAAAGTTGATAAACTCTGAAAACATCCATCTTCCAAGAACAATTAATTTTGCAGCTGATCTTTCAGTGTTTCATACTTGCCTGGAGACGGCCAACAATGTTAGCATTTCTGCAGTTGAAGGAAGAACGATTATTTGCTTATGTCACAGTTCTACACCTGGTGTCTAATTACCTCTTGAAAGAGATGATAAAAGACTGGTAATTCTGCCCTGTAGTTACCGCTATGATGGTTAGGTCTATGTTAATTTTGTAGCAGTGTCTTCACTGTAAATAATCTTGTTCATTTAAAGGAATAAGGTTCTGAATGAATATAGTACAATAACATGTTTATGCACAGCACTTCGATAACCATCATGTTATAACCACTCAAATATGTAGCCAACATTACATTTCCATCCAACACATGAATAATATTAAAAAGATGGAATTTTTTTATTTTATCTTATTAGGAACTCCTGAGTATGTAATAGAAGTGTTCAATAATTTAAAGAATGAACATCTGTGAACCATCCAAGGCTTGGTCTCTTTTGAGATATAAAGAGAATGAAGTTCTTGTAAGGTAGCTTGAAAGTAGCCTGAAGAGCTCAAATGTAAATGATTCTAGTCAGTATTCTATTTGAAACAACTTTTCTTTTTGTGTTTTGATGAGACAATCTGTTCACCCATAGTGAGGTCTCAACTGAGAGACCATGCTCTTATTTGGATATACTCCTATTAATGACATAAGGGTCTCCCCATGAAATAGAAGCCTAATGTCCAAGAAATATGTTTGGTTGTAAAGCAAGACAAGAATTTCAAAAGAATTATTAAATCGGCTGGAATTTGATGCAACATAAAGGGTGAGATCTAATTCATTCCATAATTTGACTAACTCATTGACACCTTGGTCCATTCCTCATTAGTACAGGGTTTGAAAAAACAATTAATTTCTGCCACTCCTTTATATATGGTGATGTAATTATGGCAAGTCAAAATAAGGGAAAAATAACTTGTTTTATATTTCTTGACACTTGTGGGGTCTTTGCCAATAGAAATATGAATCTAACGTGTAAATTCATCATTGCCTTTGATAGTTCTGTCAGATTTTGGGTTTGCACTATTCAATTTCCTTCCTTTCCCTCCACCCTCCTTTGCTGCTATGACCTTTGAAACAAGAATGGGAACTGACAGACTGACTAGCTACAGAAGAGAAAATAATTAAGCTGACCACCTGCAGCACTGTCAAACGTAGAGATAACAAACTGAAGAAAAAAAAAGAAAGGAGAAAACCCTTGTTTTTCCTCTGATCTTTTTCCATCATACTTCTTCTAGGCTATGTATCACTCTTAAAGATTCTATATTTTATCCATTAAAAATGACATGTTATATAATATATTCTTAAAATAGAATGGCTATAATAGAGCTCTGACTTGTTTTGATTCATTTCCAAAAAGAATCTGCAGTGCCTCATAACATATTCACTTTAGAGAGAGTGTTGATAAATATTCAGTGTATTATGCTGTCCTGTGATGCATTTTAAATATCTGCAAAACCTATTTATTTAAATAATTGGGTACCTGTGCAATTAACAATAGCTGCTACATTATGCATGATTCTTGGCTACTAATAGTGACGATCAACTGCAGTGTTCCATTAGTGATTTTCAATTTGTTGCTAAGTTTTCTGTAATTGATTGATGCTACTTGAGACAGTCCTTGAAGCTGAAAAACCAAAAACAGTGTGCCTTCCATCTCTAAGAAAACCCTTTCCCAAGGGTTCCCTTTCCTTCAAAACTAGAATGAGAGCGGGCTTGAGAGACTGAGCAGACATAATCTCATATTCTCCAATATGTGTCATGATAAAAAGCTTTTCCTGGCCGCCCAGCAGGCAGTGACATTCAGTTGTTCCTGCCAGTTCTGTTTGCAGCACAGGAACATGCTCTGTGGGCCATAAAATGGTCAGGTTGTTGTCTGTGATTCCATGACCGTACTGATGAAAGTGACTGTATTTATCCCATCATCCGGATGGGAGCAGCTTCAATCTGGACTACAGAGTTCTACTACATAACCTGAGAAACATTTCACACCACACTCGCAGTGTAACACACTGAAATGTGAAGACCTAGGCTGTGAGGAAATGGCAGACAAAGCTGGAAATGTAACTTGTGATCAAGGGCCCTTGAACCAGTTGTATGAATAATGCAACAGGAAGTTTATGGATAGCAGGTGAGAATGTGCTCACGGCTAGCTTTATAGCTGGTAACTGAGGGAATCTGGGGAGCTTTCTCGTACCTTGGTCTGTCAGATTGTGTTCTGCACACCTCTACAAAACACCACTAAATTCAACTGTACTCAGACAAAAGTGCTGATGCAACTTGGGAAGCATTAACTTCTCCATGTTAAGTCATGTTTAAGAACAAGTTCTGCTGACTCTGAAGATGTGCCTAGACATCATGGTAGCCTGGGCTGTGGCACCTGCCACCTGCGTGTCTTCTTAACATAAACAACTGGGGGGACACATGGGAAAATATGTTCATAAATCCTCTTCAAGAAACCCTAAATGTCACCTGCACAAGGCTTAAAATTGTGGGTTTCCTGCCACATTTATTCCTGATGTTTGTAGAGACTGCAGGGTCCTTGCAGGCATGTCCCAATAACAAGGGCAGCAAGGGATTCCTGTGTGGGTCTGCTTTCAGAACTCAGCTGTTCCCTAGATGTGATAGCATGGTGCCAGATATGTAAAGTGGGAGAAGGGGGTAAAAATCACAACGAGGGAGGAGGAACCCTGGAACTAATGTGTGTCAAAGTGTTATCTGGAGCAGGGCCTTTTCAAAATAGTCATTGCACAAGACTCTTTCCCCTTGGGAAACGGGCTTATTATTGACTGTTTCTGAAGCAGTACCTCCATCAGAATTTGAATATCTCTTGGGTCCACCCTTGGGAGAAAGGACTTTTGTCTGTCTCTAAGAAGCTTGGCATTATTCATCACATTTGATAATGTGAAATTTAGCATGCTGGTGATATATGATCGTTCCCTAACAGTTACAGCTAATAGAATTTCTACTGAATCATGGATGTCTTGAGTCAGATTTTAGTTCTGTGGATGTGCTGGTTTTAAGATCAGCAGGGAATTAAACTCCAAATATGCCACTTCTCTTTCCGTGACAATTTCAGTAAGCGGGGGACAAAATAAAAAAAAAGGTGATACTAGGGCTTGAAATAACAATTTACTGAAAGCACAAAGTAATAGAAAAAGACACACACAGTAACAGCAGCACAATTAATAGCAAAGCATACAAAAACCGAGAAGGTGTTTTATCCACAAAAAGGTATTCTCCACTGAGAACAAAAACAAGATGGCGGATGCTCCCTGTAGGATGCATCCGTGTGGTTTCCCCAGACAAAGGCAGTATGGCCGCCATTCCCGGGCCCTGTGCCATGTGATATTTGGGAAAAAAAGGCAATATGGTGCCTGTTCTCTTGCACCGCCCATGTGGCAGTCATGAAACAAAGGCAACATGGTGGGGGAGCTCCCACGGCTAACATTTCCCCCCTTCCCAGCACGAAAACAAGGAAAAACAAGGACAAAGGAACCCCTGTAAAGGAAATGGTCTGAGTGGGTGTCGTGCAGCTGCTTCATTGAGCTCAGACCCGTACAGCTGCTTGAGCTGCTACTTCTAACTCTGAAATGTTCCCGCTCCAGTGCTGACTCCATATCACCCCAGCCTGTCTGGGTTCAGCCGTGTCTCAGAGCTGTCCCTTCAGCATCATGCCTGGGAGTGCTGCCGCTGTCCCTTTCAGCACCAAAGGTCTGTAGTCATACTGGAGAAAAAGTGAGGGGGTAACTGGTGGGTGGCAGAGGAACCAAGTCTGCAGGGATTGATGGTGACAGTCCTTTTGCTGGAGAGAGCAAGGCATGATGACTCATTTATGGTCCAGCAGCCTATCTCCTCCTGCTGAAACCCACAGCCCCAGCGATGATGTGCTTGGTATAGAATAAACAACTCGATCACACACAGAGCACTGAACTCTACCCTTTTTTCTGTAACCAGGACAGTAGACGAACTCTTTTGCACAGCCAATTTTTTATTTGATGTCAACTCTGTGTTGGCATAGCATCTTCAAACATGGAATCAATACATCTATTAACTTTGAACACTTAGCATAACAAAGCAGTCTCTGCATAGAAAATGTGTGTTGGTAAATTCCTCAACCTGAAACCCTCACAGCATGAATCAAACGTTACAGCTACATGTAAGCCCCCAAGAATCTGATTTCTTGGGAACAAGACTCAGTCTGAGATCAGTAAGTGGTGAGGTGTTATAGCCATTAGGCAGTAAGGTTAACTGCTGACAGAGTAGTCTGCCACCATTCCTGTATTATTACAGAAATATTACCAGTATCTTGCTTTCATCTACACACAGACCTACAACAGGTGGTTCAGTTATTTCACATATTTTATAGTGCAGTAGAGCATTAAGGCATATGGTAATAAAACAGCCAGTTGTTCTACACATTTTGCTTCTTTTGTTGGTCATGCAGTGTAATTTGCAATATATTCTGTAGGTCCATAGAAGTAATGTGTTTTCCTTTGTGTTTTCTGAGTTGGTTGAATTCATGTGGGGGTTTTTTTTGTTGCTGTTTGTTTTGTTTTGTTTGTTTATTTTTTTCAGGACTGTGCTTTTACATATCAGACTTTAAACCCCATAAAAAGTGGTTGCAAGAGCAGAGTTTGATTTGGCAGGGTGGCCAAGTTGTGCTGTTCAGCTGTGAGACACTGCATAGCAGCCCTCCGGCTGAAGTTGTTCTTGTGGGGATTGTGTTGAGAGATGGGGCTGGCACAATATCGTTGTCCAGGACACAGATACTAGGGAGAAGAAGGGTATTTTCATACCCCAGAGCTGCAGAACACATGCAGTGTTCTGGGTAGCAGTGACTACTGCTGGGAACAACAGAGAACCTGACAGATTAGAGCTGCTGCATCTGGAAGGTCCTAAATCTCGGACAGTGGTACAGCAAACCCTGCTCTACCTATTTCTTGAAACCTGATGGTCCTGAAATTCCAAGACACTGATTGGCACAAAATGTTGAGACATGTGACATACCTGAATTTGCTTCTATCAAGATGAGACAAAGATAAACAAGAGATACATATGGCTTGCAGAATGGATGTATATGGATCCAGCTGAGGGGTAAACTTCACATTACACATCCTTGGATCATGAAAAGCAAGGTTTACCTATAGAGCGACACCCTCATAGTGCAGTAGAAGGGCCCCAAGCAGAAGCCATAGAATGATATCGCTTACATCATGGTGTTACATTGTCTTTAATCTCAGGTAAATAAATACAGTCATTCTGGTTTCAGTATATGTGGTCTTCTTATGGATGATGGCTGTAAGAATCCAAAAGCAAGAAATAAAAATGTTTATTTAAATGCAAAATATTATCTCAGTAAAAGGGCTGAGAGATTGATAATAACCTATATAAATGTATATGCACACATAAATATGTATTTGAAGCAATTCTTGTACAGCCAAAAGGTCTCCAGAAAAGAAGACAGGCAAGTGGCTTCTGTCCCTGCAGGAACCTATTGCACATAAAACCACAGCACAGGCACAGCAAGTAGACATAAGCCATGTGATCAAAACAAGGACAATGGTTCTGTTCAGTGTTCCTAATGCCAGGAATACGTCTGGCAGCTGCTGCTCACCTGCAGAACAAAAGTGTATAGAGTACATGCTGTACATCTGGAATAGAATGAATTTATGAGATGGACTGACTGATGATGACCTGCCCTCACAGTAAGTTCTTTGTGTTCAGTAAGCAGTGACAGTCTATTCTGAACACATTGCTTGTCAGTTTGCCATGTGAGTAAGCCTGTATAGAATGGTCCAGATTCACAGCACGTGCAACACGAGGTGTGGGCACCTATTTGTATGCAGGACTGCCCAGAACTGAGACGATAAAGTCCAGCTCCTTCTGTTTCTTTCTACACTAATCTAGTAAAAGTACCCCAGGCTGCAAATCTGATTTTCCTTATGCAAATTATTTTAGGAATTTTAATTTTCTTAAAAGCTATGCGCTGCAGTAAAGCAAACATACTTTAACACTTGGAAAATAATTGGCATGTAATTAGTTACAGAGCTTGGCAAGGTAGTTTGTTTGTTTGGGATGAACAGATTCTTCATGTGCTGATGTGTCTTAGAGTCCTCACAAATTCTGTGTGACATCAACTGAAATGTACAAGGTGCTGTGTTAGTGAAAGGGCTCAATTAATTCGAAAATATTTACTTCCTATCCAGCATTCCATTTACAAAACAGACAAAGAGGAGTTGTTCAATAGAATGAAGAATTCATGGTAAAATACATAATTTCAAGGGAAGATAATGAAAGATCTCACTATGAAAAGATAAACAGAAGACAGTTTTAAAGGCAAATTGTATAAGAGGGAGGCTGTCTGGCAGACAGAGCATCCAAATTATTTCTGATAGTTTTTTTCTAAAGCAAAACCATAAAACCAGCTAGCAACCGCCAAAGTCTGCAAAATTCTGGTCTATTTTTCAGAGAAGCATTTATAGATTGGATGATAAGTGATTATAAAGCCAGGCAGTTCTTCATACCACATCTCTGCTGCTGGGTGGTGATGTTGCTTAGCAACACTTGATCAGGAAGAATCCTGGACTGGCTTGTGCGGAGTGTCAGTGCAGGTTATATTATGCTTTCAGAGAAGACACATACTGGGTTCATGAGCCATCTTTTAGGTCTTTCCTTGAAACATAATTTTTTTTTGTAAATAGGTATTTTGATTTCTTCATTTAGCTACTTGTCCACGCTAGACATTTCTGTATTTCATATACATGAGGAACTCTTTGACTGGGCAGAATAAGTGAAGTTTTGGAGCTATGGACGTAATGATCTATATTTTCTTAAGGTTTACTATGTCTTTCTATGATATTTGCAAATATATCCATTCAGTAATGTAAAATCTCACATTTCTGTGAGATTTCTCACTGCTATGCCCCCCACACCATACATGTATTATCTGGTTTAGTGGGATAAACCTTTAAAGTACTTACTGGTTAAAGAGACATTTGCTTTTCCCTCTCTTTTCTACCCCTCCTCATGCTCTCACGCCATCCCCTCCCTGGCTCACTTCCTGCCCTGCCCATTAGTTGTTTGTGACCCTTCCTATTCACATGTAATACTTATCTAAAAGTAAGAAAGGTTCTTGGACACTGCCTTTGTTTTCATAACCTATTACAGCAGTACAGATGAACAGGAAAGTGCTTGTTGTTGTATGTAAGTACTCGTTCTTGGTTCAATTCAGTAGCAGATTGCATTTGTAATTTATACCTCTGCAAAATGGATGTAGAAAGCTACCATTCTGATTTCATGGCACTTTCTACATGCTTTTGTACCTTGTAAAGTGGTTGCCAAAATCCATGTTTTATGTCCATTTTGCAAAGGTAAAAATTTCAATAAAAATTACAGGGCAGCGCTAGATTTGACATGAAGTCTCTTTATGGAACTGTACGAAACAAAGATATCAACCCTGAAGTCTTTAACCAGATAAAACTCCTACCAAAATTACAGTTACATAAGGATTTTAGGGTGGCTTCCATTACCTGTGAAATACTTTCCAAGTTTTAGAGCCAGTCTCTGTATTGAATATTTGCACAGATCTACCACTCAACTCTGGATTTACTCAGTGCAATCCAAATTAAACAGAAAACTGGGCTGATTGTGAGACAGAGGTCTCTTGTAGATGCCTAGCCATAAATACAGAATATCTAAGCCAGAACTCTTAAATATCTCCCTCAAACCCTCTCTATTTTCTGCTTTCTCACTCACTATTCATAATAGTAACAGTCTACTTGTCATGAAGATGCATTATTTGAGAGTGTCTTCTTTTTTGGTCCGTTTGCCCATCTGAGATATAAGCTTTTTACTTCTGAAGTACAGAAGTATTTCAACTTTTTTATACTCTCCACCATAAAACCCTTGTCCAAAATATTTATGTCCTGAGTATTGCTCTCTTTTGAGGCTTGACAAATGTGGTCTAGTCCTCTCCCATCCACTCAGAAAGTTGTTGCAAAGATCATCTCTTCACAACCATTCACTGACTGTGCCTCTCTCCTATCAAACATAAGGTCCCTCTCTCCACATGGACTCTTAGCCCATGTTCACTCTTGTGTTGTTGGTTTCCTACTCCAATTGGCTGTCAGTTAATGAATTCCTCTAAGACGTATTTTAGTTCAGGGCAGGAACCCTAGTAGCTGTGAAGTTTCTAAATTTGTCAGACTGGTTCATTCATATTAAGGCCGCTCAAAAAAACTACTAATCCCGTGGTTGTTCCCTGTGTTTGTTGTCTTCAAAGCTGACACTGAGGAATAAAACAAAGCTGTTGTGCTATGTGATGTGGGTGGCAGCGCTACAGGGATCCCTGCTCTCATTTCTCTATTACTCTCAATTCAGAAACTTGTGTCAGCTGCTTCTGTTTTGATTATTTCTGACTTGATGACTAAGAGATTGGAGCATCTGACATTTGAGTGGAGGCTGACATATGAGGAGAGAGCTGGGATTGTTTAGTCTAGAGAACTCAAAGGGGATCTTACAAATTTATATAAACACCTGACGGAGGAAAGTAAAGTAAACAAAACCAGAGTCTCCTCAGTGGCATCCAGGTAAAGGACAAGAGGTAAAGAGGAAAAAATAGAAATTCCCTTTAAACAGAAGAAACAGCCATTTTTACTCTAAAGGCAATTAACACTTGAACAGGGTACACAGGCTCTGGAGCCAACATTTCTGGAGACCAACTTGTTCTAGATGACCTGCTTTGATCGTGGAATTGAACTAGATGATCTCCAGAGGTCCCTTCTAAACTCAGTAAGTCTGTGTCCTTCTGAATTTCTGCTCAGAAGTGCAGACTGCAGTGATTAAAATAGTGAAAAGCAAAACCAAAATCCCCCAAAACCCGAGTGTTTTTTTTTTCCATGTTGAATGTATATTTTTTTGAGGGTTTTTTTTGGACTCATTTGGCTTTTGCCATTCTTTTTTGACCACAACGCCTCTGAATCTTGGGTACCCCCTTCTCTGTAGGAATTGGATGCAACATTTTTACTGGCTTTTTCTTGAGAAATGTCGAAATTTTTGCCCGTACTCTGTCTCTGCAAGCAGAGATGAATGCAGAGACCATGATTTATTAGTAGGAGGACTAGGACATCTTCCAGAAGAGATCACAAAACTATTGCCATGTTGAGTTGCACAGTTGAAACACCCCACAAGAAGACATTTGGTGGGAGAAGACTTTTGGGGCAAGGCAGCCACTTTGTTATCAATAGATCACTTGGATGTCTAAACTCTCAGATGAATATTTGCCTAGCTGCTGATCTTCACTGGGACCTGGGAGCAGAAGGGAGGCAAGATCCTAGTATGAGTCTGGGAGGAAAGAGTTATCAGACTCCAAGTGATGTGCTTGTTACAAGGTGAGTGAAAGGCAGGTGGGCCTTTACTGCCATGGGGCTTTGACCCTGTATACTTCTCACCATTTCTGGATGTGCTGGCAGTGCTGTAGCTAGTCATTTTAGCCAGCCAAAATTATCCTACTGAAAGAGGCAATAATATAGATTCAGTTTTGTAATAACCCCCTTTTTCGAAAGATTTTGTTCAAGTGCCTGCTTCTGTAGGTTGTTTTTAGAACATAACTGCAACCACAAATTCTCCCACATTTTCTTCAGAGTTGCTGCTTTTCTAATTTGTTTCTTGAGCTGTATTCACTGCATACAGCTAGCAAGCCTTTTCCCATTCAGAGTAGCAAACCTCATGCAGATTTGCTCTCATGGACCAATCTAATTTTCTTCAGTTTTCTGTGCCTAATTCCTCATACAGATTCACTGAATTACACAAGAAATCTTTGATTTTTTTCTGAAGGCTCTGAACATTATTCCTTGAACGATAAACCAGAAAATTTAGCGATATTTTGGCCTTTGGATTCTTTAAAAAAACAGTTCAATGTTTTCAGCTAGACCTTGACATTTAAAAAGGAGTGGCAGACATGCATTTTCTTGTATCTTAAACTCTTTAAAGGTTGTAACACTACTGAGGAGAGAACAGTATTATAATTTCCAAGATCACAAATCCTGCTGCAAAGACTTCTACTGTGTTTATGAGCTCACTTATAATAGAGTTGGATACAACTTCAGTCTTAAAATTTTCTTTGCCTGCATAGCATAGGCACAGAAAACCACACTATGCTACATTCATGGAATAGAGACATGTCTTTTAAAAATGATGGCCTGCAGGTATATGGAGCACTTGTTTTCTTTACTCTCTTTATAGAAGTAACTGATAGCCATCCCAAATGTACACTTTCTCAGAAGACTGGAAACTTCATACCTTGGGCGTGCATTGGAGATGGGTGAAATAGAACATGTAAAATAATCAAACACAGCAAAAAATAGGTTCTTTTATAGGTTTAGATTCTTCTGAGGATGTTTGAGTACTCACAGTTTCATAGTTGCTAACTATACCCACTGTCATCACTGCCGTACACTCACATTAAAAAAGCCACAAAGGCAGAAGGTGAATTTTGCAGAGACTGAGAATACTAAAAGTTTTCTGTTCCTCCTTTGGATGATTTAAAAGGGTTTGGTTTTTTTTCCCTTCTAATCAAATACTGTGATGTAGCTATTAAATCACTGCACAGAACAAAGAGAAACTATAAATAACAGGAAATTTGCATAGGGAATTTTAGGAAGCATTGCTACACATCTGGTTTCTAGGTAGTGTCTCTGGCACCAGGTTATCTTTTACAGCACTGAAAAATACACCAAATGTAGCCAAAATCTTGAGTTTTTCAGTGCTGTATGTCTTGTGTTTCTTTGTATGCCACAATGCATGAGACACTGTTTCTAAGCCTAGGAAATTTGTTTTTCAAAGCCTAAGGGAAAGTTCTGTTTTCCCAAGAAGACTTACTGAGAAAAGATGCAGTGTGTTTCAGTTTCAGAAGTTCAGTTATTAAAAAAAGTTGACTAATGTGTTTCAAACATATGTATAGATTTCACTAATATATTATTTGATAAGAAATGTGCAAATGCATTCAAAAATTTTGAAAAGGAGAATGTATTTTTCTCTCCTGCAACATCTTGAAACCAATTCTTCAACAATATTGTTGTCTGAAAGCTCAGGCATCTTCAAAGAATTTTGATTCATTTGCTTATTCTTCCTATATATTGAAATCTTTCAGATGTATTTTCCAAATCGATAATGATACATTTTTACACTTTTTAATATAATATTTATAGCTACCAACACTTCCGCAAAGAGGAATCTCTGTTTACGCTTCCAGAAACTAAGATAAACACTCATATAAAGTATTTTCTTTACTAGTGCTGTATTTCTCAGTTTCAGCAACATTACTTGCCAAATGACATTACAAAGGTATTCTAACATGGCTACTGAATATTAGGATAAAAGTAAGCTCTGTGTTAAACTCTCCAAGTGAAAATGGGCTGGCTAATGGCCCTTCCACAAATGTGTTTGGGAGAAGCAATTAGTACACTTGTTTACTAATTTTTAGATAGTAAAAAAAGAAATTTAAAAAAAAGGAATAAATTACTGCCCGTCACTTTTTTAGCTCTTTTTCCTAAGGTATTTCAAAAATTAGTTTTTTATTTTTTATGACGCATACTAAACAAAAAATCTCCCCCCAAAAGAAACCCTTAATTGAAATCAAAAGAAAAACACCAAAACTCAAGAGAGATAGAGATGTTAAAATAAATAAGGTATAACAGCGAAGTAGATATTGATCACATCATCTAATGACATTTGTACCTAATGGACAAACATGGCACAGTTTGTTGTCCACGTAGGGAGTTTTATATTGTGCCATTTAACACAATATGAGCCTTTCAAAATTTATTTATTTTTCATTCCCTTCTAGGTACTCTTCTGAGTCCTGCCATTTCCAAAGAATGATTGTAGCAATCTGATACAATAAGACAAATCCATGAAATGGATAAATTCCATTTTTCAAGGAAATAGGACACATCAAATGTTATTTCTGCCTGCTGGCTTGTAAAACAAACAAACAAAAAAAAACCCTCAAGAGAACTCCAAACCCTGAGATTAAAAACAGTCCTACAGATACCCTCAGTCATAGGCTTTGCCTATGTGTGTAAAGTCAGCTAGGCTTGTAAGCATTAGCAGAATGAGTCTTTAATTTATAAATCTAACTTGGCATTCAGAGGATTTATGGCTTCAAATTCACATAGTATTACCATTTCTGATTCATTCTTGAATATAAAATAAGGTGAAAAATGGCTCAGACTGGCACTTATTCAACAGATGTGCATTGCGGACTGTGCTCAAAGGAAGAATTTATGAAAGCCCTCAGCAGTGGCCCATCTTTAGTCCACCTGAAGTTAGTGGGCACTTTGTCATTCATTTCAATAGAACGTCTGGGTAAATACTATGCACTTCTGAAACTCTAACACTGATGTATAAAAAGAATCAGATTTCTTAAGCTTCTATTACCATGTGCTATCATATTCAGAAATGATGCAATTTTGATAATGGACAGGAGATAGTCAAAATGTCAGTGAGCATCCTTGTAGATTTGGATTCAAATAATAGTTCTGTTCGAGAAATATCACCTCCAAGGTCTCTTGCTAAAATATGCTATATAATTAAAAGTAAAAAAGAGAAATCCAGATAAAACCCATGTTGTTAAAGTTGGAATTAGAGTAGAATGAAGAGTTATAGCGGTCAGCAATACGAGCAGGCAAACACTGATCACAATTAAAAATATTTTATATTTTATATTCATGTTAATAATCTTTCCATCATCTGACCTTCAAGAATGCTTAAATGATCACATGAGGAAAAATTTATTTCCTCACCTTAAAATGGTTCACTTTTATTTTGGCCTTGAGAAATGCACACAGTGTTCTGGGACCTTTGCCATACCTACGCTGAATAGGGTGTGTAAATCATGAAGTGCGACTCTGTTGTAAGTTTCTTTTGCTTTCAGCATTTCTTACTGGATGCTTTGATTCATTTTTTAAAATTGGACACAAACTGGGGTAAAAAACCCCCATACTTGTATCCTTAGAAAGCCTGACAATTCAATTCTGATAATGCAGTGGAGATTTATCAACATTTTCTCATCAAATAGATCTTGGCTACAATCTGTTAGATATTTTAAAAGAGGAAGCAATAATGACCCAACATGAAATTAGGTAATTGGAGCAGCTTTCATTTATACATTGTGCCTGGCAGGGGGAATTTGACTGTTATCTAATAGTATATAATCTATGGATAAAAATGCAACTTCCAGGTTATTAAAATGTGAAAAGGTTGTACTTCAATAGCTGAATAGCTATTAAAAGGTCTTTCAGAGGACGCTGTAAATCAGTGCTGTTGACAACCAAAGAGACAGAATGGTTTAAAAAACAAATGCTCTTTGCCCTCCTAAAGCCAGAGCTGCTTTCTTTGGTCTTCCATTATACCCATCCAGAAGTGTTGTACTCCTGCATATCCTTCTTAGAAATGAAACTACTGATGCACTGCATTTTTAATTGTTTATTTGTTTTTAAAATCTACAATTACTTTATTAAGTTCAGAAATAATTTTTTCAGTTTCTTACTGATTTCTTTAAATGTAAGGCCTATAGCAGCAAAGGCAAATTTTGAAATTAATAATAACCATCTGGGTTTATTTACCCAAGTAACTTCCTTTAAATCATACTGATATTTCTGAAGAAGGCAATTTAATTTCTTGGCTAGTAAAATGAAATGAAAATATTAAATAGAATACGAACTGTTTTAATAGAAGCCATCAGGAATGACTTTGAAAGCCAAGGACACATTGTTATATTCCATACCTATTACAATTAATGCATTCATTTTCTTAGAGCAAATATTGTGAGGCATCAGATAAGAATATTTTATGATAATGGTCTCTGAAGTGCAGAGAAGATGTACACATATTCTAGGGTTTGTTTTAGGATTTGATAAACTGTTGCTTTGGTATTTTGCCTGTAACTGACCCAGAATGTGAAAATGCTCCCTACCTGCCACGTTCAGATCAGTAAACTAATGTAGAGGGTTGGAGGAGGAACCTGGATGTCACAGTTTGCCTATACCTTTTTAGTCAAGAAAAGCCATGAAATGGCTGCCCTTTTCTGCTTAAGGGATCAATCAGCAGGAGGCCATGGTGGGGACTGTGTCCGTGGTCTCACAGACAACGTACAAAGTTCTACAATGACAGGCCGCTTATGAGCATCCAGCCTGTGCACTCAAATCACGCTGGCTCAAAGTCATGTCAAGGGATTTTCCAGTGGTAACTGGTGCTGTGCTTAGCTGGCATGTGCAGTGCTTGATTAAGCTGAGATCAGTGGCACTATCGCTGCTTTGCGTAATATCTGTTCCATGAGCCCTATCTGCGCAAAAACATGGAGACCTTGAAACTTCCTTGTTCCCATTGGCCGATGACAGAAGCCAATTCTTAGGTGAGGAACCTTGGAGTAATATTGCCAATCCCACTGCCAAATCTCAACAGGTGGTTTTCTTCCCACTGGCAAATTGTCTTTGAAGAGTTGAAGATCTAGAAAACTTACTGAATGAATGCCTTTAAGGCATGGGCTACAAAATTCCTCATCAGAAGATATATCTAACTACAGAGTATAGCTATAGTCCCTCTGAGACACTAAATCCCAGCAGAAGGCTGAGTAAATAAGGGATTAGCTATGACCAGAGACAGCAAGGCAGTGAAACTGCATAACAAGAGAGCAGTTGCTACCTCATTAATTTCAGGTATCTACAGACAGGCTCTAGGCAATCAGATTGTCCCAGAGAAAGCCATGGTCTTAATCACTGAGATATTTTGTAATGAGAATTAGTACAGAGGTTCATAAGCTGGGTATTTGGACAGGCAAAAGAGAAGGTAGAAGATGCTTGTGGGGAGCTCTAGTCTAGGTCACTCTAGCACTGTTTGCAATTGCAGTCAGTGTGGCAGTAGATGAACATCAGGATGTGTTTTGTCTCGGAGTGGTAAGACTTGCCCAGCATGGAAAGGTTGTGATGGATCTAAGTTTCTTCAGCAGTGTGGAGATGATGACAACATGCAGAAGAGAAGACGTTGCATCTTTTATGTTTCTGCTTTCTTTCTCTCCCTTTTTATATGCTTATGTATTGTTTTAAAGGAAGACAGAAATAATAGTACGACCTACTTCAATATTTTTTTCACCCAAAAGGAGAGATACTGGTTTTTACCAATTAAAGGCACCTAAAATGCAATCATTATCAATGCGTATTTCCATGTGATCAAAGTGAAAGGGGAATATTGTTGCAATGAAATAATAATATTTTACAGGTCGCAGATTTCTATATTTAAAAAGGTTAAGATATTAAAAAAGATATTACAGTTGAATCTAAATCAGAAATAATTTGAAACAGGTTTCTAATGCATTTAACTATTTGATATTGTAACAGAATTCTTCAATTCTAATTTTTTTGCTTATGGGAGATCTGAAGGCAAATAACAGGTTAATCAATTTCTCTGTGTTTTGAGAGTTTTGAGCTCTAACATATGTTGTAGTCATGCCTGTATGGGCTTTAATTTTAGTGGGCCAATGCTACAGTTCTCAGACAGCAAGAAGTTTCTAGTGAGGACTCTCTTTACGTTCAGCAGACATCAGAGTCAGGCTGTGGTCTTGGCTGAAGCCTCAAACTGTTGTGTAAAGTGAAAACTATGTCTTTAGCAGTGTTTGGACAAGGGCGGCTTGTTATTAGTCACAGGTTCATTGATGTCTCCAGAGGTCACCTAGTCCAGCCTCCTTTGACAATGCCTATGGTAAAAGAACCCAGCAAACAACAAAAAAACCTTGTTTCCTTTATTCACATTGGAATTTCCCATCACATCTCATGTCTGTTGCCTCTCCTCCTTCCAAAATGTATCTCCATCCTCTCTACACCTTCCCACTAGGTAGCTGTAGACAGAGATATAATCTCTCTCAAGCCTTCTTATTTTTAAGGATGAGTAAACACAGTTCCCTCAGCCTCTCCTCACTAGTCACATGCTCCTGGACTTGATGCACTGTGTGAAAATCTTCGGAGAACTGGTCTCATAAATGCCACAGAGAAGGGAATAATCACTTCCTTGACTTGTTCTCAGAGCCTGGGATACAATTGCCTTAATGGCTCTGAGGGCACAGTGCTGACTCACGTTTCGTTTTTGTTTTCCAGAACCTTCAGGTCATTTCAGCCAAGAAGTCCCACGGCCTGTACTGTTGCACAGGACTATTATATTCCAGATGCAATGTTTTGCCTTTGTTGAGCTTCATGAGGTTCCTGTCAGCCCACTTCGCCCGTCTGCCCAGGTCGCTCTGGATAGTGGCCCTGCCCTCCTGCATATTGACTGCTCCCTCTCAATTTGGTATCATCAACAACACTTCTGAGAGTGCACTCCCTTCCATCGTCAGGGCCTAAGGCTATGTTTCACAACAACTTGGCACAATCGGGTGGTCACACCTACGTGCTTGTGCTGTACAAATAGCTGTATGCTGATGATAACAGGATGCTATAAACTGTGACACAGAAATATGTAAATAATTCCTTCTGTTGCCAATTTCTTTTGCAGTGAAATAAAGCATTCTAGAGTCTACTACATTGCAAGTCTTCATATTAAAGGCAAATCACAAATAACAAGGAATTTTATGTAGAGATATTAGAATATTATTAAAGAGACAATTGAGAAGTAATTTTCTCCAAGGATACAGGGGAAACTTCTAAACATTTATGCTCCTGTGAAGCTGTTGACAACTTTAATCCTTTTAGACTGAATTTTCTCTTCCTATATGTGTGAGCAATTGACCTCAATGATAACACTTGCTAACTACAGTGCTCCATCTGGCCTATCAAATGATACATAACTGTAATGGCATTTGTGTGAATCAACACATACAGGTAACCGGGGCAACCTCTAAATCACAACTGAAATGCAAAAAGATTTGTTTCACTACCACCCTAACAACGCTGGGTGGCAAAGACACGTGGGGACACAGGCTCTGTTGGGCTTAGCTCATCCTAGAGAAAACAGACACGTGGGGACACAGGCTCTGTTAGGCTTAGTTCATCCTAGAGAAAAGAGACACGCGGGGACACAGGCTCTGTTAGGCTTAGCTCATCCTAGAGAAAAAGAGACACACAGGGACACAGGCTCTGTTAGGCTTAGGTCACCCTAGTGGGCAGTGGCGGGGGGGGGACTGCCTGCCCCAATATATCAAAGTGCAGTTTATCACGAGGCTGTGCTTTTATGATCTCTCTCTCTCCCAGCAGGAGGCTCAAACCTGTCGGTGAGAGTGTGTTATCTCTATACAGGAATTCTACTTCTCAAAACAGGCAGAGGATGAACAACACTATGCATAATAAATGGAATTTTCTCACACCAACATTCTCAGCATTTCCTGCTGCAAGGTCACTTTGAACCTGAGCAAGAACTATTCCCTCCTCACTAAATCTTTGGGCTTTAACCCTTTCCTCCCAGCATTTTATCTTAAAAGGACTTTCAGTTCTATGTATTAATAAGATTCAATTGTTAATGTCATTAGGCATTTAATGTATATTCAGCTTCTCTATTTTATTCAACATGTGAAATGTTTAATCTGCCTGGATCTGGTTGGATCCTGACCTAGATGTACAGGCTAGGTAATGTGACTGTGTTCCTCAGAATCACAGCATATATTACCTTAAATACAGTCATATTTTAACAAGGTTGTATGTTTTCTTTTCAGCTAGGATGGAGATTCATTCATTGTATCCCATCCTGTGTATTAATAGCCCCTGGTGCACAGCAATAACAACAGAAACACTGTCCACTGCCCCAAACCACAAAGTAACTCTAATTTTGGTGAGACATCCTTAGGGAAAATGAACAAATTCCCTTCTGGGGGGCTCCTCACCTGCTTTCCTCATTGGTTAGATCATTTCTTCTTGGGCAGGTACGGCAAATTTATTCTACAGAAGCCTACATACTCTAATGGAGAATTAGCCCTCATTTGCATAGAGCTTATTTTTGTTGAATCTTGATAAGTCTCAATGTTTGTTCACAGGAGGTTTCGTCTAGGAGTGTGATTTCGTTCCATTATTTCCAGTTGTGCTATTATGTATTTTAACTACAGTGGGTTTTTTATACAGTAAGAAAAAAGTTAAAGCCTTCTTGAACAATACAGTACTTTGTGAGCTCCCTCTGGGGAACCATTGCACTGAAGGAATTCATTGTACTTCTGTGATTTGTCACAATACAAAAACCATAAAGCTTCTTGACAATGCTTGTAAATTATCAAAGCAAAAATGTCTGATCCATTCTGTGCATGAGGGCTGCAGAAGTCCCATGGGTGTTGTACTCAATGTCAAAGGAAGAGACTGGAATATTGACTATGTCCTAGAAGGTATTGAAAACATCCCAAATGCGAGGCCAGCTCTCTAATGACTACCGGCTTTAATTGCTGACATAGCAATCTCTTGGTTTAGTCAAGTAGGGGCTTAAAAGACAACTTCAAAGAGAAGAGTAGTTAACAATCATAAGGCAACTGCAGGGAAGCAACTTTTGCTTCAAGTGGGAGCAGCAAACATGCAGAAAGGTTTTATATAAGCCAGAAAGACCTGATGTTTTATTGAAAAGATGAAGGACTTCTTTTTTCCTAATCTAAAATAGTGGCATGACCCCCATCTCTCTGAATTTCCAGCCAACTTTTGATATGATGCCCTTCAGGAATTACTCTTATCAGGGAGATTACACCCAGAGCTGTAAGGTTGAAAAGAACTGTCTCTAGGGAATTACTGCCTGGAGGGAAGTTATCATTAAAGCCCTGTAAGAATACACTTTTTTCTTTTTTTAACTCCTTGAAATCTTTAAAAATTATACTCATGTTCTGCATACTAACCTTTCGTACGGTCCTTTCTCAAATGAAGTAAGTATTGGAGATTTAACTCATTTATTGCAGAGTAGGGAAGCATAGGATATCAAAATTGTATTTTGTAAATTTTTGTGTCTTGTCCAGAGCATAACTCCAGGTAGTGCCTGAACATTTGTCCTATATTACTTCAGGCTCTACAAGTGACTAAAACTAAAGATGTTATAGTGAATGACTGTTCCATGCAGTAGAAGAAAGGAAGACTTGTATTTGGATTAAACTCTGAGGGTTATGAGCTTTAACTTTCCTGGTTCATATTTATGTGTAATATGAATTATATTCATACTGCAGACATACACACATATGTACATACATGTAATGCATATATGCATTCAATTACATTTGTAAGTGATAAGAATTATGTAATAACAGTTTAACTCTGCACAACAGAGTCCTTATCTGTAACTGGGACTACTCCAGTACAAGCACAGACTACTGGGAGGTCTCTAGGTTTCTTTTTTTCTGTTTCAAGATCTGATTACCACTTAGTTGTCCATTCTTGGTGATAACTTCTGCTGGTTTTGCCCAACTCAAGGTTCTTTATGATAAGTGTTATACAAACACTGGATAAGGCAGGCCTTGGGGTTAAGGTTCTAGTTAGTGTGCCTGAACTATGATCTACCCTGGTGCAAGAGGATCTGTGGATCAAGGTGCACAATTAGGGCTCAGGAACACAATAAGCAATAGTTCTTGTCATCATGTTTCAAT
The DNA here is from genome assembly GCA_013397115.1 of Edolisoma coerulescens. Classification (NCBI taxonomy): domain Eukaryota; kingdom Metazoa; phylum Chordata; class Aves; order Passeriformes; family Campephagidae; genus Edolisoma; species Edolisoma coerulescens. Next base: position 473,283 of record VWZW01006253.1, read on the forward strand.
TCTGTGTTGCTACTTTAGGACCTCTGAATCTTACCCCATGCTCACATATATTCAATTATTGCCAACCCAACATGAAGCTTTTATTCTTGAATTTCTGGTGTTTTTTTCTAAATTTCTGGAATGTCCATAGTCTATCTGTAAAGACTGTCCTTTAAACTCTAATAATGATCATGATATCTGAGTGCCAAAATTTACTTAAGAATTTTAGGACTTTAGGATTGGGTTGAAATATTTGGATGTAACATATGTTAAAGTCTCAAACTCTAAAGTAGCTGTAGCTGTCAGTCAGACGCGAGGAATACAACAGATGCCTTTACATGAATCTCCAGGCACTGGATTTAAAACCATTTTGCAGCTATAACAAAACAAACAACAAAAATAAGAGAGGAAAACTTGTGTTCCTTTGTGTGAAAGACAAATACAAGGTTGCAAAGTGATTGTTGTCAATTTGGCCAGAGTACATATTTCAGGAAGCAGAACACTTCTGAAAGAGCAAAAATTCAAGTTTTGCTACAGAGACAGCTCATATGGGTAAACATGCATGTGCTGTCTGCCTCCTGAGATAAACTGTCTCTTCAGCTTTCTCTCAGCTGTACTCATTTGCCATCAGTAGAGAGCTGGTATTGCTGTAGGAAAAGACGGTAGAACCTTACATAATAATATATATGTGTTTTATAGCATCAGAATGCTTTGATGCCTTGTAACATCTGGCACAAGTATAAAGGGATTTCTGTTACTATGACTCTAATCAAATCCTCTTGGAATGATAACATTAGGTATGTACATACTGGTACATCAAAGGTCTCATTTATCATTTATCAGGAAATAGAAGGGAAAACCCAATTTTTATGTAAATGCAGAAAAAATGTTAATAAAAAGTGCTTAGTGAAACTCTCAGTATTGCAATGGGATATAATAACTAGCTTGACTTTTTTTTATTTCACTGTTTGCAATGTATTATTTGGGATATTCTAACAAGTATTAGGTGTTAAAATCTGATTAACACTAGCTGGACAAACAGAATTTTTGTTCTGTTATGAAATGAAAATAAGAGTTGTCACTGGCATACAGTAAAATAGAAGAGAATATATGGGGATTTTTAAGTGTATAAAGCAGAACTGCTGAAGAATGATCATGTATTTCAATTTGCAAGTCAGGATGGAGCAAGGACAAGAGACGTTCAGAACAGTAGTTCTTTGAAGCCAAATCACAGAAGACTTGTGATATGTATCAGGCAAAACTGGAATGTGATCTTGAGTCTCTAATCAGTGTGTTGTTGGCTATTATGTTGTATTTTTTTCTTTAAATTTTAAATGATTTCATTTTTATTTCAGAACAGAACAAATTTCTGTTTTCTGACTTGTCTCCATATTTCTAGTAATTTTTTTCTGACTGATGACTGCAACAGTGCAACAAGACTCACTGTGTCAGGTAGTACATCCTAATTCTCTTTGTGCTCAGAAAGCATGCACTTAGCCTCTGGTTCAAACAACTCATCAAGGGACAGTGAGAACCTTTAAATATGGGGACACAGAATCTAATGCTATTCAGGTAGATGAAAAGCAAGCTGTCATACTACCTCTGTTTCAACATCAATGTTGAAAGTGCCTGATTTTCCAGTCACTGCTCCAGAAAAGGGATGAAGAGCTGAGTTCATAAAATGGATACTATTTATGATAATATAACAGAAATTCCCAAACTGCGAAAAAGCCAGACAGTGGCATCTTCCGTCACTAGACACAGCACTTAACTGCTGTGAAAGAAAGCTGTCAGTTCTGTCTCTGATTATTCTGATTTTACTTTCAAATTTTTTACATACCACCTGCTTATGCATCCTTTCTCCCCTTTGGCACAGAATATGATATTCAAATAAGATATTTTTCTTTATCACATTCAAAGATGATATTTATGGTCTAACACTCTGACTCTGAAGCTCCAAGTACCTTTTGTGCAGTGGTTACTGAGAGAGCCTGCAGTAATTCTGGTGGCATTTGCAGCCAGAGCTCAGTGAAGGACAGAATGGTTACTTCTGAGGAAGCTGCTGTTGCTGTCTGTCCCTGTCTAGAGAGAAAATGAAAGTGTTTTAAACTTCTCATGAAAAAATCAACAAAAAATGATTTCTGAAAGCATTTTAGGAAAAAATAGTTAAAAGTTTTGAAAATGTGTGCCTTTTAAAAAACTATTTTACTAATGATACAGTCATCCTGTAGGGCATGCTGACACTGCTGTTAGTAGTTGAATTGTGTAGCAATATTCTTCCTGTTGTTTATAGTTTCATTCAAGTCCTGCTAGAATAATTGTGTGCAATATAACATGAAATATAAAAATGCTGGTGTCAGACATATTAATTTTGGAAAAAAGGTATCATCTCAGAATCTTCACAAAACAAGAGCACTACATAAACCCCCTAATTTAATTGTCTCAAAATAACAGTTCCAAAACTGCTTGGATGATCTCCTATTTAACATTTTATTTGACTGCACCTTGATTAATCAAATAGGCCCAATGCAAAAATCTTTGTTTCTAATAAATAGTATCCAATGGTTTCAAAGAACCTGTGGTGTTTTGTATCCTTCATTTTCAAGAAGTTTTCTATTGTTTTCTGTTGAAACCCAAAGCTCTCTTTATTAAAGGATTTTACACCAGATTAAAATTTTGTAAAGAGCATACTTCAAATTTATAATCTTTTGATTTAGCCAATAGAAACAATAAGCTTTTTTGTCAGACTCTTTAGAATAAGGAGATACTGACCCTGAAAAATCATCTGGTGCTTTCTCTGAACCTCCTCTGAAAGCTCTGTGTACTTTTTCCTGCGGCTACCTAAAGCACTCTTACTTAAAACCTCTTATATACAAAGACTTGGAATGAAATGGCCTTGTAGAAAACAGACTTTTGTACTCTTTAAAAAAGAGTACAAAGCTGAGCAGTTGGAAGGTGTTCAATAATTGTAAATCTTCACCTATTTACTGCATTTCTTCTTTGCCATTCTCAAAGTTCTATAGACAAATAATTGGGTTGAACAGCTGGCCCATGAAGACAAAAGACCAAAGACTTGAACTAAAATTCCTGTTAAAGATTTTAGCTAATAGTTCCTAGAAAGGACCATCAAGGCTGGATTTCAATTACCATTTGGTTTACTTGTACTTTACTGCAGGTGCTTCAGTCCTCTATGCCTCATGCATCCTATTTGGAACCTGTGCGCAATCCAACTAGGAGCCAGAGTTGCTCCTGTGGGGCTCTCTGTTTTGGCATTAGCTGTCATTTGTTGTCTAACAATGGGCTGTTTCTCAATCTGATGAATGTGTAAATGCCCTTGCAATATCTTTGTAGGCTTTCACTTTGTAGGCTTTCATGTCATTCTTGAGGTTTCCGAACATCCACTGTACTGCAACATTACTACTGAAGAGCTATAACTCTCAATTGATCTGACTATAAATTGGTCTCCTTGTGGCATTCATTCCTACTGCCATCAGTTTTATGCTTACTTTGGGAAGTGTTACCTTCACTGACTCTTTTTAGTGAGGAAAGCAATGCATTTCTGTGGCAAGCTAATAGATACAACTTGGCACAATCTGGATTGTGTCAGCTATCCCAATCCCTGTCAAAAGGGTTGATGTCTTCTGTGTTCTGCAACCTTACTTATACTGCATCATTTTTCCCCCACACTGAATTGTCTTCTAGCATACTGAATGACCTGATTCACAGCATGGTCTAACTTTCATAATTAGTTTTGGAGTTGATTCAATGTCTTTCAACTGCTGACCTAACTCCTTGGTTAAAATTTCTAAGATACTTTTCTTGCTATTCATCATGTTTTGTCTGAACTCACTTCATCAGAGAGACTGACCACTAGGGACCCTCAAAGGAACCCCCAGGAGAGAAGAATGCATTTGTAAAGGGGAGGGAAAATATGTTAATGATTTCAGGAAGTTGATTATCATGTGCATGTTTATTCTGGGACAATCAATATGTATGTACAACACCATATATAAACAGGAATTGTCCTGTACTCAGCATGCACAATACTTTGGAGGAGATATCCCCTGGCTCGTCTGGCCAAATAAACTTCTTAATCCTACATTGGTGTCATGGAGTTTCTTTGATTTTTACCGAAGTTTTGGTTATACATAGGTTCTCTTCTCTGGAGGCAAACTGTTCAGCTTTACACATCTTCCGTCTTAGCAGAATGCTTGATTATTTTTTCCCTTAGCTATGCGCAAAGTAGTCATTTTGCCTCTCTCCAGAATCCTATCTGTGCTTTCACACCAATTTTCTGTTCTTGCTCTTTTGTTTTTTTTCCTCTCCAAGTTCTCCTTTCACTCTTTTAAATAGAATAGAAAAATTAGCCACAACCCTTCACAAAGCTCATGGCAGAGAAGCTCTTAATCATTGTCATTGGTTGAAGCTCACAGCATGACAGATCTATCTTTTGTCTTTTGTTTATTCAGTCCTTCTGTTTTCTGATGTGGGGCTATGCACTAGAATCTGGCCAGGCTTTGTCCTTTTCCCATTCCAGCTTGGATGTAGTACTGGTTAACCAATTTCTAGGAAGAAAAATGTCACAGAGCTACAGTCTCTCTGTTGCACTTTGAAAAGTGCAAAATATAATTGATGGGTCTAAGGACTTGTTAGGCATGTTAAGAGAAGATAATATATTTCTGAGATGCTTGGAGATTTTTGATGTTTTATACTCCTACAGTATTTAAATTATAGATCAATTAAAAAAGATTTACCTAATTTATGTTTTCAAAGCATTTTGTTCCTTCTAAAAGCCATATGAGACTCTAACAATTTTGGAATTTTTTATACGGTTTGTGGACATGTTGTAGGAAACTTTACTGCTTTTCTCTTAAATGGGCACAGAAGGCAAATCTAAAAACCTGGCAAATGATAAGTTCAGAAAAACTTTGGCTCACAAAGACATAATTGATTCTTATGAGATTGCAATATTTCTTCATTGGAACTTCTCAGTTGACATGGGAAAAGATCAGTCCTGAAATGTGTCTATCTAGGCTGTGATGATGTCCTGCAAACAATATAATTTAAAAGATAATAATTAATATGTTTTTCTTCCAGGCTGAATTAGAAAGTTTTAGCCATGAAATATCGTACTTGTGCACTTTGAATAATATATTAAGCAGTGCCATCTTTCCTCATACTATTTAAACAATGCTGTTTTGCCAGTATGCAATGTCCTTTTCAAATGACCTTTTTAATAGAACATGTTGAATTCTCTGAAAAGTCCAATTTAATTTGAAGACTTGTCTCTGCACATTGAACATATTGCCATTTTTTCCTGGAGGAAAAATACCTTGTCTTTTGTTAATTTATGCCCTATGTGGCAAGGAGGTACAGACCTTTTTAATAAATCCGTCTATGATATTAAGAATATGCACAAATCTTTATAAGATCATGTTTCATATCAAGGCTAAATCTATCTCTACAACCCTTGCTGAAAGTGAATAGCTCTGAAAGAAGCAGGCTCAGGAAAAGTAGCAGTATTTATTATGTAAGAGGGAGAAGTCAATTAATATTTGATAATACTGAACAATTAAGTGAAAAATTTATGCTTTTTACAAGAAAGTGATTGTAAGGATAGAGGTATGCCCTGTGACAAATGTGATACTGTGATTTATCTTATGTATTCTAAAACAGGTATAAACTTTGTATTGGAAACAAGTATTTAATATATTAGGATTAATCTATAAGACCCTTACTCAAAAAACAAACACAAATACAATCAGTACAGTGCATTTTATGTGGAAGTGCTCCTCACTGGCATCATGAATAAATCATAATTAAATGCACTTTCATGACGGTATAGCATGTTAGGCTTTTTCCTGCGCAAATTTGTGGAAGAAAGGTTACTATGGTGACAGAATACTCATTTGAATGATTTTATCTCAATTGCTGAGCATTTTTATTCCTGGCTTCTCCAGCATACCTTTTAATTCCAAACTAAAATGTTGAAGCTATGAGAGATGTTTTAAATCCTGCTGCACAGAAATGATGACCAAAACGTAAGAAGTCCCTCAAACAAATAAGCAAAGAGAGATAAGAAGAAAAAAAGAAGGGAAAATGTGATTAAACTTTACACAATAGCTAACTCATTCTGTAGAATCTGCTTTCTCAAAGTTAAATAGAAGTTAGGAGTTTCAGTATTTCCCCCACCAAACTAGTTTTACAAAAGTAGACAATACATGATCTGCTTCTAAGAAGTTTGGCCTTCCTTACAGTTGTTGAGTCATGAAGTTTCTTCAGCAATTTTGTAAGACTTGCTATAAAGCTGCAAGAATCCCAGCTCAAAGCAAAATTAACATGGCCTACATTTACCAACTGCTCATGGCACAGGAGTATTATAATTCTCGTGACTAGAATCAGCCTGAATTCTCAAGCTCCAATCTCATTATATATTTGAAGAAAGACTTTGTCTTTCAGTTTTGGTAACTGATGCTGAAAGAAGCAAGGTCAAATGTGCACCTTAGTTCTCAGAGCCCAGGTTTCTAGGTTCTGGAAGGAAATCTGCTATGTGGATTAGATTACAATGATTTTCAGGCTCCTTAGCCTAGAATTTCAAGCCTATGTGCAAATTCTCAAGGCATTCTGTATCTACTCTCCTGTTGCGTGGTACTAAATCATGTAGTACTCTACTGGTGCCAAAACCTCAGATAAATAGCTCAAAGCTAGTCTGCGACTGTGTACATGAACTTCAGACACTGCACTGTTTCTAATATGGACAGAACCTTGGTTTGAACCAAACTCTGAACTGGTCAGAAGAACTGATGCTTTAAAAAAATCCCGTAGATCTAGGCGTTCCCCTGGGAGAGAGCTGTTTCTGGCCTCTGTGGGCTGGAGATGCTGAGACCAGCTTGGGATATTACTGTCACCAAAGGTACCTTTTATTGTTCAATTGCACATGCTGCAGTTCCGTCCTGTTTGGGTGTAAGCCCTCCTCACCTTCCCCCTTACTCTGAGAAGAACAAATTTTGACCATCTCGGGCCAGTGCTTAGATTGAAGTCAGTAACAGAAACTGGTCCATCCTCTCTGTTAAGTGGAGGAAGGAAAGGGTTAAAAATTGAACTAGAGCTTCTGCATTTGCTCGAGGCAGGATCTATGTGCTTGGATCAGATGCCTAGCCTTCTCAGAGGGGTGTGAGATATAAAGGAATGGGAGTGAGTAGAGCTGCAACTCTCGTGTTAGGTGGAGCAGCTGGAACTGGGTTAGAAGTTACTGTTCTTGCAAAATTGCTGAATCAGCTGGTCAAGAAAATGGTACCAAACCTCTTTTTTGTCTATGAAGTGTGTTAGCTTGGCAAGTTTGAATTGAAGGGGCTTCCTCTTTTTGTTTCAAATGGAAGTATTTAAAATTGGAATTCTATTTAAAAGAAGTGAACGTTAGTTCATTTTGAATTAAATAATGTAACACTTTCATAAGCAGACCTGATGGGGGCAAGTAACAACCAAATGGAGGTTTGCAACTCATCTCTTCTAACTCACAGCTATTCATGAAGCACACATCTGTCTACACCCTCAGAACTGTCCTCATAGTTTGCAGTCACAGTCTAGGCCAGGGCTCCAAATCTCTTTGTATTTTGTAGAATTACTCATGAATAATTTGAAGTTGCATGACTGGGTACACTATGTTTGAACTTAGGATATCTTCTGGAGGTCTCAAATGCTGCACTTCCAAAATCCTAGGAAAGTCTAATCAGCATTTCATTATCATGTCTAGAGCAACAGAGAAGTGAAACTCCAGCCTGCAATTTGGTAAGTTTTAATTTTAGAGACACCTTCCCAAGAATAAAGCATCTTGGCTGATAAGCCTTTCCACATGACTCATAAAGCTAAATATGCTTTTTATAATCACAGAGCTGAAAAACTGTGAACAGCTGAGTGCTTAAAACTGTGCATTCAGCAGAGAGCTACAGACTAGGAATCTCAGACAGTTGCTTAAAAAAATATTGGTGACTAAAGGAGAAAAGTGGGAGATGGAAAAAACGATTTGCCTGAGCTATTCCATTTTTTTATGACCTAACATACTTTATTTCTATCTGTAGAAAAGCAGAAATAGAAATATTGCTTATGCAAGGAGAAGGTGAAAATTGCTGCATGAAAAACTAATTTGGCAGAGTGGCCTGTTACTGAACGATGTACATGGCATAGCATCACAATGTGCCCAGGAGGTCAAGGAAGGTGATTAGTCCTGTCTATGCTGCACTGGTTGTACCCTACTTGGAGTGCTGGGATAAGTTCTGAGTCTTCCAGTACACGAGAAACATGTACAAACTGGAGTCAGTCCAGGGAAGGGCCATCAGGATGAGTAAAAGAGCATATCATATAAGAGGAAACTCTGATGTGTAAAGATATATTTCCATAACTAGAATCAAAACCTGTTTGTCTGTGGGTTTTTTTCTGTAGTTGTAGAATAAGATTATTATTTGGAATAATCGTCCCTCTTGCATGTTCTGAACTTCTCTATTTTTGCTGATCATGGCCCTAAGATGCATTTCATCATGCATGAATGACCAGCTGGGAGACCGGGGTAGGAGAATTAGGTTTGCCGTAGCATTTTAAGAGACTTGCTTCCCTCTAACTTCACCGAGGCAGAAGTGCCCAGTGTCATTGGGTTTGCTCTTTGATGTCAAACAGGGCTGGGAGAAGACTGTGGTCTCTTGTCAAGACATTGCTTTCAAGTGATTTTTCTGGTGAAAAATGTGTGGCTTTTTTCTGCATCTGTTCTTGCTACAGCAGGTCAGTCAGGCAATATGTACTAGAAAACTAGAAGAAAGTCAGAGCTTTGGGCCAAGTGCTGTCCCAGTCTCATCCATACTATTAAACTCTTAGCATAATTCCCAGTGAGGTTTAAGTTCAGGTGATACTCAGGTATCACAGCATGATCCCCATGTCTGTTTATTTAGAAGAGATGTACATGTCACAGAACTGCAAGGTTCCTCCTGGACTGGAGTATTTCTGAATTTGGCTGGAGCTGGTTAGGTTTTGTAAGTCTTTAATTCACATGATAAATCNCAATTCTCTTTACCAGGAAGCACAGCCATAAATATTTTCTAACTAACTGCAAAAAAAATCTGGGGGCTGGTTGGATGCAGCTTTTGCTGGGTGCGCATCTTGTTTCTCAATTATTTATTGTTCTGCTATTAATACTATGTTGGTTATGTGAATCACTTGTCTGAGTCCTAGAACTCTTTTGCTCCAGGCTGATATCTTAACAGTTAAAAAGGATGTCAGTTTTATGGTGTGGATTAATAGCACACCCTGTAATTTGACCAGAGCTTGATTAAGCGGTTTTGTTTAATTTAGATTTAGTATTATTTGTATGTTTATTTTTCTTTCAGAATGTATCAGCCAGATATTCCTGTCATTTCAGGACAGGCAGTGCAAACCTTTCTGTGGCTCACTGGACCAAAATTACATTGACTGTAATTAGGATGCAAATTGGTGCAGATACTCTGTGTAAAAAAATGAAATTATTTACTAGGTGGAATAGAGTCACTTCACTGCTGCTTGTTTTAGTTTATTTCAGTCTGTATCTCAAGAGCAGGGATTGCAATCCAGAACATTGCTGAATTTGTGGTGACTTACTTGGCTGACCTACAGTCAGTTCTTTCTTCTTAATATTGAGCATCCACAATCCAGACACTAGCTTCGGTAGATGAACTTGAGCTTTTCTTCGGTGGAAATAAAATAGCCTTTTATTTGGCTTTGCCATTCTAGGACATATTCAAGGTTCACTTTTCAAATTTTTACAGGCCTAGCTTAGTTAAAGCACAAAATATGAAACTGTAGGCCCTTAATTTGCTCAGTACTAGATCCTCTCCCATTTCCTCAGCTGGACTTGTGCATCTGCTTTAGGGATTTCACTGACACAACTAATTTTAGAGTCTTAGTCACTCTTGGCAAATTCTTCAGGTTTTGGAATCAGAGTATTTCAAACACTTAAAGTCATCAAACTGCAGATAATTTTCTGGAGGTGCCATTGCTTGTCACTGGTACTAGAGGATACCCAGGATAAAGGGCTCAAGTGCTCAGACTACTCAGCGCCAGTTCTGTTCAATGCTCCTATGAATGAGATTTCCCAGTTCCCTCTTGGCAGTCAGGCAGTCTGGCTCTCCAAACGCTGGTCTGTCTTCTTCCTTGCTGTTGTATAGGTTTTGCTCAAAGATTCCTAATGCACAGGTGGAAAATATTGAGTCACTTTAGAAGTCTATCTGGGGAGAAAAATGAAAAATTGAATCATTTTACTTCAGTTGCCAACACTATTTAAACAGTTGTCAACACAAACCAGTGTTACTCATTGTCAAAATTTTAAGATCAATTTGTGTCATCAACCACCTCTGTGCAATTACTGCTGGTAAATTTTGGCTTTGCAATGACAGTCATCATGTGATATTGTCATGGTGGTTTAACATGTATTTGCCACTGTGGCTTTTTGATGCTTTTTTATTAGAGGAAAGTTTTGGCAAGTGAAGGGAGGGTTATTAATGATATTTTTTGTGTTTCTTCTAAGTAGTTTGCAGGGCAAAAATCATGAACTTGTGAAGAAAGTAACAATAAACAAAGCCTTTTAATGAGGCTATGAATATGTATAGCTTCCTCAAACAATCACCTGTACAAAAAAGGAAGCCCACCTTGTCACAGAATTAGTTCTGCAGGATGTACATGTCTCAATATCTGATTTGGAACAGTTTAACAATTTAACTATTGGTTTATAAAGGTGCAAGAGTCTCAAAGATGTGCACATTTCACTGTGTCTCAGGAGCAGTTCCTGAATCTAAACAGAAGGAATAATTAGCCAGCTGCACAGAAGGGAGGTCAATGGTGAGACCTCCATTCTCACTTGGCCAAAATATTTTGAGTTTGCGATGGTAATGGTAGTTGACTGAAAAAGTAACTAGTTCATGCTATGGCAGTATTTTGTTCTTAGACTTTTGTTCTGAGGGGACAAATGGATTACTTTTAGGAGATAAATCTGTATTTGATGGCAATCACTTTTTAAACTTCATTCAATTTCACTTTATTGATTTTTTATATATCTTAGAAATATTATGCTGTTTTAAATCCCCCAGATGATATTAGGAGAATAGTTCTCTCTCACAGCTAAAGCATACAGTATATTTTAGAATATATATTTATCTCTGTTTAGAGACACAATAAAATATTCATTTTGTAGGATCTGTATTTTCATGTTATAATCTTTGCAATTGTGTAAAATTGGAATTGGCTTGCTATTGGCTCATAAAACTACAGATTAATGATTCCACGCCCTATTTACCACTTTCTTTATCTCTGTCACTCTTTGGAATAGAAAACATTCTCTCTGATAGTTAAATACCAGTTAAAGCATTTTTCATTTGAAATTAAATTTTATTCTGTCTGTCCACCACTATTATTTGAATAATTTTAATTTCCTTACTGAATGTAAAATGATTTTTTCCTTCTCTTTATAATCATAAAATAGTGGTTAAATTCAAACAAATTTCAAACTTCTCTTTTTACTGTTATTGCCTTTAGGAAAATCAGCACTTTTAAAATTATAAATTTAATCCTACTTGTATAAAAAATATTTGGATGGATGTCAGGAAAACATTGTCTATTTTGTGATGAGGGCTGAATGTACATAGTGGCAGTATATGATTTTTGATTTATAACATATTTTTTTTAACAAACTCATATTTTAGTGTTTCCCAATTTATCCATTTTATACAACCAAATTATTTGATGCTTAGATCATTTACCTTTGACATCTGATACTTCCATCAAGAAAGAACACATAGGGGTTTTTTTTGAGACTTCAGAAAGTTAATTAGTTATTTGCAATCTCTTTTTAAATCTCTTCTCTTTACATATACATGCACGCAGGCACAAATGTACATAAAGAGCAAAAAAAAAAAAATAAAAGCTGTTATAAGAGCCATACATGAAAAAGCTATTCCACAAAATTTCTATTAATTTAAGATGAACTAGTATCTTACCATTTATCAGAAAAAAGTTAAGGTAACAGCAATACTTAAGATTAGAGCTTTAATGACTTTGTCAGTCTGTACAAATGGCATTAAAAGACAATTTAAGCTACTATATAAAGAATTTATCTTGTCATTTTCACAGCATTACTGCCATTTCAGTTTTACCTATTGCATATGTGACACAAGTCTTCAATGAATTTCTACCCACCTTAAATTAGAAGAAGACAGTCTGGTATGGGGTGTCTGTCATATGAGAAAATTCAAAAGCACCTCCTAGAAATAGTGCTGCTTATGACATAGCTTTTGCAGAGTAATGTTTTAAATGTCACTTATTATCACTGTGATTCATTTTATAATGGACACTTTTCTCTATAACAGTACAACATAACATTGCCCACGGATGGATATCTGCATATATTGATAGGTTCACTAATGTTTAATAAAAAATACCTAAATCTTAGCTCAAAGAGGAATTCTGGCATGACTGAAACTAAAACCAATTATTGTACTTAGATTGGTAGAGCCAATAAATAATACCAAATATTATTTAGGATATTAATTCCATAGTTTTTTGGGAGAAAATAATCTCATGGACTATCTCTTGTTTTCATAGTTATTCAGTCTTATAATTCACCTTTAATTATGTAAAACAGTATTGAAAAGATAGCCATACAGTACTAGAAATGAGAGTCCCCTTACCTGTGTAATCTATTCCTAGAATTGATCAGGAATTTGCATAAAAGTTAGAGGAACAGATATATCCAAACTGTTTTACAGCAAAAGGTTAGAGGTTCATTGAAATGCATCAGATGGCATTGAAAAAAAATGCTAATAAGGAGCAATGGCCCTAGGCCCTCCCCTATTTTGGGCTGCTTAGTACATCACAGCAGTCAGTTCTACCTTGCATTAAAGCTGAAAGGTGAAAGAGTCTTAGACACTTAAGAGTCTTCCTGATTTTGCTTGTAACCAGAATTTTGTTTAAAAATGAAAAATATTGGGTTAGCTTTATTACTGAATTTATACTTTCTGCACTAAAAAATTATTTATGTGGAAGAATACAATGCTGTTTTAACTTCTCTATCATTAGTAAACCAATTATTTTCATGAGTTTTGCTATGTTGAAGCCTTGGCAGAAATTAATGACTGTAGAGAAGAAACTCTCTAGTCTTCTTCACTTTAAGTGTCTGTAAGGTAATAATAGCCCTGAAAACCAACAAACGTCAAAGCCTACTCACCTTATATCCTTCAACCCCCATCTACCTAATGTCCTGAAATCTGAAATTCGTTAAGAATGTGTTCATAAATAAAATAATTAGAAGAAAGATGCAAGTTTGAGAAGTCTGATTCTTAGCCAGCAGCTGTAAAGTCTACGCAGGGGAGAAGATATTTTAGTCTGGTTTTAAAACTCATGTAGTGAGATATTAATTGTACTAAAGAGCTAGATGAAAAAGTGAGTACTTACTTCATCCAAGGTGACAAGGTTGTGACCACAGACAAAAAGGAAGTAGGTACTTCCAACATGAGGAATATGTTAAATTAAACTGCTCAGGAGATTATTTAAAATACTCGATACTCAGTTTTCAACCTCTTGCTAGTTCCCTTTTTGCTTCATATACAGCTTCTCTTTTTGGTGCTCATATAGAGAATTGACAAAGATGTGACTATATTGCTTCAAAAAGGTGTGCCCTACAGCAGTAGTTTAGGCTGGGAAATAGCTCCATGTTGGAGATGCAGGAAGAGTCAAAGGAAGACGAGAGGGAAGCACATTTAGCCACAAGAAGAACTTTGCACAAACATTAGCAAAAAGCTCTTTTTTCCTCTCATGATCCAGCTTTTCCCATCCGTGCAAGTTACAGCTGCAGAGAATGTTCCACTGAATCTCTGTGTTGCTTTCTCACAGAGACCTGCTCCATCTCCCTGCTGGGGACAGGTATTTCCAGTCCTCACTGATTCCTTTTTGTTCTGCTCATTAGTTCTGCACTGTTTGTTGATCCAGCTTCCCCCAGCTATCTTCCTGTGAAAAAACTACGATTTTTTTCCTTACGAAAGAAAAAGTAAAAAGAAGAAAATGTTTTCCTTCAGTGCCTGAATTCCTCTTGTTTGAGGCTGTGATTTCCAATGCTGCTACCAAGACTCTTCACCAAATGCTGTCAAAATATGATGTGCTGTTAGGTTGTAATTTTTTTGGACAAAACCTTAATCTCGTTTCCTGAGGTGAAAGGTTCTATGTCCTATCTTTTGTAAAGAAAATTATCTAATTATTTTAAACTCTGATGTTTTGTGTTGCCACTGCTTCATTGTCACAATATCCTGTTGAGCCTGGTGAAAGCTGCACTTGCCAAAGAGAGTTAACCCTTCACATGATAGTTTTCTTCACTTCATAGACAGAATATTTAAGATGCAGGATTTGTAGGAAATCTTTTTGTCATTTACTTTACTTAAGACGGTAGGGCAAGGATAATAAAAAATCCCAACAACCAACCAAACAAAAACCCCCCAAATCCACACCCTATCAAAAAACAACCTGTGTGGATTTCAGGAGGAAAGACCTAAATTATCAATATAGTACATCAGGATTGACAACTGATTTATTGCTCAATAGTTCTTTAGCTAAGGGCTTGAATAGACACAGAATTCTTGCTATACAACACTAGAATTGAACTCACAAATCTTCTCAGAAAGAGAAGAGAAAGTGATTGCACTTCCAAAAAAATCAATATCATGTTAAGTCCCATATCTTTTGAGAAAAGCATCTTTCTACATGGATCTAACTTTATACCATAACTTCAGAACAGCCACAGTTCCAGGATTACTAACAATCGCACTTAAATCTGAATCTTCAGTATTTTTTCATTTACTTTTTTTGTGTGTCCTCTTGGATTTGGATTAAGGGCTGGCACGATTAGTATCAATTTTCTTATTGTATGTCTGCATCCCATTTTAATACATGAAAGTTGAAATGGGCTTTCTTTTGCTTAGTCTGAGTAATGCATGAATTATTGGATTTCAGACCTTTCAAGACCATTTTTCTTAAATACATAGTCCTATTAATTTTTATAGTATAGTAGTAGAGACAAAGTAAACATTGTTGATTTAACTTGATGAATTTACTTCGATTCTTTCCTGACAGTTCATAAGACTTCCACAAAACATGAATTAAAAAAAATTAATAATTCTGTGGCAGTGATCAATTTGCTACTAGGTGGTTACAGTCAAGGTCAGTGAATTCTTGCCAAAAACATAGACAGCAACTGCAGGGAGCCACCTCTTTTGGAGACAAAGTGATTTTGTTGTATGTGCCTGGACAGATTTGTACAACATGGATATTACTCATATCCAACTGAAGTGAAACTGTATGTTAAAATAGGCAGAAGAAAGAATCCAAATGTATATATTGGCTTTGAGCCAGGTGTGAGTCTCTAGAGCCTTCTTTTACCTTGTACCCCTTGTTGATGGTTTGATAGGTTCTCTCTTACCGCCACCGTCAGCAGTGTTGTTCTGTCCTTATTGCTCCTATCTTGCCTATTTAGTGACAGGAATTATTGTGTTCTTTAGGTTGGTGGAAGACAAGAAGAAAAATGGATGGATTAGCAGGTGTGTAGAGTTGAGATTGGGGGAGAACAAAATGCCTTCCTGTCTTAAAAACCCAGCAGATGGGAAGGTGTTTATTATTATTCACTGTAGTGGCCAGTCTGTTATTAAAATGAGTAATTAAAGTGGTTATCCAAATGCAGTATGTCACAAAGTGTTTGCATCTCACAGTGAAGATGATAGGGCACACGAAGTGCTCTCTGTGTGAGCATTGTAACAGTTACTAGGCAGAAAAGTCTAACAATTTCAGACTTTTAAAGATCTGGTTTGAGGGGTCTTTCCATAGAAAAACTTTTCTTGTGTTTGCTACTCTTTCAAAACTGGGGAGGCAGGTTTTTAACCTTAGGTATGTTAGAAACAAGAAATTGAATGTTTTTAAAAATTTCATCCTTTTTATTGAAGGTTAATAGCAAGAGTTTCCAAAGCTTCATCCATATTTTTATATTCTGACCCTGCACAGAACCTCCACTTGCATCTTTTCATATGCAGTTCTTTGCAGGAACAGGTAATGACAAAAAATTGTATCCCCAGTACAATGCAGACTTTATTTCACTGCCTATAATACTGATTGATGCAGGTGACGAGCAGTTCCATGACCTCTAAAGAAATAAAACTTGAGTTTTCACAATTTGGGATAAAGAAAAATGGGCAGTAGCAGCCTCAGGGATTGCTTGAATCATGCACAAAGAGGGAGCAGTTGCACACACTCATGGACAAATGGATGTGTAAGAAGCTCTGGCAGAACTCATTTAGGGTGATGTACAAAACTGAGCAGTTCAGTGACAGAAAGTGAAGCCAGCTCTCTGACTCCTGGCTTTGAATGATGGTTGTTTCAGAAATAAACTGTGAAAACATTGTGGATGAAGAAAGCAGCAGTCAAAAATTTCAAATTGCAATGGACAGAAGAAGACAGCTCAAACTAACTCTAGCAGTTCCAAGTATTTTTGCTAATGAAACAGATGTCCATGGGCAAGATATTTTTGCTAATAGTGAATCCTAAAGTGTGTGATTGTACTTGACTGTTTCTTCTAGCAGTTTACTGCAATATATGGCTCTAGATATGTCAATATGCCTCCCTTCTAAAGTTCAATGGTTATTAGGAAAGGGACATAACCAATTGTGTGATGAAAGGACTGGAGAATTGTTACTGTCTATACCTGTACTTTTTAAATTACAAAGGCACCTACCACATTTGTCTATTGATGAGATTTTGCTCAATAACCCCAGATCAATGGGGCAATCATGGCAACTGCTGAAATTAGCCATCAAAGTTTGTCCAGATGCTTAATTTCACTTTTAAGTACCTAGAGAAGATGGCTTTATCTAACTCGGATAAGGTGAGGAAAACACATAATTCTTTCAGTTTACATATCTGGTAGTATTTTCAAGACCAGTTTTCACTCAGTCATAACAAGTGGCCATTTCCAAGAAAAACTTAATTTCATTTTATAAAGTATCTCTGCTGTTTAGAATTCATGGACTTCAAGTTACGTAAATTCTTACAATATAAGGGACATGCTTTGTGGAGAAGGAAGCAAATTTCACACACAACTTGACTTTCAACAGAATTTGTTTCTCTTGCACAGCATTTTCATAACTGAGATACAGAAAGATTAGGGAACTGGTGTAGAATGTGCAAGCAAGTGGCTGAAAATTCATACTGAGAGTAGTTATCTGTTGTTCACAAACTGAAAAGCAGAGCAAAGCAAAGTTTCTCAAGTATTATTTGTTGTTTTGATTAAGGGTTTGGACAGCATTATAGAGAATGCCCTTATTAAATTTTCAGACCAGAAAAAAAAAAAAAGGGCAGCAAGAGCAGGAAAACTACAAGCGCTTGGGAAGATTAGAATGTGAAATGTTGATTGATTGGAGCAATAGGATGAGTCAGACACAATGTAAATCAATCAGAGAAGGGGAAAATTCCCACACATGACTATAATAAGCTATGTGCATGCAAGATGGGAAATGCTAGAAAAGTTGAAGTTCTAGAAGAGGATCTGCAGCTTCTAGAAGATCAACAGCGGAGCAAGAGACAACAGTGACTTGGTGCCCTACCTTGTGATAAAAGGTAAAAGGTTTATTAAACTGAACCAGGGAAAGTGCTTGCTAAACTGTAGAAAATGGATTTGGAAACACTAAGGGTAGTCAAGCCCCCAAACAGGATGATTGTCACGGTAGGTTTTTGGTACACAGTGACAAACAAAGTACAGCAGTAGTTTAAATGTTCATTAGCCATTAATATTTCTGGTGGTTCTCATTCAAGGTGCTATTTCTTTTTAAATGCTTTCATACATTGAACATATGTTCTCCTGGGCTGTATATAATGAAAAAAGGACAGATTATATATCAGATATATAACATATTTGGAACAAACATTTTGTCATCATTTCAAAGATAACTGATAATATACTTGGATTTGACATTTCAGATATTTCTGAAATTTCTTCATATAAAGATGAAAAATTGGGAAAGATAGAACTGGCTCTAGGTACTTAGCCCCGTTGTTGTTGCACCTGTGGGTGCCCTATACCATTGCCTAGTGTATCTGTACAGACCATGAAACAGGTCATTGAGCTATAAGGATAGCTCCAATTAGACATGCAAATAGTTTCAACAGAGTCAGAAGAGCTGGTTCACAAGAAAAGCCATTAGCAGGGCTTTGCTCTGAATTTTGGTATTCTAAGTCTCGGAAAAGCCCTTAAAACATAAATTCTTTCTGTTCCTATTATTAGAGTGAAAGGTTCTCTTCTGGCAGCGTTAGATAATGCTTCAATATTAAGAACCAAAGCACTGTAAAAAAAAAATCTTGGGTAGCTGGGTTGCAACTGATGACAAGAATTCCTGATATTTACAGGGATATTTATAGTCTTACTCTTCAACGATTAATTTAGGTTAAAGGTTTGGGGTTTTTTTGGATGTTGAAGTTTGCAGAAATCCTACACGTTTGCTTTTTCACATATGGAGCACAATGTCAATAGAGATGAAGGAATTTGCTCATTTTTTCCAAGAGGATTGAGCTGGACTTTGGGAGCGGTTCTACTGTCTTTTTGGATATTTGTGTGTAAAGCTAAGTGTGCAGGCAAATCATGGCCAAAACTGCCTCCTGTATTCACTGTTGTGAATGGAAAATGGAGAATGCTCTCACAGTCCTTTTAAGATTATATGGTGATGGTTTAAACAGCTATGAAAAAGATGCTTTATTGAGATAATAACACAGGTATAACAAACAATCACATGTAACATTGTCAGGATGATTTTCTTTCAAAAGAAACCCTGTTTTTCTTGCTATTCTTCTCTGTCCTGCTTCTGTTTGCTTCAGATGCAAATGACCTCATTATCAGTATAGATGGAAAGGCATTCAGGGCCATTTTACTCAACCACTCGATGCACTAAATACTTGAAACTTTATAGTATCAAGCAAAGTTACCTAACAGGATTCTGGACAACAGAACACGAGTGTGAGATATGTTCTACCCTTGGCCAAGACAAGAAGTGGTTAATTAGCTGCACTGGGAATAGGAAGGAGGACCAGCCTTTTCCAGTAAACACTGTCCAGTGCTCATTTTCTAAAGGGAAGGCATTATTGCGTTGGCTAATTAGAAACAGGAAGCAAGAGAAGGAAGCCAGTTAAATTTGTGTTTGCACAGGAATGGGCAGCAAAAGCTCTGTAACTAATTATGGAAGAAATAAATGTTGCTCCCTTTAGCTGCAAAGTTTAAGTCTGTCAAGAGATGTAATTTGGACATAAAGAGTAATGACTTGAGAAAAATTTAAAAAGAACATGTAGTTGGGTCTTGGAAAAAGTTCATTTGACCCTGGAGTAAAGACCTAAGGCTGGTTGAGAGGATTTTTTGGTAATGTTCTTGTTTCTTTGTCATCAAACTGTATTAGTATGCCAAGTGCACAACCACTTTTCTTCTCTGCCTGCAACTCTAAAGGTTGAAGTACAGAGTGTTCTTCACTGAACATGGAAACATTGTGCATGCTGGCATGTGATTTAATGCAGAAATATATGAGGGATTTATGAACTTTCTGGGAAGCTGCAGACAAGTATTTGAATGAATGCATACTTATATATGCAGAAATCCTTGTGCTGGCCCTTTTTTCAATGCTTCATTTAATTAAAGCTTCAAGATACATGTTTCAGTCTTAGTACCTTGAATAATAAGAAATAGCAATATTAAATTTCTCTTTCCCTGATCATTCCCAGGTCATGTTACAGTCTGGTGACATTGTCAGTAGATCAAGGTATCTTGCTGAGTTTCTAGGGTAGTTTTGATGCTGGTGACTTCATTACCTACCTTTCTAATATGTCCAGAAGTTTCCTATTCCTTGAAGGTGATGGACTGCTTCCTATTAAAAATCACCTAACTAGCCCCATCTTAATGCTTCAGATGGCACTGTAGAGGAGAGGTACAGAAACCAATGCCGTATTAAAAGACTAATGGTTCTTTCAGGACACCATACTCAGAACACGCCCCTTCTGCAGAACCGTTTTATTTTCACGGCCCACACTGACAGGCTATTAAAACACCTGTGGTCTGTTTGTCATCTTCTGCAAGTTACATTCTACACACTGTGCATAACCTTTGCAAATACTCTCCTTTTGACTGCAACAGACAATATGAAAGTAAAGGAACTGAATCAGCAATATGTTTCAGAACAGCTCTGTTGCCATCTGAAGCGTTAGCAGAGAAGCTTTTCTTTTCTCTTCTGACAACTGAGGACGAAAGCCTGGTTACGTAGAAGTCAACACACTACCAGCTCCCTCACAGAGCTTTTCTTTCTGTGAACAGTGTCAGGCTTTTTTTGAGAATTCTTTTCCTGTTGCTAATTTTGTTTTTCTGTATAATGCTGGCGAAACATCCTAAGTATGTAGGATAGGGAAAATAAATTAAGACTTCTACATGTTTACAAGTAGGCAAAGTCAGATTCAGTGATGGGAAAAGTGTGGTTCTGTCCATTACCAGTCCTACTTCCATTCTTTCAACTGGCCTGTTTCTCCAAGTTGTCGTAGCTGAGATGAGGTTCTCGACAAAATTTTCTCCTCCAAATCTGTTTAGAAGATTTTTTTTGTCTTAAGGTTGCAGTTAACACAAATGACAGAAAAAGGAGACAGCTCACTGAGAAATAGTGGCTTGAGATCCATAGCTTATAAACCAAAAATAATCCTGGCTGACACAATGTGTAAAGCATCCAGTTGCTGAATGACTGATTCAGTTAATGGGGCAGTTTAGCATTAGTGGCTGCCTTCTAGGAAAGTATCAACATGGCAATTGGTACAGAACTAGCAGATGGCAGCTCTGGAGTAGCATTGCCCAGAAAATAAGACAGTTTTTTAAAAAATGGTGAGGTTTTGACAGTTCTTTGGTACACTGAAATGAAAACGATACCTTCAAAATGTGAGCACTAAATGTCTGAGGGACTGTGCGAAAATTGGTTTGTAGTTTACTCTGGGGAATAATTATGTGGAGAACTATGGTAGTAAGGGTCTCTTAATTGCAGCCAAATGTTGTCCACTTTTGTGCAAACTAACCATTAATTTTCTCACACAGAGTCAACATGTTTTAATGAGAAAGCTGAAAGATGAGAGTCTGGGTCTCCTGGGTTATGGGGAATTGTCCCAGACAGCAAATTTACCAGCTGAGGTGAACAAGTCTCTTATTTTTGAATAGAGCTCAAATCAGGGAGATTAAAAACCTTTAGCTACAGCTGGTACTGCATTTTGAAATTTTGGATTATTTTGTTAGTAGGGATGGCAAACAACACTGCAAACAGGTATTTTAGAAAGCATTGACTGTAAAATTGAAGACATTAAATATATATGTAGTTATGAAGTGTTAGTCTTCCAATTTTCTCCTCTGTTCTTTACAAATGCTTTGCTTTTATTTATGAGTCTCCAAAAAAGGATTACCTTCCCCCTCAAAAAAAAAATCAAAGTGAACCAACCTTGGCAGTCTGAGAAGCTGGATCTGCAAGGACCACCAAGCACTCTGTAGATTTACTTTTTGGCACAGAACTAGGTAATTTAATGGAATCTTATGTTTTATACCTCTTTTTGGATGTAAAACGGATCTCCATCCCAACAGCAAAGCTCTCCAGAGCTTTACTGTTAGCTTCAATGGTGCCAGGTTTTAATTGTGTGTTTTTGTTGTCTTTCCAGATGCCAGATGAATGAGCAGGTCACTGATAGCGACTTTGGACCTTTACCATTAATTCCATTAACTTTTGATTTTTGAGCTAAAGATTTTATTGGGTTAGTTAGTAGGTTGTAGCAGACTAATGCGCCACTTCTAGTGTCTTCTGGACTTTAACAGGCATGATGACACTTCCAAAAGCAGTCTCATTACTGCCAGGCTTATTACCACCAAACATGAGCAATTTAACATCTATTTGAATTGCAAACACTTACGGCTGTTGTGAGTCATTGTTTATAAAACGCTACTTTCTATTTTCTGTGAGAAATGAATACATGTACAGGAAAGATTTAGAGGTACTCAACATTCGAATTCTGAGGGGAATGCTCGTGTTTATATCTTTATGTTGTGATCTTGCCAGCTTTCTGGTTCAAGGTCTTCAAATGGGTGAATTTTCCAATAATAGCCGAAGATTGAATGCTCATCTGTGTGAATTATTCATTAGAATATATATGAAAAAGCAGTTCAGTATGGAGCTAGCACAGAATGAGCTAGTTCAAAATCTCCTATGTTCTGTATGTGTTATGCAGTATTTACTAAGCACTAATTCTGACCAGTGTTTCAAAAACATGACTTACAAATCACTCCATAACTTAGTGTGGTTGGTCGGAAACCTGCCTATTTATTCTATTTTTATTTCGATTACTAGTCCCAAGGTGAGCTCACACTGCATGTTGATCAGAACCGTACAGCACTTTTAATAGAATATCCTATTGCCCTGACACGAACAAGAGCTGCTACACATTTGCATGGTTCTAACAGTAAACATTGTTCTTAGCTGCACTATTCAGGATTGAGTCTGGCACAGGAAAATTAGATACAGACCTAAAGTTTGTTACAGGTTTTCACTGTCAATTTACCCCTCTGTTGTGGCTTTTCAAGGGGGAAATCTCCAAGGATCGATTTGGTAATGCAAATTGGTATAGAATCTGCTTTTGCAGTTTTCAGTTTCTATTTTAAATGTCATTGTCCATCATGAAACAACTAAAAATAATATTAAAGTAGTATATTGAAATGAAAATTGCTGGAGTATAAATAGACATTTAGATATTGTACTTCTGTATAAGTGGAGGCTATTGAATATGATCTGTTTCCTTGAATTCTTTCATACATGTTTTATTTTTCTTCATTATTTAACATCCCAAGTAATATATTCTACTTTCCCAGACTTTCAAAGCTTTTCTGTGATAATTGTACTAGACTAGACTAGACTGCCTGGTGATTCTGGTTGTGACCTTTGGAAAATGTTTATGGAGGGAAGGAGTTTTGAATGGTATGTATAGAAAATGGTATATGCTGAAAAATCCTGCTTTGAGTACACAATGCCATTGAATCTTGAATTTGAAGCTTGTAGGAAAACAAAATTTCTGACTTATAAAAGAGTTTATTTATTAAATTCATTTATCTGACTTCAGGATTTTGCAAGGTGCTGTATGTATGGTATATCAACAACCATTCAGGGTTAAAGTAAACCTTTTTTATGTAAGAATATAAAAAGGCGCAAGATACAAAACACCTAACACATGCTGCAATTCAGTAGCTTCTCAATTCATTCTTACCACTGAAGAGAATAAAATAACTCTGAGTGCAAATCAAGGGCTCTTTATTTTGCTGGTATGCTTGGAGTTACCTACTGCATTTTGGAGTTACCTATATATTCCACCATTCAAATGGCTGAAAGGGCAGCTACAATCTGACAAGTAATTTTAGAGCAGAAAGAAGGGCATGTGATAGGATACCTTGCATAAGGACCTTGTACAGAGGTATAGGGCTGATATGTCTACCCCAGCTGAATTCAGAATGGCAGAGGACCTATGAAGAGTCAGCCTGGAGGTCAATCTGTTAGCATAGAAACTCATAATCACAGAATGATTATATGCAGGTGCTTTTATTGCAGAGCTCTGGGAATCGGGGTACAAACCCAAATCTGATTCCAACATGAGTTTGGAGTGAACACATTTTATACTCTATCTTATATAACCACTATAGAATCATATGTCAATCATTAACTACCCGTTGTATTGTGAGCGATCGGGCATGAGTTTCGGGTTCATTGTAATCATCCAGGCATACACTGCAAGCCCCTACAAGTCCCCCTCCCACAATCATCCCCATGATTTCTAAATAATCATTGCATACCTGTAACACAGTGTAACAGTACTACCTGTGCTATAGGTGCACACACACACAGGTGCAGAGTCACAAGATTTAACAGAAGCAATGCTTATTCAGAGCCTATCTAAGCTACTACAATTCTAAAACATTTTAACCCTATGCTAACAAATCCATATAGCCCAGCATTCTGTCTCTGGCAATGACCAAAAGCAGATGCGGAGGGAAAAGTGTAAGAACAAGGTAAATATCGTTCCCAAAATTATTCCTCTAGCATCAAGGTATTTGCAGGTCAAGGGCTTGTGGAGACAGCTGCAGTTTCTCTTTATTTTATAGCATAGCGGGTATCTCTTCTGTGAGTTTTGCTAATCTCTCCTGGAAATCCTGTAAACGTTTACACTCTACAGCACCTTGTGGCCAGCAGCACTGTAGCTAAACCGACTGTATGAAGAACAACTCTCTTTGTTCTGCACTGCCTTCTTCATAGTTTAATTTCACATTCCCACTTCTTTTCTTGGGAGAATTAATGGCAAATCAATCCTTATACAAGCTCTCCATGACACTTCTGATCTCAAAAAAATCTGTTTTATTTCTCCTTTTTTTTACCCTCCAAAGAATCCTATTCTACTTAGTTATTTTTGATGCAGAAGCTAGTACTTGACTTTGCTTGTCCTTATGGTCTTTATTGAAAATTTTCAGCTCTACTATAACCTGTTTGATATGGGTAGTTCAGGAAAATCTGCCACTTCATTGTCTGCTCCTTTCTCAGACTGCTTAGTAGTGTGTTGAACAACACAGATGCCAGCACATACCCTTGAACTCCATTCAAGACCTCCTCCACTGTGAGGACTAAGCATCTGTTCCCCCTTCCCTTCCCTTCCCTTCCCTTCCCTTACCTTCCCTTCCCTTCCCTTCTGACACATGCTGTCAAAAGGACACACAGTGATGGGAAAAAACCAGCAAAATATAATCCTATGTGAAGAGACAATATTTGTACTGACATTAAATGACAAGTATTTGACTTATTAGCACTCACTGTCCACTGCTGCAATAGACAGTATGAAGAAAGCCCTAAAAGAGGAATAGAAAGAAGGTGGTTTCTTATTTGAGCCTCGGAAAGAGAAACATGATCAATGGCTTTGCTTTCAACTCTGTCATTATGAGAATGCCTCCCTGAAGTAGACCATGCCAATATTGGGTGACCATGTTGGACTGAATAATAAATCTGGCTGACATTATAGGCAGCTGTTTTAGTTTAAAGCTTTCATAAAATTGCAGCAAAATGTAGTTATGTTGGGTGTGTTTA
The DNA here is from genome assembly GCA_013397115.1 of Edolisoma coerulescens. Lineage (NCBI taxonomy): Eukaryota > Metazoa > Chordata > Aves > Passeriformes > Campephagidae > Edolisoma > Edolisoma coerulescens. Next base: position 498,470 of record VWZW01006253.1, read on the forward strand.
TCTATCTATCTATCTATCTATCTATCTATCTGTTTACTTATTACAGTTGTGGGCTTCAATTGCTGACAATCAGTTCCTTGTCTGAGTTTGATTTATGGGCAATGGAAGTAGGAACAAAAGGGTCAGCTTTAATCTTGTGTAGGCAGTTGAAAGTTTAACAAATGTTCCTTTCTCAGATGTGAGAATGTTAGTTTCTGTTTTCTGAAACCTGTGTGTCTTGAAGATGCAGACCCTTTTTGTCCTCTGGGGTGCTTTGATATTCCACTGAAAATTGGTGCTGCTTGTGAGAATGGTGCTTTGTGTTTCTCTCTTCCCATCTGAATTCTGCAGTTTAATTTCATCCTCCTGTAGCAATCCCTGCTACTGTTGTGATTGCTCTATTTGCTCTTGGTGCTGTAGTAAAATGATAAGGGAGACCATAATGGTTTGACTTCCACAACAGATAAGCAGCTGTCCTCCAGTGTCTGGGAAAAACCTGTGCCAAGTCCTATAAGATACAGATATGGAAACATCCCTAAATGCTACGGATTGTTTTATGTAGAAGTTCAGGGTGGGTGATTGCAATGATCCTTAGCTGTACCTTGTTTTCTTCATACACAAATGTAAAGACAAACCTAGGGAAAATACGAGAGCATTACTTTGACTCACTAGTGTGCAAAAAATCTGTCCTTTTCATTTGGAGGATCTGTTGTTAAAAATCAGAATTGAATTCAAGTGTCAGATTAGATGGGTCACACAGTGGTGACCTGAATGATATCCTATCCATCATGAGATCATTATGGCTCGTCAGGCCATAATGTTGAGCCATCATGCAAAGAGTTATTGAATTAATCGTCCTGCTAACTGTTGAGCAGTTAACATTATTCAGAACAATGATCTTATTCAAGTGAATCCAGATCTCAAGTCTGAGTAGCTCTTGATTAATTTAGATGATTATCAATCCAGACATAATGCTCAAGGAAGGAAAGGCTCTTAAAAACATATATTTTCTGTAAAGGGAATTCAGCAAACTGGCACAATGTAGTTTTGATATATTTATATGTGAAGTTATGTTTTAAACTGTTGTTTTCAACAACAAATATATTTGTTTTGAAACTAGAACAAAGTTTTACAACTCACTTATAAATCAGTGAAGAAACTAGACATGGCTATCATGGCTGCAGTCTTCACTGCAGCGTGAAAGGCTTTACAACCACTGCATATCAAAATGTTTATTAAGAGTGAAAGACCAGAGCCACTTTAGGAGTGAATTTGATACACAAAGAAGGAACAAAAAATGCAGCTTCAAAATAATTTTAAAAGTTTTGCCTTGTATCATACATGGCACCATCTTGGTCTTGTCATTTATTTAAAAATGGGACAAAATCTGACACCATTCCTGCTCAGGAAATCTCTAAAGGTCACAAATAACTTAATGGCAGAGAGGCAGTTCCCTTGGACTCAGTGACACTATACTTCATTTCTCTTTACCTTTGCCTATGTGTCTTCCGGTATAGGAGCTGTGTGTCTCTGCATCCAACAGGGAAAAATAAATGCCATTTCGGTGCAAAGCAAATCCTTGCAGGGCCAGAGTGACAGACTGAGTTCAGTAAGACCACATATAAATGAAGTTACATATGTCGCCTGATGTTCACAGAGCAAGAATAGTCTGTTGGCATAATAGGTATAAAGAGGAACCCAATTCTGTAGCCCAGAGGACCTTTGGGGCATAACCAGGAGATGCTGAAAGCCCATGGCCTGCCTTCAGTTCAGTGTGAGGAACAGCAGGAATTGCTACTTTATCCAGAAACATAGAGGAAGGAGACGGAATTATATGGCTATCAGCATTTTGTGAGACAGGTTACAGGTTAAAGCCCTCTGGGAATTGTCAAACACAGATTGCAGCATCTCCTCCAAATACAGGAACTGAAGCATGATTTCCTGCAGAATTGCCCAGCCCCAGAAGAGTCTGTGTCTGTTGGTCAGATAAAGAGCCTAAAACCTAATGTCCTGTCAGGGCTAGATGCGTGTTTTCTAGGTGCTCTGATGTCACTGCCACAAATCTTCAAGGAATCTGAAATCCTTGATCGTCTGTAAATGCAAATGCTGATTTTCCTTCAAATATTGTTGGTTAACAGGCCTTGCATCATGGTGTTTTAGAGGGAAGCCGAAGACTTCAGTCTCAGTAACCTGAGAGCATGTTGTAAGATATAAATTTGCCCTGTCCTTCCTCTTTGTAGCGTAATCTAGAGTGTGAAGTGCTATGATTTATATGTAAAGGAAAACTGACATTTTAAACTGAGTAGGTTTGTTGAAGTAGAATGTTTTCTGCTTCGCTTGTGTCGTTGATTCCAGCATTCTTAAGAAGGTCTTGGGGACATTAACTCTAATTCCAGAAGTAAACCTCCATTAACCTTAAATGTTCAAAATCCTAGTAAGAAACCAGCTTCGAGGCATCAATAAGGTTGTGCATAGTGTAATGATGGAAGAAGAAAGTTTCCTAAACACCTTTCAGCAAGTAGTGTTGTTTTCTGTGAAAGCCAATATACCATACACTGCCTTTATGACAAGTCTTTTTAATGTGTATGTAGCAGCTTAATCTTTAAAGCACTCAAAGCCCTTGAAGGCACTGGGTAGTGGGTAACTTAGCCAAGAGACCTTTGCAAATAAACTGTATTCAGTGTTGGATGAACTTGAGTAGGGGTTGGCTGAGTGTTTGAATTTGATGGCTCAGTCCTGCCAATCCTTTTTTCTCTGTCCAACCCTCTAATCTTCCTACATGCTTCAGTCTTTCGATGTGGTCTGCATGGACTGTTCCATGTGCCCTCAAATAGCTCTTTGAAGGATCATGGATTTGTGAATTTCATGCAGAGGTTTCTTTTGGAGAATACTGTTATCATTGACATACAGGACTGTTCTTCAATTGCTACTTGTAGTGCACACCAAAACGACACTGTTTTCTTCCCAAATCCCACAAACAGAAAATTCTCTTGATCTAATAAAAATAGTAATGTATGCTGTGTTGAATTTCATGGGCATAATTCAGCACACAGACACATAATGTGGCTATTTAATTAATATAATATATTCTTTTCTGCATGCTGCTGTATGATTAACAGTTCCCACTGAGAAATGTACTGCAGGTACAATTGAAATGGATGAGCGTAATGAACAAGGATATTTGCATTTCATTAGTATGTTGTATAATTTCACTCATAAAATTTTATGGAATTAATTTAGCATTACTTTGTGCAGATGATCACAACAATAACTTTTGAAGTAATAAAAGAAAAGTTGATTCAAGACACAATCGAAAAGCACTCAAGTTCTTCAAATCACAAAAGCTTCAGATTTCATGTGAAACCCACCTTTTGGCTCCAAATTCTTTTAGGGGGCTTTGATGTTCAAGTACAGCTCTAACATACTGTTATCTGAACTGAAAGGCAAGATTTTTGTCCACTTTATTCTCTCATCTCTCTAATCTCTAATGATTTTCTAGAAGAAAATAAGGGGAATTTAATTCTCCAAGCAACCATTAAGTTGATGTAAAAGCTCCCTGGAAAATTAATTATTTCTTGTGTAGAAAATGATCCAGGCATGCGTTGGATGTAAATGCAATTTTCAGTTCTGTTGTTGGCAATTATGGATGTGATATGCTGAGCTATAGGACATAAATTCTTGTTTCAGAAGCAGCCCTTTGAGACAAGATCACAAATGAGAAGGAAGAGGCTCTGAAGAGAATCAGCTCTGTCCAGAACAGTCAAATGACTAATTGCGGACAGGTGAACACACTTTGTAGCAGACCAAAAAAAAGGCATTACAACAGCAAAAAATTACTCCCCAGATTTTAATCTCCTTCTGTGTTGTGAGAGTGTGCAATGTTTCATTTTGTCTTTTGGTAAAATGGCATTTACCTTGACATGAGGTTGCTCCTAATAAAATTCTTCCTTTGCTAGCAGCTGCCCCGAAGTGTCATCTGGAGGCAAGTCCACACCTGACAGTAACGACCCTCAGGGCTTGCCCTCCACGGAGCCTCCTCCAGATGTGCACCCACTGCTCACCTAGATGCCTGCACCTCTGCTTTTGGGGCCATGGGTGAAGGGAGCAGTGAGCTTCAGTAACGATGCTGAACTGATCCCTTCAAAGGACATGCTGACTTCGCTGCAGGTCTACTTAAAACCTTTGAGCAAGTAGGCTTGTGGGTCTCCCATCCAATAAACATCTTGCCAGACCCAGCTGAATGACAGCATGGATGTCTGAGTAATGTCAAAAAAGCAGTAACAACAGAGCCATATATTTCTAGCAGAAGAAGAGGTCTGGTTGCTAACTTCACCTGTCAGCATATTTTCTATTGGGAACAAAGGAAAAGATGGAGGTTAGTCATTCCAGCATTTCTCACTACTCTTGAAGGTAATTTCTCTGCCTTACTGGCAAAGATTCCTTCAATGGTGCAGCTCTGTGGATGCTATGGTATATTTAGGATTTGTCTGCACTGCAGAGGTTAAATGAATAAACCCCCTTTTTTGTCTAGTGGGTATGTATGTGTTGCAACTCAATCCTGCCCTCCCTGCAAGCCAAAACGCCTAATTAAAGTGTAGCAATGCCTATACAGGGGTTGATCTGTCTGTGGGAAATTGCCTATCCACAATTGCCCACCCACCACCATCAGCACAGGTAGCTTAGTACCATTCTTTGTTCTAACTTCATTTAAACTAACTTGTGTGGATTCAATGTGAAGATACATAACTCAAACTGATTCATGAGTGATAATTTATTATTAGACAGTGGTAGAAGAGCTCCCATGTGAAGTGAAGTATCTTTTTATGACTAAGTGAAGGCAGATATTTGCAGTGTTTAAGGCCAAAAAAGACACTGCCATTTTTTTTTAATTCAATGCACTAATTCTTAAATCAAACTCCACATCCTCTGAAAGAACTAGAGCATAGTTGCATTTCAGACTTGTAAAGTTTCAGTTAACAGGAGGAAAAAGAAGCCAGAGAGGCTTTTAGGCTGATGGCTTTTGAAGGGGTTTAGCAGATGTAGAAAATTGAAAGAGATAGCAGAACAGTCCATTTCTTAGATGTGCTGAAGGTCTGTAGAATTTTCTGTCTGCATTCAGCTGTCAGGAAGATAGAACTGACATGAGCTCCCATTTTAATGTGGATTTTGATTGACAGCTTGTTTGTTGTACTTAACTCAGTTGTCATATCTGTGTATAACAAGGCTTTTGACTGATTATTATGCTGGTAGCATTATTCTGTATCTCAGAGAAGAGCTTAGAAGACTGCAGAGATCTGAGAATCTGTAATGGGTTGAGAAAACCTGAGTTGATAGACAGACTTGTAGGCCAATCGCTTCTCGTGATTTCGCATATCAAAGTCAGCACAGCCGCGGGAAAGGAGCTTTTGGGTTTCCGGTCTGGCCCGGAGGGGTGGCCGGGGCCGGGCCGGGCCGGGCCGGGGGCCTTTGCGCGTTCTACTCTCTCTCTCCAGCGCAGCGGCACAGACCCCAGGGTGCTGCAGGAAAGAGCTGTGAGCAGCTGAAAGCAACTATAATTTGCTGCACAACTGAACTTGAAGCGGCTCTGGGAGACTGGCGAGTTCCCCCCCCCCGCCCCCCCACGNTCAAGCTGGAATTCGCTTATCCTTAAAAGAGATACCCATGGTAGTAGTGTAAAAAGACTGCAAAATTCATGAGAGAGATGTGTTTTTTTCACAGCAGCAGATTTTTTTCTCCGGGTGGAATCTGGTTTTTGCTTCTAACAGTTTAGAAACTACGCTAAGCAGAAGGCACCTCTTATCCTCTCAAATATGGAAGAGACTTTTAAAGACTGTAATACTGACCTGAAATCACATGTTTGTTATCTTTTTGTGCAGCGTGGAAGAAGAGGGGAGTGTTTAGAAGAGAAAAGGGGGTTTGTTTTAAGTTCATATTATTTTTCTTTTACCTTTAATTCTGTTAGTAATAAACTTCTTTATATTCTTTAAAGTGTTGAGCCTGCTTTTTGCCCACTCCTAACCTCTTATCTCACAGAGAGTAAAGTAAGCGAACAAAACTGCTACAGGATCATTCAGGGCATACAAAATCTTGTGTTTCAAAAGAGTTTCCCCTTTAAAAAGTGGGAATTTGACAAGCTAGTTTGATTATGTTTTAGCCCTTGGTTTGATTCGTGTCTTGAAAGATTGTGGTGAAGAAACAGTGTGTGAAGGGGCTAAATCTAAAGCAAATTTTCAGAGTAATATCTGAGGATTTATTGTTACTGTGGCCATAGTAGAGTAGCGTAGTCTTATAAAAGAGTAGATGTTCTCTGCCTCAGCCGCTCAGCTTTTTTTAAAACTTAACCGGTTCTTATCCTTCCTAAATGTCAAAAACTGAGAAGCAAATACAGAGCAAGTGTACCCTTTCCTTAGCTATAACATGGCCAGTGCCATGAAATACCACCACTTGCTCCAGGATGCATGCCTGGTGAGGAAGATCTGCCCAGGCCTCAACAATTTTGTATCCTAAGACAATTCCTTTCCTCAAATACCAGAAGTCAGCCAACAATGTCCTGAGCTTTCTGGAAACACTTGTTCTGGTTTCCTCTCCCATGAGAAGCCACTTGTGACTGTCTCCTATAGTGCTGGCCTTTACATTTAACCCATGGTTTTTCCAGAATGTACTCATTTCCTTTGTGTAATCTAAATGAAAAATTTGCTAAGAGTGTTTGCCACTGTTTTTCAGGTTTTGTCTCCTTTTTGGCAAATGAACAGCTCTGTGAAAAAAACCAAGCAGTTAATTTAAGGAGAGGTTTAATTTCTTGGATTCAGGTTTTTTATTTCCCTTTAGTATGTTTATTTGATTTGGCTTTATAACTATCAGCTTATCTAAATTGAGCTACCTGCATTCTGATTTACTAAGTTTGAATGACAGAGAAAGAAGGGATCTGCACATCTTGAGACCAAAAAAATGTCAGTTACTAAGGCTGCATTTCACCTTTCTTGATTTATTTGAACACTTCAGTTATTAGAATTCAAGTTCTTGATTTCTAATTTTTGTAAATGACAGTGGAAAGAAGCTGCTGTAGTAACCTGTAGCCTTCATTAAAGGTTTGCAAAATGGCAGGAAATGTAACTGAACTATTTAGATGATTCTTCCAGTGAATTTATCCAGAAATAACATAGACCAATGGCTATAGTACTCATCTTGAATGAGGGAACATGGATTCCTTTACTGATTTTGCCACAGAAAAATGGTGTAGTCTCTTAGAAATCGGCTCTCAGGTTCAGTTTCATCCTCTGGAAGACAGAAATTTTGCTACCTTTTTCCCTGAAAAAAAATCAGAATGCCTACAGAAGGTAATGTGCTGGCAGACAGACAGAGTGTTCCTAATCTGTTAATACTAAATCTGAGACACACCAGATAAAATTGATGTTAGAACTTGACACCTTTCTTTTATTACTATGGCATTCTCTGCAGGACAAATACATTAGTCACAAAAACCTCTTCAAACTTGAATAAACCAAGTTCCATCTGGTCTTCAATTTTAACAACGGAAGTGAGAAATATTTCTAAATCATAACAAATTTTTGTTATCACATAAAGATAATAGCTGTGATTTTTGGGGGTTTTGGTTTGGGTTTTTTTTCTATTTGAAGCTGAACACCACTTCTAGTGAGAAGAGGAAATCCAAGCAACTTGAGTTACGTCAGTTCCCAGAATGCCTTCACCAGAATGCCTTTCTTCCTCTTTGGTGTCCCCAGAACACAGGATATTCTGAGAGGTTGTCTTCCAGATTTGGGGAGAAACCATCTCAGCTCCATTAGATGCATTTTGAAAAATTACTGTTTCAGTCAAATATTTTCTTAACTTTAACAGCTGTATTTTCTGAAGACAGCATCCTCACTGGAAGCTCTCAAACTTTTGCTAGCTCTGAATGATCCAGCTCACATGTGTTGACATGAGATGAAGGATGATACTGCCAGGGGCTTCAGGAGCCAGATGACATGGAAGACCTTTTTTGCTAGAGGTGTTGGCAGATTTTAGGAACTCTCTAAACACAGACAAAGAGTCAGATTTAAAGAGGAAACACTGTTTATTCTGCACAGGGTGCAAGGTGGAAGTTTTCGACAAATTAAGCACACTGCGGGTGAAAAGCAAAAGAATTTATACATTGAAATTTGCATAAACCCACCTACCTAATTCATAGTTGCCATCCACCTAATGCACAGTCATTTAGCTTGCATAGCCTTATGCAATACTTGTTACTGTGCCTGCGTGGGCCTCTTTGGGGGGTCTCTGATGGTCATTTGGGCGTGTGTCCTCTACTCAGTTCCAAGCGAAGTTCAGCTCAGGCTGCGCAGAACACAAGATTGTGTGCCAAATAGGATATGATCTGCAGCTCTGGAGCCATGTCTTCTTAAACAATTGCCAAGCAGGGCTAAAAATATAAAAGCTTTCCATGAGCATTAAGCAACACCTGCTTAACACACCTGATAGCATCTATTTGCCTTCAAAAGAGGGGTTAGAGGTGAGAATGATACCATCAGCTCCCATCTACAAGAGAGATCAAAGGAAGTGTTGTGGTTTAGAAAAGGGACTCTCCAATTTAGTTCTCCCGACGAGACTCTCACTGCTTGCTCACTCCAGCTCGCTCCCCTCCCCTTTCCTGCTCCAGGGACGGAGCTGAGAATTGGAGGCACACAAAGATGAAAATCAGGAGTTGAGATAAGCACAATTTACTGGAAACAGCAATGAAACAAGAAAATGAGCAGTAACGGCAACAATGCTAGTAACAAAAGGTCTAGAGAAAAAGAAACTTTACACAGAAAGTAAAACACCAGACCATGCTGCTCACACCCCCCCATGGGAAATGAGAGAGCCCCTAACTACTGCCCCTGGCAAGTGACTTGAGATGATATTGAATAACAACAGGGTCTGGCCAGGTTCCCCTCCTGCTCTGTAAAAAATTGACCCTGTCCTGGCCAAAACTAGACAGGAAGGGATGGAGAATTGTGCTTAAAGACATCAGTGGGATGGGCAAAGGGTTGTCCCTCCTGCCTTTTCATTACTTTCCAAGTTGATAAAGGAAGGAAAGGGAATGAGAGAAAGAGATTTTTCAGGCATAGGAAAAGGGACTTGAAATATGATAACCATGAGTCTGGGTCAGGATTTGGGAATAAGGAGGATTATGAGTGAGAGGAGGTAGTAGGACATGTTTAGAACCAGGTACCAACAGGAATAATCAGATGAGGTGGGGGTGACTGTGTCACAAGGTGCCATATGCGTAGCACTGCTGCTGAGGGCAAGTTTGAGAAGTTAGTGGTAAGAATGATGTGGGAAAAAACGAAAAATATCCATATAAAAACTTTAATCAAAGAGTGTGATAGTGAATGGTGCCTGGATAGTAGAGGTAAACACACTAAGGACAAGATGAAAAGATGGGAGGAGTCCAAAGCAGGGAGAGAGATGAGCTGGATAAGAGCTGAGGGAGGCTGAGGAATGAAGGTTGAGATTGAGTAGATGAGGACTGGAACAGATTGGAAGTTCTGGGAGAAAGTCAGACAGGTTAGACAGACAATGACAAATGCTAAATGCCTGCAAGTCCTCTTCTATGTTTAATCATGCCTCATAAGCCTACTTTTTCCCCCTCCAAAACACCTTTTCCTCTGTGTTTCTCAGGTCCAAAGCCAATGGTAGAAGTTACAATGTATATATGGGGGAAGAAGGAGTGTCTACCTATTGCTCCAAAACTACTGTCTTATTCATTGGCACAGAGTTTTGTGGAATCTGTGTCTCAAAAGGAAGATTTCTGCAGGCTATACTGGAAGTTGTGATGAGGACGGGAAGTCAACATCTGTGCTGCTGCTCAGAAGAGTCATATTCAAAAAGTTCTGATGACTACATAAATTTCTGTCTCTAAAGGTAGAGTAGACTGAAATAATTTCATAATTTAATTTGGCATTTTCAGCTGACAAACAGATTTTCTTTATCTGCAAATGTCAGCTACCTGTTACCTTTAGAAGAACACAGCATATTTCTGTTTTCTAGTCAATGATGGCATTTCAACAGCATATTATAGGATAATTATTTAGCTTGTGAGCTAAATTATTGATGTAGAGTAGATAAGTGGAAAAACACATGGCTGTGTTTCCTGAGGAACTCTTGTGCCTGTTTTAATGCTTTTCCTTATTTTTAATTACATTTCTTTTCCGGATTTTCATGGCAGTTATAAAGTCATCTTGTTCCTTTACATCTAATTCACTCTTAGTACAAACAAAGTGCTTTGAAGAAGTTGTTTAATGAGTCTAAAGCTTACTGCTTGCCACATGTCCAGCAATCACACAATGTGTGTCTGTGATTTGCAGGTGTTGCTGGAGATAAACAGTCCTTATGTTGGAAATTTTATTTTTACGGGTGGCAACATCAAATCCATTGAGTGTCAATAATGATTTTTCATTTACTGGATTTTTGCTTTCTCATAGTTTTGTGGGTTTTGATCAGATTCTGTTCTTAGCTTAAATTGTCCTAAATTTTAGGAGATTTCAGTTTATATTCACGTGATTTCTTTCTTGCCCTGCATGTTTTCAGATGATACATTAATATAATTTTGTACCTTATTCATTAATTTCAATCCCTACTAGGAAAAGGTCATTACAGCTCTTCTGTTTGATAATTACTATTGTCGCTGTTTTCTTTTAAACAAAGACATTAAATTGGTAGGTTCTGTCAGTGGTTCTACATATTTACTAATCATGATTAAAACAATTAGTTTTAAAATTAAATTTAAATAAAATTAAAACAGTCAAACCTGTAATGAACCCTCACTGTATAAATTGACACTACGTTTGTGTGACACTACTAAAGGATGAAAATAAAAGGAGAGGTGAGAACAGGAAGATGAGAACAAAAACCCAAATCTCATGCAGTAAGAGACAGAAAGCCAAGGAGATAATGCAGAGAGAAAGGTACTGTTCTATCACAAATAGCATTTTCACTAGACTCAGAAAGACAGCTGTGAAAAGCAAAGCCCGAGAGACAGGCTGTTCAGTGTAAAACTTCAGGGGTGGGAAAGAGTTTCATAGAGTGATCTTTTTGTAGCTATACACAAATAATTTTTCTCATACACTTGATACTGACACAGAAGTGGGACATTCAGGAAGCTAGAATGATCTCTTTCATTTTTTTTCAATAATGCTTAAAGCTGCTCTTGAAAAGCTTGATTTTCTAACTTTACCATAATTGTCTCAAGTGCTGCCATCTTCAGCCCCTTCCCTGCTGCCTTTTATGTTGAGCTAGTGGATACACTAGTAAGTACCATGAAGATCAGCCATGGAGAATTTCCCGTGCTCTTGACTGAAATTCTACAAAAGTCGTATCAACACACTCCTCCTGCACCTTCTTGGAGTTGAGAGTCTCCAAACACCATGTTATCTGTCCTTGATGTAAATAAATACAGACAATACAGATGAGTTTGTAGAACCTTGTTGCCTTTTATAGCTTGCCTGATCTTTCAAAAAATTGGGATAGAGGGAAATGAATAAGAAACCAAGTACCCATTAGCTACTGCTGCTAACTGAAAAATACTTCCTTAGTGCACGCAGGAGGCTGCTTCCAGGTAGAGATGCCTCTTTACTTGTTTAACACTGGTGGTAAAGACTCGTCCATGGGGGCCCTTTCTTCTCACAGAAGAATTTGTGGAGTGTGCCAGGCTAATGCATTTCAGAAGGACAAGAATCTGGAAACATTTAAGGTCATTAATCTTTAGTGGGCGATTTAGTGCAGGATCAAGGAAACATTAATTGGTGGTTTTTTATGTTGTTTCACTGGCATGAAAATCTATGTAATAATTATCTTCCTCGGCAACAGAAATTTTATAACTGGAAAAAAATAAGCAAATCAAGATGTAACATATATTTGCATAATATCATATTTGCAAAGCAGACAGTCTAGGCCATGCAATGTTATTTACTATATTTTACCCAAATACAGGGTATCTACAATAGCTTATGACTTAGGTGAGAAAAGCCCTTGGAAAGGCCATTGCTGAAAGGCAGAAAATAGAAGCAATAGCTGTAAGAGAACAGAACCACAAATGTTTTTATATACTGAGTCTTAGACATCAGTCTTCATGATTTTTGCTTTGATTCAGTTTTAAGAGCTTTAATTTTAAAAAAATTATTCCAGTGCTGTTTTATTCAATAATAGTATCAATGTGTATCACCAAAGAATATAATTACTAGCTAATAATTTGGATCAAAAAGGCTTTGCTTGTTTCATGAAATGAAGAAAAGTGATGCTCAGATCCTCGTGCAGTGTATCCTCCAGGACGTTCAAGATTGTCAAATTGAACTTTGTGAGCATCAGACCAACAGCTCACAAGCAGACAAGGGAAAGGCAGGAAACACTCTCCTTTCAAAACAGTAAAAGTGCTCTAACAATGCAGCTGCGGAGAAAGAAGGTTTCAAAGCACACCCCAAGTGAATCCACGCTGAATTTCAGCAGGGAAAAGCTACTGTGAAGAGAGCTTATGCAAAAGAGAAAATGATCTTATTATTAAATCTCTTTTCTAATAAAGATGGATTCAAAACCTTGTGTCTAAACAACCTTGAATTACTTTGGTTCTAGAAATCAAAATCCACCATTTGGAATTCTGCCAGACCAAATGATGAATGTGAACAGTTACATTAATCTTTACTTCTCCAGAATAAGTATGAAGCCTCAAGGAAGAAAATAATTTGTATGCATGGAGGAGGAAGGAGGAAAGAATTCATGTAGACCAAAGACTGCTCACCAATTCTTAAAAAAAAGGGAAAATACTTTTAATTATTTAACTTCCCACATTACTTTTTGACTCCAGATCATATGCTAATGTTTTCTGATTTTAGATATGATACTCTTGATCATTAGAATTCAAAGGATTTTCTTCCCGCAAAGTTAACAAGCCATCAATTACAGATCACTAAGTGTTCACTGAGCACAAATTAAACATTAAAGACCTTGCAGCATTGTAAGGATGCATGACCTTGAAATATATGGTATTTTGGAACACAATAATCTAACATAAAAACAATGTAATCAAGTATGCAAGTTGCCAATAATATATATGCCTTCTTCCACATCTTAAGCCTTGTCTAGATGTGTTGCCAAGATATCTAATATATGTGTTTAATTTTCCCAGTTGGAGAAAAAGCTAGAATTCAGATGTCTTGTTTTCAGGAGGAGAACTGACTATCCAGCTACTCTTACCCACCCTCTCCTATTCAGTCCAGACATTTTACAGAAAAGTATGAGAGACTGAGTTGCAGAATCCTTTCAAAGACATTTTTAGTTGCCTGGTCTCTGTGGAAGGTTGGGGTGCTAGACAGACGTAGGTGTTTGCTCACAGCCCTGATTTAGTAGCGTGGTCTCTGGAAAGGGCTGGGTTGCTGATATTCTTTTGCTTGCTCTTTGTTGTCCCTGATTCCTAGTGGTACGTCTTCTCCAGACCAGTATGGTGCTTGTTTGGCTTGTCCCTATGAGGATTGGTTAGGGTGCTTGAACACTGGGATTTTGCCTCTCAGTGAAGGACTGAGCACTGAAAATCTGAGTACTGCAGCTCCAGCAGAAATGAACTTACAGGTTATCATGAAATGATCCTGTCCTAACACATCCTTCCTGCCCAGAGGGAAGTGTGAACATCTGCCCTATTAGCGGGGTGCCTGAGTATTTTCTGAGGTCTGGCTTCATTATTATGATGTAAAAACTTCCTCTAGTGGCTGTGAACCCTATCCACTGAAAGTAACACACCATTAAAATATTTTTCTACTATACCGAAATGGAATTGAACTGGCAACAACCAATATGTTAAACCTGATCTTCTATATGATGCAGCAGTGACTGCAACTTGCCACAAGAAAATGATCATTTGCAAAGTGGACAGCTAGTCAGTTGAACTGGTCTATACTGCCTTTGTCTATTAGATATGATTTAGGTACTGCAGAGTCCTCAGATCCATAACTGGGATATAAATTTACTGCATGGGAAGACAGTTAAAAGTAACTGACTGTCTTCATAAAATATATGTGTAACACACAGCAGGGAAAAATCATTTTAAAAAAGGGAACTTAAAAGATAAGCTTCTATTTAATTGTTAATTAGGTGAATGGATTAAAAAAAAGTACTTTACATGTGAGACCTTCCAATCTTGGATAAAGCCTATTGTTGCTTTGTCTACAGCAATTGGGATTTAAAACATTCCTTTCAAATATGGCTCCTATGAAATAGGTCTGAAAAGTCACAGTAGCAGGGGCTAGAATAGCTTAGTATTAAATGTTACTATGAATGTGCAGCTGAATTTTCTTCCACATTGGCTTGACTTTCAAGGGAGATTAGGTCTATGGGACGGCATTGTATCTGTCTCGGTATCTGCCAATCTGTCATTCTGTATCTCCTTGAGCCTACCAGCTACTTTAAACCAAACTTCTGGACAGAGGTGTAGAGGTCTCAGTAATATTAAATTCCTCCAAGCTGCAAGAAAATAGGCTGCTGAGAAGAGGAGGAAGAGTCAAACTGGCCTTGTGCTGTTGGGGACCCCACAGAGTGAGATCAATTATGTTACTAGAAACAAAAGATTCCTCTAGAGAGAGACACTATGGACACTCCAGTCACAGGAAGGCTTCAAGAAGAACTTGCACTTTATCAGAAATTAATTAATCCAAGCGATACTCATAGTAAACCAGACTTAAGAATTTCTAATTCTATAATGATTTGTAAAGGTATTGAACTGTGACTCTAACAACAAATCAATGAGAGAGAGCTGTTTATCCCATGGTATGTGCCTATTCTATTTGCCACATGCAGTGGAAGGGAAATGTCAGGAATTGTTTTTCTCTGTGTGGTTGGATCGGCTTCCATCCTTATATTTAACTGGCTTTTTTTCTTTTGTATAGGCAAACTGTTTCTCTGTAAACAACAGGAGATGTACATTGACCTACAGAAAAGGTTTTGCAAGCAGAACTGACCAGAAGATGCCTTTAAAATATTTGTAAGAATCCAGCAGAAAGATTAAGTCATGTCCATTTGAGAAATAAATATACAGCATAGTCTGAAAAGAATGCCCCCAAAATTACATTTGAAATAAAATTCTAAATCTTCCATATGACTTTTCATAAAAACCACTGGTTCTTGTAAGTTCTGGCCTAAATGAAAGTAACAATGTCTGTTAAATAGCATTTCAGTGACAAATTTCAAACCAGCCTTTTCCAGAAGGGTGAGGATTGCTGAGATAAATCTGTGGCAGGACAATTAAGCAATGGTTCAGAGAAGCTGTTCCTGATGTCAAAAAACTTATCTGATTTCATAGTTTTTCACAAGAACTTAATGTAACCACCTGCATCTATTTCATAGTCAAAACTGCTGTAAAGAAATGTCAAGATGAAAAGATACAATGACAAAACTGCTGGTCTTTTTTGAAGGAAGTATGAAGTTTTTATGTTCCTTATTGTGGTAGCACTTCTGATGGGTTTTTGTGTGGCCCAGATCTCCTCTGTGTGTTATACTACACAGGGTGGTATGTGGTCTTCAAGCATACAGTTTGATAGAACTTACATATTTCTTTTAAATGAAAGGTCTTTACAAATACATGCTTGTCTCTCAGACTATTAAAGATGTGAGAGAATATTTACAAAGACTCTCCTATGTTAGTATAAATACGCATATGTAGAACAAGATATACTAGTAATGACAGATCTTTATTTTCTCCTTCACCCTTCTATCTTTCCATTTTATGCAACAAATCTATAAATGAGATTTTTCCTTCACTTCTATTAGCTTGTTAACAAATAGCAGGGCATTAATGCAGTACTAAAAGGTGAATTTTCTGAGTTTCTAAAGAAAAATATTTCAATTCCCTATATTCTTTTCAGAACTCAAAATAAATAAACCCCTGTTAAAGAAATACTTTCATGTCCCCCTGTGTATTGCTCAGTTCTTTTGACATGCTATGCTTATCATGACTTTGCTAAAAGAGGTGGAAGATAACTTATCTATTGGCCAGGAAATCATACAATGTAAGTGCTCCCAGAAGAAAGCAGAATTCTGTGAAATGTCTGACACAAGTCTAAAAGCAAACCTTTGTGCGGTGGAATAAGATCTACAAAACTGGAGGTTTTGATCCATATTTTCCATTCTTGGAATTCTGGTTTTGCTTTTAGAATTAATGAACCTTGGACTAATTTGTTCAGGCATTTTTGCCCTTGACTTTGTTTGTTAGATCTTTGTCCATGCCTGTAGGAAGATTTTTAAACACCCACTACTGACGTAAACTGGAGTGAGGTGAAGGCTAAATGTACGTCTCATCAAATGTGCAGAATATGTCTTGTTTTGAATGCATTCCTGTGAGTACTGCATAGCCCTTGACACAACAGCTCTGCTCTGTTTTGAAGTCGATTTCTGTGCTATGTGCTCAGGCTCCCAAAGGGGATTGCCAGCAAGGACCCAAGACATTGTGTTTACTGACGACTGCTCTTTGCTACCTAGTGCAGCACAGAGATTGACTGAAATACGGCATTGCATTTCCAGGAGATGTGGGGTTTACAGGCTTCTCACTTGAAAGACAACACATAGAAATCTGGGAAGGTCTTCAGAAGGGTGCCCTGACAGATTTAGCAGTAGAGAACTGTGAAAGCAGAAGACAGGTTTGGGGTTTTTTGCAGATGGTGATACTTTCCTCACCAGTTATATCCTCCTTGCCTCTAATTAAGGAGTGAAAGCTAACAGTGACTGTAATATGGTATTTGGGGGAAACTCAGAAGTTTTATAGTCTGGCTGTAAGCCAGAACACACTTAAATAGTGTCTCTGTTGAAACACTCAGCTTCTAACAACTCAGACTGTAGCAGTATTTCAGTTCCTGTACTTGTTTTTCTCCATTCTTTATTTTGTAACACCTGTTTACCAGCAATGTTTCTTGTCACTTTTTTATTGTCACTTGTTCATTTAGTTACAGAGAAAAACCTTTAGCTCAAATAAGTATCAGGGGCCAGCAGAGTAGGGAGATAGAGGGCAGTTTTATGTGGTGCCTGTTTTCTGAATAGCACTGTGTGGTGAAGGTGCATGTACTCAGGCATCTGCACCCAAGGAAAATGACCTTGTAATTTTTTTTCAGGTTTTCACTTCCTTTTTAGATTCTTTGCCTTATTTTTGCCCCTGCTTTATTTTATTCACTGCTTAATTACTATTTAATTACTTATTACAAATATCCACAGTCTAAAATTCATATGGCTTCACCTAAACAAATTTATCTGGAATATCACATTAAGTTTAAAGCAAGGTCAGCAAATTTTATCTCAATAATAGGGCACCTATGCCCATCTGTATTGAAGGAAATGTAACTCACATGAGTGGATTGTCTTTGCTCATAGCAATATATCTGTTCTATCAAACTTGACATATAGTCCCTGTGTAAGACATTTAAATTAATCTGCCAAAACACAAAAGGGTCCTATTATTTTAAAATCATAGAATTATTCCTTTTGCTCATTTATGTCACTCTATCATTGCTGCAAATAAAATGGGTTCCTATGTTCATCATACTTTATGAATTAATATTCATTTGCTTCGGTTTGGACTACTGTAACAACACTTCATAGTTTACCTCTTCTCATATACTTCCCTAACAATCAGAAATAATGCAAAACTTTTCCCAAAGGTTGACAAAACTTAGCAGAATTTGCAGCTTGTTTTACACGTCTTTAATTTTCTTTCCTAATGAAAAATATTCTGTTTCCTTGTCAAGTTTTAACACAAATAGAATGTACAATGTTCCCCTCTGATCTGCTGGTCAGTGTTGCTCTCTGAATAATAAATCTTACCAGTGCCAATGGTACTCTTACGATGTATTACACTAGCATATTCATATGAATACATTCATCCAGAATGCTGCTCGTTACCCAAGGAAATCAGAATATCCACAGATTTGTGGTGACAAATTATGTACTTGGCAAGAGCAGGGCTCACCTGAGATGCATTAGGGATGAAGACAAAATGCTCATTATGAAATCATTTGTTCTCATTTATATGAAAGAGAATCCCACCTGACTTTTGCAAACAAAAGCAGAATTTCATCTTAGGGAAGCGATTATATTTCACTGTTACAAACAGCCTTTTCTCCTTCTGCAATCTTGTGTCAATGTTTATTCCCTGTGGCTTAATACAAATGGACTTGTTTAATTTTCCTTCCCCCACATTTTGCCAAAGATGTTTTGTCCTAGCTATGTGTTAGCATATATTTCACTTGTATGGCCTGTGTTCCATCCTGGAAATGTGACTCACAAAATTATTTCAGAACATGGGTTTAAATACTGATTTATCCTGAATGCAAAGCATATGAATTAATCTTTCATTCTTTGTTTAAGTTTGAACCTCTGCTTCAGCAATCTTGTGTGGTCCTAGACGAAGAGTCCAGCCGTGCTGTTTCTGTATCTATACTACAGTCAGTCCTATTTCACTTAAACTAGAAAAGTCTTATCCCTACTATTGATTCTGTAACAAAGAACTGAGCATATATCTATCATTAAGCTTTAACTGTTTGACACTAGTGTTTATATTGATACAGACATGATAGAATACAGATAAATATAAGCTGAAAAATATGTTGAAGAAACAGGATAGACAAGTTTGCATTGAGCTACTACTATTCTCTGAACAGCTAGTTTAAATGTGGCTGGTTTGACTACTCTGTGCTGCAGTGATCACTCTGTCCTAAACCATTAGGAGTAAGCACGTGGAATAAATATCACCAGCTTGATTCTTTTCCTAAGGTGTACAAAGTAAGATCTATTCCAGTACAGATGTACTTACAACCATGTTTAAATTGTCCACCTGTGTTTTATTTCAGTAATAGTACATTTTTGCCAGCTTTAGAGTTAATAAAAATGAGAGCAGGGCCAGATTTCATTGACTGTTAAAGCAAAAGTGTTAAAGTGTTAAAGCAAAAGTCCCACTTGTTTGTGCAGCCAACTGGTTTGTCAATGAAGTTATGGAAATCTTGCAGGAAAATTCGCTAGAAATATCCCTGGTTTTGTTTCAAAACTGATCAAAACTCTACATGTCTGTGACTTACTTAATGAACAATGGGCTGATGGAAATATGTAGATAAGGGCTCTGAATATTGTTGTGTTGTGGAAAAAATATAGAGGAAGCAGAGCAAGACGAAAATAGCATACAATACTAGAGGGATCTTGACGCAAATATGTGCAGTGTGTTAAACCATTGTCTTATAACTTTGTTCTTCAAGGAAAAGAAATGCTAAAAGAAAGTGCATAGTGAAAGCTAATTAAGCTTGAAAAGACATTGCAGGGATTTTTGAGTACTTCAATTATTTTCAGTGGAAAACATATTTCATTTTATACACTGTTCAAGATGATAGTAGCTAGGGTCATCTACCGCCTGAAAGGAGTTGCACTCCAGATCAAGTTTCTGGTTTGGGGTTTGCATTGTGAGGGGCTTGGACTGACTATCAAAACTCCAGATATCTTCTACTGTCTTATGTTTAAGGAAATTAGGTACCAGCCATTCAGTGAAGCTCTTACGGGAACCAGCTTTGAGCAGGTGATGTGGGAATGACTGGGGAGAATCTCCATGCGGGTCAAGGTGAGATCCTGTTTGGTTCAGCAAGGAAGGCTTTTTGTGTGACTCCTGCCTTGCAAACTCCTCAGAGCTGTATTGCGAAATCCAGCCTCAGCTGTACCATTTTAAAAGGCTTTCAGCTCAGTCATCCCTCCAGTGATGGCATGGTTAGCAAGGTGTGTTGTGGTTTGATACAGCACTAAATAATATGCCTCAAACATGATTTAGTATGAAATTCAGTGGCTCCGTCCAAAACACCTCACCTGCTCTGTGCTTAAGATTGTCAAATCAATGTTTTAAAGTTCACCATTTTCATCTGTCTCACATTTTAGATATGAGCTTTATCTCCAGGAAATAACACTAGAAACCATTCTTCTCCTATTTCCTCCAGCCCAAACTTGTAAAGTTGTAAAGGAACTCAGGAAAACAAAAAGGGAGGAGAATTCATAACCCCTGTAGAATGAAATGATTCAGGGAAATTATGCCTTTATTTTTCTGTTTCAGTTTTCATCTATTTTCAACATTACCTGCATATGCTGAGAAGGCTGAGGTCAGAGAACCAGTAGCCCCTGCAGCCCATGGACATCTACAGTGGAACAGATACCCACATGCAGCCCACAGAGGACTCCACACTGGAGCAGATGGATGTGGCCAAAGGAGGCTGTGACCATATGGGAAGCCTGTGCTGTACCAGGCTCCTGGCAGGCTGTGTGGTCCCATGTAGAGGAGCCCATGCTGGAGCAGGTTTGCTGGCAGGACTTGTGACCCTGTGGGGAGACCGACACTGGAACAGTCTGTTCCTGAAGGACTGAACCACATCAAAGGTTCCCAACTGGAGCAGTGCGTGAACAACTGTAGTCCATGGGAAGGACTAACATTGGAGAAATTCATGGAGGACTGGCTCCTGTGGGAGGGACCCCGTGCTGGGGAAGAAGAAGCATGTGAGGAGTCTTCCCCCTGCAGAGGAAGCAGCAGCAGAGACAGTATGTGATTAACTGGCCATAAACCCCGTTCCTATCCTCCTGTTTGTCTGGGTGGGGAGGAAGTAAAGAACGTGAAAATACAGTTAAGCCTGGGAAGAAGAGAAGGGTGGGAGAAAAGTGTTGTTAAGATTTGGTTTTGTCTCTCATTATCCTACTCTGATTTGATTGGCAATAAATTAAACGAATTCCCCCAAGTCGAGTTTTTTCTACCCCTGAAAGAAATTGGTGAGGGATGTCTCCCTACACTTATGAGGAAGAGAGCTTCTGAGCCTTTCATTACATTTCCTCTCCCTTGCCCACCTGAGGAGGGGAGTGATAGAGCAACTTTGGAGAGCACCTAGAATCCAGACAGGGTCAATCCACTGCATTTCTTTTGCTAGCTTGTCCCCAGTGGCAAAATAAAAGTTTTCTGCAATGCAGTTCTTTCTAGGATTTGTTCACTATCACTGCTGAAAAGTGTGTTGTTCAGGAGAGCCCAGGCTGCTTGATTAGTTAGGATAACCATGGCTACAAGAAAATATTAAGTGCTAACAAGCCTAACTGTAGGTCTCTGCTTAAGAACTCCTGTCAGCTGGCACCTTTCAGAAGCATTTCAGAACTTAAATGGCAAAGTAGATATTTCACTATCAGATTAAGAGAATTACAAAATTGCTGTTGTTGAAAGGGGCCTCTGGAGATGGCCTAGATTAACCCCATTGCTCAAACTAGGGCCAGCTAGTGCCAATTGGACTCTTCCTTTAGTTCAACTCACCTGACACTAATCATTCTAATGCAAACTTGTGAATTGGGGACTAGACATGTTTTTCAATTAACAAAACTGTGTGATGTTTATCCTCTTTTTACAATTGTTGATATAAAATAACTTGTTTGGGAGGTGTTGCTTTCATAGAAATTAACAAAGAACATAGCACATCTGAATCATCATTTCTGTGTTGCTAGTCTGAATGTAGCAAATTTTAGTTCTCATTTGTGGAAAGGGCTTCTATGACCCAATTATTCCAATAAATTCTGTGCACTTGCACAGAGATCCTGTCATTGCAACTTGTATGTATATCCTAGTTCTCTCGAGAAGCAAGCCAACCATACAAGAAGCTGAAAAGTTCTTAAGTCCTTTGAGGATGCAATGGAACAATAAACATTTTTGGCATAGGTGACAGTAATGAAAAGCAACTGGAAAGAGAAAGCAAACTGGAAAAATAAAATTCTTTCAGCTCTTCGGGCTGAATATTCTGAGTAAAGAATATAGACTTAAAGATCAGAAGCAAAAAAGGTACCAAAAAATCCACCTGCAAATGCATACACAGGGTCATCTGTGCACTCCAAAAATGAGTATTCAGAGAATCTAATTTTAGAATTAGAAATCAGGCTGTAGAATTATCCGGCTCTCCTAAGGAACCATTGTTCTTAACTCAGACTCAGCAGGAGTGCCTTATTTAGCTTACAGAAAATGTCAGGTAATTTCAGTTACCTTTGCTTTCAGTTACAAAGAACCTGGCAAATTTAAAGTATTTTAAATTTGCTAAGGGCATGCAGATGAAGTCTGTACACATTGGCTGATATAGGGTAACTTTTTACTTTGTGTTAGCTTGTGTGGCTAATACTTTTGAGTCAGAGTTCACTAATTTTCTCTGGTTTTCCCAATACAAGTTTTTTATTTTTAATGGGAATCAAGACAGATCTGTAATACAACATTTCAGATTTTCAGTGTCTTTTTTTTAAAGCATTTGATGCCATTTTTATATAAATACCTCCATAATCTGCTTATATAAACAGGACACTTATGACCTGCATGAAGAGAAACAGCTATTAAATTTCTTGGCTTATACACAGATTAGATCATTTAGCTTGTAGTAAAGGGGAAATATTTTCTACATTATGGTTGATGCTTTCTGTTTGATGGAAAATTGTATCTTTCATTTAGATTTTAAATGAGCAGTGTATGTTAAAACTCTCTCTGAAAATTATCCTTTTATATCCTAAATCTACCGACTAGAAGCACCATAACAAAATGACACAGAATTTAGTATATGACCCTCTAATACCTTGTATCAAAGAAAGGCCCATTTTTCCAAGTGTTGTAACAAGAGATAGCAAAATGGCAGCCAGTTAATGTAATGAAGATCTTTGCCTCCCAGGTGTTTATATATTTTCTATCACATTAGAACAATGTCAACTGAACACTGGATGTTACTGAAAAACTCATCATTACTGCTGCAGTTATCCACGCTTAGCTGGCACCTTAACTGTTGGGGCAAAACAGCTCATCACTGGTCCAGCAGCTGGTCCAGCAGCAAGGAATTAGCAGCCAGCCCCTCCTGCTGCTCTCCAGCTCTGCAGGAGCATGCCTGCTTGCTGGCTGCTCCCTCATACTGCTCCCAGCAGTGCGCAGGTGGATGTGCAGCCAGCACGGAGCTGGGCACAGAAGAAAGTCTGGTGACATTGAGGTTTGGAATGCTGTAAGTGAGGCTGTCCCTAGCACTCTGGTTCCCACAGTCATTGCCCAAAGTGCTGATTTCTGTAGCTGCCGATGCTGAGGTTTGATGGGCTGCGTTCGGTAAGCAACAGGAGCCAGGGGTGTAGGGAAGCATTTTTCCATGTGCCCTAGGGGGTTAGCACAGAAACCTGAAGCACTAGCTCAGTTTCTCTGGAGAGAAAGGAATGACTCCTATTGAATTCAGTGGCTCTGAATCTGGACTCTAATTCACAACACTGTATTTAGCATCTGCTGGAGGGATGGTGGGAGTCTGGGGGAGGCAGAGGGGGCAATGGCCCCATCAGCTGTTCCGAGTTAATTTACCTGTGATCAGGAGTGAGCAATACTGCACACAGCAGCATCAAAGTACTGCAAACACTTCCAACCTACCAAATACAACATCTGATTTGCTTTGCTTTTTAGGAGAAACTGGTAATTGCCAGTTGTAAGGTATTGAAAGTCATGTTATCTTGAAACAAACTTCAATAAAATTTTTTTCTCATTCAACTCTCAATCCTCTTTTGGCATCGCCCTATGCAGCGACTCGTTCATACTTCTGCCAGCGTTACACAGCAGTGTGTCTCAGACAGCGCTGAAATGTCCTTGCTGAAAGCAGCCTCTTGCTTTCCCACCTGAGCTGTGGTTCATCCACCCACAAATCACATAATCAGCAGGTTTCCGCTGTTCAGATCGTACAAGAAGTTTTGGGTAAAACTACAGGCTCAGATATCTGTCCTTTATCACTATCACATATAAAGGCCAGTGGCTTAGACCTATGAATTTAAAGCAGTTTGAATTGCATATTTATTCACTGAGGAAAATATAGACTGGCTCATTTTTTTAATGTCTAGCTAATGTACCTACTCTAATAGTACCCAGTGATATGTTGTTAATGCTGGCATCTGCTTGTACCAAGAAAAAACTAAGCAAGCACATAAAAAACCCACATCAGGTTCTGCCCAAATTACTTCTGTAAGCTGTACCATATGGTCAAAGATAAAATCTAATATTGGAAATACCAGTTGTTTAATTGCTAGCTGTAATACACTGGGGAAAATAAGATATTTACTCTGAAGGATTCATAATTCGACTTCATCTCTTCTGGTTTTATTGCACGAATGTCAGTGCTGCCTTTTCTGATCATTCAGCTACTCATTAGCTCCTTGGCAGATGTAATGCTCCTGCTCTCTTGCAGTTAAATTTTAACAATCAGACTTTTCCCTATGTATCACAGCCCTCAAGCAATTAATACTACCAGAAGGAAAAGTGACTTGTCAGACAACTGAATCAGCCTCACAGCTGAGCATTCTAAGTAATTTCTCCAGTAAAAATGATTTTATAAGGATTTTTGGATCCTTTCTGAGCTGCATGAAGATTTTATATTCCCAAATCTACTTTAATAAACAAATTTATCTGAAAGTTTAGTCAAGTCTATTTCAAAAAACTAAGAACTGCATAGTAGTTGATGACTTTTTATTCTCAATATTAAATAATCCCATCAAATGAACAAAGGATGTTGCTATTTTATATATATGTGAAGATAAAAATATGGTGATCATATATTATACACATAATAAAAGGCATTTTGCAAAACACAGCTATTTAAACACATCTTAGCTCCTGAAGAGAACATCTATGACTAAAGTGCTCTTTAAATTCCACAGGAATTTTAGCTGCAAAAAAAGATTATCTATTTTAGATCCCTGTGAAAGCATATCAGTTTGTAGATAGATTTGCATAGCCTTGTAAAGAAATGAAGAGAAATGTTCCCTCACATACATAGATATCACACAAGATTTTCCTGAGATTTTTTTAACTGTGATCTTTTTTCTCCTTAGTTTGAGAATGTTATGTAAGACAAAAATTTACATATGGAATGTACCGCAAACTGGCATCACTATTACCATTTTTTATCAGCAAGTCACTCAGATTGGTCCATTCAGAAAGTACTAGAGCTCTCATTATAACTAATATCTCTATTTTTATCTTGATCTGGTTTAAATGCAATAAAAACCTATTCATAAAAGACTGATTTGCTATCACTCTAGAGTAGTAGTTTTTAAATAAATTTTCTGATTTCAAAAAAAGACTTATAAATTATTGGATCTGGTCCAGTAGAAAGGTTGATTAAATATACTTATTCAGAGTCTGAGATTTAGGGTTCTACTGTTTTTAAAAATTTCTTTATTTTTATTTTTGTTTCTAAGGCAATCAGGATGATAATTGCCTACTCCTTTAAGAACAAGAAGAAAAATGTCCATAACCAGTTCATGCCTACTGAGGAGCTTTCTTTGAAGCCCTATTTGCCAATGATTAAAAATAAATAGCAGGTAGCTGTTTGGAGAGTTAAGCTGCTTTTCAGTCTATGTCAAGGGGTGCCCGGTACCAACTTTATTCAAATGATCTTTTCAAAGCAGGGGATATCAGTGTTTCCAAGTATTTCCCTTGAGCTACATGGAAGAGATGAGAATTGGAAAAGACAATACTTTGAGCTACATTTTTTTAGGAACATTACCTATATATTTGTATCAGTAGAGCCCTGTGTTGACGCTAATGAGCAAGAAATGTGAACAGCTGAATTTCTCTGAGATGGCAGTAAAGGAGAAAAAAATAGCTTGAGAAAGTCTTATGTAAAATATCCGAGTTCCTGATGTCCTCTGATGGCTCTGTGTAGACAGAACTGGCAGCATGTTATCAGACTCAATTATGCAATGATTTGGATTAGGCCTGCTGGGGGCAGGGAAAACCAAGTTTGTATATGTACATATATACATGCAGTACTGGCACATGTACTGCCACAGCTTCATTCCACTACAACCTGAAATGTTTAGTGACAAGTTATAAAATTTTTAAACTTTTTTCAAACCCCCCACTACTAAAATATCTCCCTCATGAGTAAAAAATTATTTCTTTGGCTGTATTGCAGTATTGGTTTTAGTCAAGTCACAGTCCTTTGCTCCATCTTTATGTGACTTCTAGGATATTTCAGTGCATCTTTTCACCAAAGTTTTTTCTTTTTTCTGGAAACAGATTAGGAAAGTTTTTATTTATTTTTTTTAGCCCTAATTTGTGATGAATGAACATCTAATTCTGCTTGCTTGCCTGGACAAATCCCAAGTACTAGCTATTTCCAGCTGTTTCAGCCTTAGCCACACTATCAAGCTCCAGGAACAGTGAGTCTTATCAGATTTTTGGGGATCCAGGAGGACTGGGAGGGCAGGCATCCTGAGTCTGGCTGGTGGTTTGCCCCATTTACTGGAGAGGTCAGACAATCCTATTGGTTGCTCCCAGTTATTCCTTTTGGTTACTGCTGTGCATCAGGTTCTTGTCTCTCTCGTTTCTGCACCTCTCATCTGCAGTTTAGAGTCTTCTTCTCCACAGTCTTTTTTCCTGACATTGGTTAAGGCTCCTCACTCCATTTGCTGATTCTGATTCCTTTACTCCTGGCAGAGCCTGGGTGGTGACTGTCTTGTCCCACGTCATTCAGCTTTCTCTCTCACATCTCCCTGTCTTACTCAGGCTCCAGCTTTCTGGCTTTCACCCAGTCTCTTGCAGTGCTGCTGTTTAGCTCTTCAGCTTGGTGCCTCCCAGTTTGACCAGTTTCCTGAACCTCGGTTCACTCCTGACCATATTTGACACATAACAATGCTCAGCAGCTTGGCTCAATGCTCTTCTCCTCCAGCAGACTCAGATCCTGTTTCAGATGACACCTTGCCTTCCCATTCCAGCTTGGCTCTACAGGTCTAATTGCTGATACCCTTTGGGGCACCTTACAAAAAGGTTAATTCATTCCTTCACTGGAGATGATTATTTTTATAAGCAGAATTTACCTTGAATTTAGGAATTAAGAATAATTTTTTTTTCTTTTTAGATTTTTAGATTTCTAAAATAACTAGCAGACATGAATGACTGACTGATGGGTCTTTAATGGCCCATTGTGGCAGTGAATAATTGGTACTTGTATAGAACTACAGAAAATTGTATCCCAAATGGTTGTCTCAGTGAAAAGAGACAGCTGGTACCCAGATCAGCTATCCTGACTTTTACAGGATGGAGACTGCAGGATTAAAAGTCTCTTGTTTTAGCAGCAATCAGTTAAGAGTTCCAGGGAGATTTCTCTGCTGAGTATATCCAGGTATTTGACATAAATGGCGACTCTGTACATATTAGTTGTCAAATGAAGATCAGCATTGCAGTCATATCAGGATGGAAGAAAGAAAGTCATAGATGACATTTCTAGCATAAGCAACTGCTTAGTAGGATTAAATTTTCCATATAAATAAATATGTTTACTACCTTGATAATATTCTCCCTTGAATTCAGGATTGGTTTACAAGACTACACCAAATCCTCTCACAAAAACATTTTGAAAAGAAATCCTAAGAACTGACCTTTCAACAACATAAATGCGTGGTCACTGACACAATGTTAGTAAGATTATAACACATCCCCTCCACAAGAAAAAAAAGGAACTTAACTTCACCTCTAAGCAAAACAACACGGCCATCAGTTCATCCCACTGAGTTGAGGCCCAGCTGGAGTCTTCCTGTGGGCTGTGGATGAATTTTCTACTGAATGAGAAATAAATAAGTGATTATTACGTTAATTTGAGAAATATAATAAAATATATTATTATAGTTTTGATCTATTGATCAGGTGTAGCTATGGGAATATTATAATCTTATTTTGCTCCTCAGTTAAATATCTATAAAAGTAATAGTTAGATCAGGTATAGATATTCACCTCAACTCATCCTGGCAGAGAAGTATCTGAATTAGTGGAGTCTTCTGGTGTCTGCATTTTATAGGTTGTATACTTTGAGAACTGTCCCATGGAAAAATTTTCTCAATCCCCGCCCCCAACCCTCTTTGTATTTAACTATATATCCTTGGCATTTATTTGGAAAATTTTTTTTCATCTTAGAAAAGAGATACTACACTAGTTTCTTTTTTAACATTGAAAAATTTGCCCCAGCATACAATGCAGATTAGAAACTGAAGAAAAAAACCAGTCAAATAATTTAAAGACCTGATTCCTAAAAATGGGAAAACTTGCATGGTTTGAAACATTTACAGATGAAGAATAAACTAATAGAACAAATAAGGTGAATCTGACTAGAAACTGATTCTTGTCAGTTATTTGTGTGCTGCAAGGTAGATACACACATTCACATACGATTTAACCAAGCTATTACAGCTTTTCAATAAGAGAGTTATTTTGAAGGAATGAAAAAGCTTTGATGTTTTATTGAAAACAGCACTGTTTGGAAATAGCCTTCCCTGAGGATCTAGCAAACAAAATTAACATCAAATGTGCATCTGTGGCAAGCATTTTTTTTTACACCATAATGTATATAGCTATAAGCACATAGATTCACAGCATTTTAAAATTTCAGTTTAAAATGCAAACTTGCAATTCAAGACTGTGGAAAAGAGCATTTGATAACCATGATCCTCGTGGGGAGCTCTTGTTCTCACTGACAGAGTGAAAAGAGATTTTCAAGTGTAAAAAGAAAATCAGTCATTCTACAGTCTGATAGCCAACTAAATAACTTGTGTTAATCTTTATGCCTTAGGAAAGTTTCTACTAAAATAACAGGGTTTTTAAGTGCCCTTATAACTTTCATTAAGGTTTAATAATTGCTAACACCAGATAAGCATTGGATACTGTGGCCATGGCTTCACAGACCTTAACTCCTCATCTTTGCACTGTCATACCAGCCATTACATACTGAGCCCTTGTAAAAAGAGGTTTGTAGAGGTTTTATACCACATTTATGATGCATGTAGAACAAAATGTGTTAATTATTGCACTGTAGTGCTACTTAATCTACCACGGATCTTCTTGGTAAAATGGTATTTTGACTAAAAGGTTTGAGCACACTTGAAATAGCAAATTATGTTTATCTTTTATGGATACTGTGTATAGGGTAGTTGCAGCATTTTTCCTGCCAGTTTGTATGTTTGGATACTGTGAGTCAGTGTTCCACTACCAGAACTAGCCTCTCAGCTTTGGATTAGGACTTGGAGGCAGTCAGTGGCTGACACACCTTTGCTTTAGTTGGAGCTGTACCTGTGAAAAGATTTCCACTGGACAAAATCACAGAAGTTAATCTGTTCCCCCTTGCAGCAGCAGCCAGGTCTGTTCCAAAAATAACTAGCCATTTTCTGTATCACAGGGTAAAGCTCAATTGCGAAAATAGAAAGTAACTGACTTTTACCATGGAACATTTATAACGAAAATGTCCAATCAAAGAAAGCATTTGGCAGAGCTACAGGCATGTGAGGAAAGACAAATTTAAAAAATCCAACGCAGTATTACAAGGATTTATAGAAGAACACCAGCATTGCTCTCTTACACATCTGTCCAGTTTTTCCTTTTTGCTCAATGTCATTTTGGATATTGTCTTAGGCAACAATTATGTCTTGTCTTTTCAAGTTTTTTACTCTCCACAGTCTACAAAGGATGGCACACAGTCTTGTATAGCTACTGTTCTCTTGTCCCACTCCAATCATTTTAATTCTCACTATATTTTTTTCAAGACCTTGACTGTGACAAACTAGACCATAAAGGTGGACCTGCAGAAAGAATAAAATCATGCTGCACTGATCCTCCTGCTCTGTTCAGCAGGGAGAAGCACAAGACCTGCGGAGTTCATCCCAAACACACCTTACAGTTGCAAAAATGAGAACCCTGTCAAGCAAAATTGTTTCAAATGACTGAAGAATTGTCACTAGCATAGCTGCAAAATAACAAATCATAATACATGCTGCTTTTCCATTAGAATCTTTATTTGAAGTTTAGTCCTAAACCCAAGGACTTTAGAATAATCATTCCAGTGGAGTTCATAGATTGCGAGACATTGTGTTTCTGAGGCATTCACTCTATAGATTTAATCCACCTGTATTAAAGAAGAATTTTTGTACTTAAAAAGAAAAAAAATTTTAATTGGAAATACAAATTAGCTCTTCTTTTTTTTTTTAATTGAACAAAATGAGAGCTGTTTCTACAAACAGTAGTATCTCTAGACAGCTTTAAACTGAAACAAGAGAATAATAAATAAAGAAATGTATATAAAGAGGCAGAAGGCAATTTCCCACTAGCACCACCTTCTGTGGAGTGAAGCAGAAGGTGGCTGTGGGAAATATATGGTGTTCCCAGGCTCTTTTGCATGCTTTTTCCCCCACATAATCCATTTCCCATGTCACTGAATATATACTCCTTATTCAATACACCATATACCTTCATAGAATGTGTGGAGGCAAACCTGATTTGGTTATGTACCCTGACAGAGTCACTAAAGCAAACAATTGTCATTATAACAAATCAGTTTCAAGTGGAGGAAGTCTTATTGCTATCCAGGCTTACTTTTAAAATATGTCTAGGAGACATTAAAATCAAGGAATCCATCAAGTACTGATTTTACCTCCTACTGTAATTTTCCCACAATCAATCTTTCAGTGATTGAGAGGTGATAAATACCTGTTTCTATTTCTTCTGAACACAGAGGTTAGCTGCCTTCTCATCTCTTGCAAACATCCCCTTCTGCTTCACGGCTACCAAACACCTTTTTCCATCCTGTGAAGTTTGCTACTTCTGTTTCAGACCATAACAATGTCCAAAAAACCCCTCTTCATTTGCCTGTATCTATCAGTTCAATAAGAGTCGATATATTTCCCTGAAATATATTCTTAAGCCATCATCAGCCGTCATCCTGACAGACAGCGAGTGGACCACTTTATATTCAAGGAAAAACAAGAGTGTGCTAGAACTTGCATAAGAAATTGTCCCACTTCTTTGTCTTGGTAGATTTTGCTCAACATAAGTGAGTTGAAACACAAGGACCTATTGCTGCATAGCGAGGGTAACCATGATCTGAATGACCTCATTTATACAGGAAAGAGCTGCAATATTTTTGTGTCTATAAAAAGATAGAGGATTTAAGATCCCTTGTACTAAACTTAGAAAGAATTAATTCATATACGATGAACTGTGTTAAATGTGTATTTGCATATACGCTTTTCTGGAACATGGTTTTTCTTGTCATTATGTCTAATTAAAATGTTTGTAAAAAGGCAGTGTTTTTGTGTAATGTGCCATGCAATGCATGCTTGGGGAATATTTTTTAGCCAAACTGGTCTCCATAACTTTATGTGAGACAGCAAGGAGATGGAGTCCTTCCAAAGTAAGGGAATTTGTGAAGACTTTGCTGTCAGAGACTGATAGTGGCTTATCTTACCTATTATACTGGAACAGGAATTGCTGAACTAAGGAGCTGGACTGGCCCAGAGCCAGCTTGAGAGAAAGGAGACATTATTACAGCAATCTGAGAGGAGACACTTTTGTTCTACGGAGCCACTTAGAGATAGGCAGCTTCAGAACGGAAAAGGTATAAGAAGATGACAAAGATGGAACTGTTGCAAAAGGAATGGGGTCTCAAGAAGATGTTTATGAGAGATGATCCAGAATTTTTTTTTCTTTCTTTCTTTCTTTCTTGAAAAGTGATGTTTCATAAAAACAGAAACTTCATCAGGAAATATATCATAAAAAAAAATACAAACAAAAAAATAAACAGCAAAATCCCCACCCAAGCCCAGAACACTTTCTGACAGCACTGGGAAGAGCAATGACTAATGAGTAAGTAACAGGTTTGTAGGTAGGACTCCAGGGCACTGAAAGACCTTGTGGGATGGATTTGCAGCTGTACCTGTAACCTGCCATCCCATACTGCACAGGAGCTCTTTGACTGTGAAATGAGTCTTGGGAGGCTTGCCTTCATGAAATATCCAATATTTATACAAAGTGGAACAGCTCCAAGGAGTCAGGGGAGCACAGAGGACAGGGAAGGAGGCATACCCAGTGCCCAGGTGTTAATTCATTATTGTCAAGTAGTAAGGTAACATTGTCATATATTTGGGTATCAGAACCTAAATGATGTGAGAGGAGAACAGTTTGGTTATGTTACTCTGAGATGCCAATTGACAACTCTGCTTAGGGCAGACTACAAGAAACTTTAAATTAGCATAATACTGACTCAAGTTTCAGCTTCCAAGGGGTGTAGTACTGTATATCTAGAAACTTGTAATAGAGGATCTTGGTAAAAAAGTCCCTGACAGGACAATGGCAAAGGCAGAATGGAAATAAACTTGCTGATGCAGTTTTGATACAAAATCAAGTGTTTAATAGAAAAGGCTATACTAATATACTGAATGCATGGGGAGAGGGATAATTAGGAAAAGGATGACAGAAATAATTTTCATGATTTTTTGTTGTTAAAACCATCCTTAGCACAAATTAATTTCAGTAAAACAGGAATGACACTTGTAAACAGAAAGGACCCAGGAATTCTGCCAAAGAGCGAGACAATAGTATTATGTAGGTGTATGTCTGACACTGCCAGAAAGAAAACATTTCAGCAACTGGAAGGCATCCCTTTTACCATACTGTAACTTACCAAAAAATATTCATCCTGTTCATGCCATATGCTCAGTTCAAGTCCAAAGGTATGATGGAAAACCTTGTAAAATTATAATGCTTTACGTATGTAAAGTAAATAAATTATTATGCAAGAAAACATTTCTGTTATACCTGTCTAGTATACAGGAAATGCTGAGTTTAAGAAATGCTGGCAGTCATTTTTGTTCTTTCTACCACCACATTGTCAAAGACATCAATCCTCATTGCTGTTAATCCCCTTGCAGCACTAACTGAACATTCAGAGTGCCCCCCTGGCATTTCCAGTGCTAACTGAAGGCTAGTAAATTATTAGTTAAAGCTTTTTTTTCTTTTTAACCATATAGCTTAATACATTGTAAATAGAGAAGACAAATGTAGACAGTAGCATGCAATTGATTTGATTTAATTAGTATTTGGCAGAGCACACTCAGATACATTTTTAGCTAGGACTGACTTAAGCAAATAGGCTTGATTTTATTTCATTATTGTTTTCATTACTATTTAATGATTTACAGTTTAATTTACCCTAATTTTGAATTGCATTGTTATTAATCTTTAATACTTGAATATATTTGGACTCCATGGGGTGAAAAAAGCATTTAAATTTTGTTTGGAATTTGCTTTTCCTTGGCAATAAATAAAACAAGGGCAATCCTCATCTACCTTTATTATTTTTCCTTATCCTTATCTGAATTTGAAGAAGAGTAAAATAGCTAATGACAGAAGTCACAGTGCTACCTTCCTCTTACTATATGCTTTCAAAGTTTACAGAATTAAGAAGTATTGCTGTATTTCTTTTTTTTACATTTCCTCTTGAACATAAAAGCTATTTCACAAGCCAGTGATGAACCTGTCTGACTTCAGATTCAGTTTAGAGAATCCAAACTTTCCCACTGCAGCCTTTCTTCTCTAGAGTCTCTAACTCAGATCCCAACTCTGCTTTTTCACCAATAATCAATTATGTTATAGAAAAAGAAGTGCTAGCTCCAAAGAGCTTCCAGACTAATAGACTTGAAGCAGAAAGGCAAGCAGGATTACAAGTCTGCTCTAGGATCAGTCATTGAATGCACTGCTTTCCCATCCTTCCCCCACCCTGTCCGCTTTTTCTGAAAGAAAATGGAGGGGCTTACAGCTGGTGGAAGAGAGTACCTATTTTTGAGGGAAAATATATACATCTTGTTCTATTTAACTAATTAATTCTTGATACAGTACACTACAGAAATGTAATTGTGTGTGAAAATTTTGCAGTGTTCCCAAGATAACCATGCAATGACCTGACATAAATGCAATAAATCGCATTCAAAGAATAAACCCTCCTATGACATTTTCTTGGAAGGACATTTCTCCTCAGACGGGGAACAGATTCAGAATAAACAAGAGACAGCTTCTTTCAATCTCAAACAAAAGAGCAAATAGAAACAATTCTAATACCCCTGAGCCAGATAAAAGAGTCTTCGTTCAGCTGTGTGAAGGCTGATCCCTGGGAGGAGATTTCTTGGCTCCAGTAATGCTGTTTGTATGGTGGAGTGCTCATCCACACAAGCAGGTACTACACAACTCTGTTTAAGACCTCACTGTACCTTTGTCAGAAATAAGGCATCCAGAGGTATCTTGAGAAGTGAACACATGAAAACCTCATGAGGTTTAACAAGGTCAAGTACAGGGTGCTGCACCTGGGTTGGGGCAACCCTGGTATCAACACAGGCTGGGGGATGAACAGATTGAGAGCAGCCCTGCTTAGAAGGATTTGGAGGTGCTGGTGGGTGAGAGGCTGGACATGAGCCAGCCATGTGCATTCACAGCCCAAAAAGCCAAACTTATCCTGGGCTGCATCAAAAGAAGTGTGGCCAGCAGGGCGAGGGTGGGGATTCCTCTGCTCTGCTCTGGTGAGACCCCACCCACAGTGCTACATCCAGCTCTGGGGTCCTCAGCACAGGAAAAACAGTGATCTGTTGGAGCAGGTCCAAAGGAGGGACACCAGGACGATCACAGGGATGGAGGACCTCTCCTGTGAGGAAGGGCTGAGAGAATTGGAATTGTTGACTCTTGAGAAGAGAAGGCTTCCAGGTGACTGTATTGCAGCCTTTCAGTACCTAAAGGAGGACTGCAAGAAATCTGGAGGGGAACTGTTTACAAAGGCTTGTGGAGATATAACAGGAGGTAATGTCTTCAAACTGAGAGCTAGGATTAGATTCGCCAGTAGGAAGAAATTCTTTGCTGTGAGGGTGGCAAGGCACTGTAACAGGTTGCCCGGAGAAGTTCTGGATGTCCCTTCCCTGGAAGTATTCAGGGCTAGGCTGGATAGGGCTCTGAGCAACCTGGTCAAGCAGAAGGTGTCCCTGTCCATGGCAGGGGGAGTTGGAACTAGATGATCTTTAAGGTCCCTTCCATCTCAAAACATTCTATGATTCCATGGTTCTGTGTTTCTATGTTTAACAATTATCAGAATGAATAATTTCTTTCCTACCGTAGTGCAGATTATCACCCAGGACATACTAGTTCAGAGGTCAAGAAGACCCAAATCATTTTGCCAGTCTGGTACAATGCACTGCTTTTTTTGTCAGTATGTGTTCTGCAGGAGAGTATTCACCGTTTCTATCTGAAATGAAATAAAAGAAGTGGTTTTTAAAGGCCCATTAGAGAGCAAGATACGTATTGATGGGCTGAATATTGCATGAATCATTAGTGCTTCTGAACCTGCATGTCTCCTCTATAGTAATCATCTACTTTTAAAAATGAAGCAGAATATGTAAAGCAAAGAATACTTTTAATAAAACACAGTGTCATGAAGGTTGATCTGCTATTGAGAGCTCGTTTTACTCTTTAGTCCAATATACTTCTCACTGGGTTTTCAATTACTTTCAGCCTAGAATTACTGGCTTTTCTTTTTTTCTTTTTTTCTTTTTTTAATTGATGCAAGAACTTTGTGCTTTTTTATGTAAGAAGGTTCTGCTGCAGAACATCATAAGGATGATATTGGTTATTTGTGGCTTGATTTATACATCTGCAAATGGAGCAAGAGAGAATTCTTCTTCAGCTCCTTTTTTTCACTTGTTTTCACAGATTAGAAAATCAATGCAGCTCATTTTCAAAAAAATGAAGCAGCCCCATCAGCATCAGAGACAGTGACAACATCTGGGGAATTAGGTAGAAAGTTACCTTAGCTGCTGACATGACTCTGCCTGGGTTATAAATGAACTGTGAGACTGGAAATTGACTCTAGAAATACAGGAGCAAGACCGGCTTGCTTCCCATCTGAAGCGTGCCGGCAGCTTTAACAACTGGCAGGCAAAAGCTTTCAGGGCCCACACTGTTGTAGAGTAAATGCGAGTGTACTCTTTGTAGAAAATAATAAACGAGTTTACTTACATGATATGGGCATACACCTGTAGTGTCTGAGTGAAAGAAAGTAGGGCTATAGGGGAAGGAAATGGATGAGAAATAGAGTTCTTGTTACCTTTCTCTACCAGTAGCTAACCTAGAAAGAAATCAGTTTTGAAATTCTATCAAGGTTGGTTGACAGTGAATTGGTACTATCAGAAGAAAGATTTATGCTTCAGAGGTGTGCTTGAGTTGTAGCAGTCATTCACTCAAATCCCAAGGTGGTCCAATTTAAATGCCATACCTTGCTCAAGGGTATGTTTAGAAGTCTCAGGGGTATGTGTAAAACTGGTATTTACCTCAAATCTTCCTAGTACCTTAGAACCATATTCTGAAACAGGTGAACACTTCATCTGCAGGCTCACAAAAGACAATAACACACAGGTAGAGTGAAGGTAATTGTTTAACGTGGCACAGGCCTCTGCACAGCTGTGTGACAGTCCTCAATGTTGACACAAAGAAGGACAGTTTTGTTCTCCTTTCTGGCATGGTAACAGGAGGAGAGAGTTTCACTGGTTAGGTAAATATAGCTGATAATTTTGCTTGAATAAAAGAGCAGATCTACCCTTGAATTCTCTGGATATGAATAAGTAATGCCCAACTGTTTCCAAATATAATTCAAAGCATTGTTTTGTCTCAACAAGTTTATCTGAGGTGAGCTAAAAAAACCTGTTTTTGTTTTTTGAAAGCTTCTGTGCCAGTTAGTTCACCTATCCATGTTTGTGTACAAAAGGAAGACTCCATGCATGAAAACTAAACTAACTCTTAACAGACAGACACAGTAGTTGCCATTGGCATTCTGGCAGAATGGAATTCAAACACTTTTTTTTTTTGTTAGCTTCTTTGGCAACTGTGCCAAACGATGGAAACTCTGGATGTTTTCAGACTTGTTATATTAATGGCTCATTTTCAGGATCTGTAGCTGGAGTATTAAGACAATGTGAGTCAGAGATGGTTACGGGTTTGCACATTGTACAAAATAAAATGAAGGTGGGTGATGTTTTCATTTATTTAAAAAAAAAAAATATATGGAGTTCTTTGCAAATTGCAATAAAGGTGTGCCCATAAAAGTTACTGGAGTCTTACTCAGTTGAGCAATTTATACTACAGTCAGAGGAGGATGTCCAAGATTAATTAGATAGGCATGGCAAGCATCATGGACTCATTGCAGGGTTTGTGCCATAGCATTCTGATTGTGCTATGAATTATTCATGTCACTGGATAGTGGGAAAAGTGCATGTAATAGTATAGCCATAAGTTATATATTGCTGCAGAAGAAGCGAAGATTAGTGTCTCATGCATCCGGTCTCAAGGGAAGAAAGTAAAATTACTTTGTGAATCCTCTATACTTGCAGTCTTGGCATAAGCATTTAGAGGAATATTGGAAAGATCCCCTGTAAGTGTGACTTACTCTACAGGCAAATGGGAAAGGGCAAGCAAAGTGATGCTAACAATCATATATTTAAAAGAGAAAGAAGAAAACTTATCAAAAGATAGAGAGCTGTACACAAAGGACATCATACCACTGTGGTCCGTAAAACTGAGGAAAATCAGTATGATTGGAGGTGCATCAATAAGTCTGAATGCAATTACACTCTGAGCTTCTGGGATTGCAGAATAAGGGAATGTTTGAAGGCGTTTGATTTTTGCAGAGAAAACTAAATTCATACTGTCCTGTCAATGCTTAAAATGTATTTTAGAGCAATTCAGTGTTAGTAAAGATCATTTTTTCAACTGAAGCTATTCATAGACTAATAACAGAGCATCTGTGAGATGTCACATACCCACTTATTACATATAATTCGGTGAAAAAATGAATATCTAATTTGTATTGAAATCAAAAGAAGTTGTGAATTTTGCTTCTCACAGAATTGATTTCTATCTCAAAAAGGTGCTGTTAGGCACTGTGACATTCACCTTCACTATTGTAAGCGTTTGTGGAAGAAATCTATAGACAGTTGTGCAGTGAATGCTGCGTCTCTGTTATAATCTGGGGGGATAATATATGATAATTGTTTTATTATCTTAAGAGAAGAAATGAATCATTATTGGCACGCAGTCACATCAGGTTATATGCTACTTTTCTAAGTGCTGTTACAACAGAATGATTCACTGTGAGCCTTCAAGACCATCCCAGTGCCACCTCGTTCTCACAGGAAGAGCACCAGCAAGAGAGGGGGAATTTTTCCTGGATTTTGTCACGTACAACATCACCTCATACAACCCTGCACTTCTGGCAGTTCTGGTTGAAAAACTTGCCAAACAGAGAAGTCAAAAAGCTTATTGATTAAGAGGGATGGAAATTCTTAAAAAAATAAAAGACTTAAAACCAGTTGCCAAAACACTGGCTTATTTAGATTTTCTAGGAAGATTTTGTTGAGATTAACCACAAGTTTTCATGGATAGGCTTCTCAAAGGAAGAGCCAGTCAAGAGCAGATACCATGTTAAATGGGTTTTGGTGGAATTTAGGTCACATGAATTTGTCCCTAAGAGATTTCATGTTAGATTGGAATAACTTTTTCCACATCATACCAGATTTTGTTTTGATGTACATTTTTATCTTTGTATTTTTATTTGTTTTAATGTTTTGTTTATTTTTATTTTAAAATCCAGGATATAAAACCAGGTCTCAAACCTGTGACAGTAGGTACGAAATTCTGTGGTAAATTTTTTTGCAACTTGGATAACAGCCTCGCCACAATAATTAACTCTTAGTCTGAATTTCCTGAAGCTCTTTTAGGGAAGCTAAAACTCACTAAGAAATATTGAAGAGAATGGAATCAGGAAATTATTGTAAGCATACTTAGTAAGTAAAATGTATCCAGCAAACTATTTAGTACATTAACTGATTTAATTCATTAACTAATTAAACTGGGCAACATGCTTGTGCACTGGCCATTACATGGTTTTGAGTTTAAACAATGGTTACAGTCTGGTTCATCAATATTTAACTCACATTTTGGTAAAATCTGGGCTGCCTGATATCTTCCTGACAGTCTTCTGTGTTACCAGTATTGTACATCTTACTAAAGACTCAAGATCTCTTCCTGAAGCTATTTATGTGACAGTCCAGCTGTGTGACATCATCACTTTTCATGTCCTTTATACTTAATTTCTGTATCTCTGTGTGATCTGAATATTTTCTTTTTTTTTGGGTAATTCAGACCTCTTCTGTCCCTAAAGGTAACAGTCTTTATTAGACTGGGTTAATTTAAAAGAAAAAGCAAATCTAAGTAACTTTAAAGTGATGTGCTGACTTATCCTAAGCTATTCCACTGTAACCTGCCAGACATATTATAAGCCAAGGACACGCAAGTGACTAGCAGCTATCAGAGAAGACCTTCCGCTGAAAATGTCTTTAAAGGCCACATATCTTGTAAATTATATTTTAGAAGGTGCTTTTAAATGTTAACCAGTAATGGCATCCATGGCCCAAAAAATATACTATTACGCTATTACGGAGATTTATAAGCAACTGAACTGATATATACCAAATACATTCACTACATTAGTAAGTACCTTTTTCTCTAATTTGAGACAGACAGGCTCAAACTTTTAACTTAATAATATCCCTTCTCAAACCTTCAGCTGGATTTTGGGATAGTCAGAAATGTTCTAGCATGAAAAATAGAATGTATAAAAGCTCCTGGAGCATCAGTGGTCCAAGTTCAGAATTTGATTCATTAAATGAAAGTCTTCTCTGAGCCATAAGGCTTTTGCAATGTTAGGCAATTAAGAAGATTTTCTCTTGGCTCCTGTGCCAGCAACAAACAGTAGTCAGCACAGTTCTAATTACAGACTGCTGTAAGACAGAAACCAAATGCAGACTCAGATTGATTTACATACTGAATGAAGCTCATTTTGCATTTTGATAGTTCTTTCTCCTAGATGCCACTGAGTTTGTTTTATTTCTTCTTTACCCCTCAGTGCTTTATGATTTCTGTGCTTACATGATTTTATTATCACCTCTTTGCTCCAACACTCTTCAGTTAACAGGAACAACATCAGCCCATGGAACCTGGACAGTTTCTGAGTGGGTTTGCTTGTGGGTCAGATGGCCTCCCACCTCCACCTCAAGACAAGGCACAGCTACACACATTTGCTCCTCCACCCTGTTTTCTATGAGAGGAAAGCTCAGGTGCACAGCTGAGGTGAAAGCTGCAGAATGATTCAACAGGTACTGACCTCAGCACATGGGGAACCACCTCCCCCAAGGTGCTACATCATGTCTCATCATGAAGAACACGCAAAAGTGCACTATTTATATTTCTGAACTTGCCAATGCCAACCAAAAAGAGAAATCAGGAAATCCCATGGGAGTAGTTGTTGCTCTGCTCTTTGCAGTCCAAATTCTGAAACAAAGGTTAGGCTCACGAAAATATTTTCAAGAGGGCTTCTACATCTTTGCTCTAAAAAGGCTGAAAAGCCAAAAGAGCCACCCACATTACTAATTATCAACTAAAATGCAAGCACTTCTGTACAAACTGCTAGTTGTTGCTTTTGTGGAAAACACAGTTTAAATAAAGTACTAGGGCACAACGGGACTTGCATTCTTGTGTTGAGAAATACAAAATGGGACAGAAGCAATAACTCCCATGCTATGCACAACCACATACACAGGTTTCCTGTGGTTCTGACATACAGAAGTCACAGAGGGATATCAGACCACTCACAAACTTGTAATAAATACACCTTAACCAAAAGTTACATCTTGCAGAAATCCTAGCAAAAGTTCCCAAAATAAATATTTTAAAATGTGTAGGCAGTTTTGAGTTATTAATGGATAACTCAAAGATAGAGTATATTGTTTATTATATATATTATATTATATATATATATATAGTATATTATTATTATAACTTCAAGATAGAGTATATTAAACATCATTCACATATCAGGAGATTCCCTTTCCCCTTCAGGGACCTCAGCTTCAACTGCTCAGCAAGTTGGCTGGGATGTCAGCTCCCCCTCTGCTGTACCGCAGGAAGGGTTAGGCAGCAGGAGAAATTTTTTTGTACTCCAGCGAGCCTCAGCTAATTCACAGTCCCTTGAGTCCTGCCATTCTTTCGTCTTAAAGAGCACAATGGCTTTTGGATCACAAGTTGAATCATCTTTGGCTTTAGTATTTCTTAACATTACATGTGTTAGCTATTCACACTTTTCTTTACTGCAGCGTCTTTTGAGGCATTCCTTTTGACTCTGAGTACCATTTGTGTCTTCACATATTTTCAAATGCAATGAAAACTCATTAACAAACAAATTTAGACACAATCTCTCACTTTCATATGCTTTTCAGGTTAATAGGAATTGCATTCTCTATTATCATAGAATCATAGAATGTTTTGAGATGGAAGGGACCTTAAAGATCATCTAGTTCCAACTCCCCCTGCCATGGACAGGGACACCTTCTGCTTGACCAGGTTGCTCAGAGCCCTATCCAGCCTAGCCTTGAATACTTCCAGGGAAGGGACATCCAGAACTTCTCCGGGCAACCTGTTACAGTGCCTTGCCACCCTCACAGCAAAGAATTTCTTCCTACTGGCGAATCTAATCCTAGCTCTCAGTTTGAAGACATTACCTCCTGTTATATCTCCACAAGCCTTTGTAAACAGTTCCCCTCCAGATTTCTTGCAGTCCTCCTTTAGGTACTGAAAGGCTGCAATACAGTCACCTGGAAGCCTTCTCTTCTCAAGAGTCAACAATTCCAATTCTCTCAGCCCTTCCTCACAGGAGAGGTCCTCCATCCCTGTGATCATCTTGGTGGCTCTCCCCTGGGCTTAATCCACTTAATCGATGTCCTTCCTGTGCTGAGTACATTGTTATTATTTTGCCTACTCCTTATAAAAATACATTAGTATTATGAAAATGTAGTGTACCGGAATTATTATGAAGTAATTATCATGCTACTATCATGCTTCCTCATTCAAAAGCTTCTCTATGCTTTCTCACAAACTCCTGCCTTTGATAATCCTTTTCCAACTTTCAGTCAGAGGTCTGTCTAGCCAGTGGTGCTTTTTTCATTTCCATTTTCAATGCCAATATTTTAAAGGCTCAGATGAAACTCTGACATCACAGCTTCCTTCCAAAACAATGGATATGTGGATGTAATAGCTGGAATAGATGCTACTTTCATCAGTAGTTTGCGTTATTACTCTTATTTAGTTAGAACATGACTACTTCTACTGCTGCTACTACTACTACTTATTATTATTACTCTTTTATTATTGTTGGTTTTTTGTTGCTGTTATTGTTATTATTATTGCCATCATCATCATCATCATCATCATCATCATCATCATCATCATCATCATCATCATCATCATTACATCGATGTTTCTGGATATGAAGAATTTTCAAACAAGAACAGTTGATCCAATACAGCTAAATAATTTTAATTCATGCTTATCCAGAATAGCAGTGTGGAAATCTGTAAGTGGGAGTTAAGTGACAAGTGTATAACTAGGTGCAAATTGCTTGCATATTTATACAAAGTAAAAACAATCAAATATCAAATAATTAAATAAAAGAGCATTAAAGGAAGACTATGAATACTTAAATGCCGTAACTGCCAAATAATCATTAGTCATTTTCTGTCAGGTAAAGTACAGAAGTGAATTTTTGACAGTGCCTCTTGGATTAATGTAGATTTAGCCAGGATGTGAAAGTAATATTTCATGAAGACTAGAAGCTTTTTCACAGAGTTGTATCCATGAGTACAATAGAATAGGGTCTAGGGAGAAAAAAAACTGTCTTCCAGAAGTTCTGTTTTTTGGGATGAAGCCAGGAGGAGCTAAGAGCCTTATGAAATACTATGCCTAGACACAAAATTCAGCAGTGTAAATGCCACTATGAGGGCTAGACACATATGTTAGGTTCAACAGTGCTGAGCTTTTCTGTGCCTAAATCCCCAGTCTTGATCTATCAGCTTAATAAAGCTGACTTTGAATGCCTCAAAATAGCTTTGAAAATGGAAGGAATCGTTAGAACATCACCTCCATAAGAAGGAATATATCTCTGGGATAGTATATTGAACAGATGCCAATTTCTGCTAGGGAACAAGAAATGTATTCTAATCCACCATGAAATTGAAAACACAACAGTAAAACACTATGGTGTAATAACAGAAAAATAATCAGTCATTGCAGCTATCTGTATTTATGTCCTTTCATAACAAAATAAACAAATTAGAAAACATTAAAATACAGTGAAGTCTGTTTCTAAAGTGTGTAGGGCATATAATATAAAAGGGAAAGATAATGACCCTGCAGCAAAGCCTTCACGGAAAGATGACAGAAACTTTTGCCCCTTAGTCATCTCTGAAGTTCAGGGGTCTGTTTAATTCCAAGTCTTTCTATGGACACATCTGTCAGATGGAAATATAT
The DNA here is from genome assembly GCA_013397115.1 of Edolisoma coerulescens. Taxonomy (NCBI): domain Eukaryota; kingdom Metazoa; phylum Chordata; class Aves; order Passeriformes; family Campephagidae; genus Edolisoma; species Edolisoma coerulescens. The sequence continues at coordinate 541,710 of VWZW01006253.1, forward strand.
TTGTACTATGCCTGTCCTGCTGAGACCCAGCAAGATGAATACTAAGAGGTCCAAAAGTGACTAAGGAACACTGAGAACACCAAGCTTAAGGGTTTAAATCAGGGCTTTCTGAAAGAGATTTCTTTCTAAACTTTGAATTCTCAGCTCTTGTAGGTACTCCATTCATTACAAATGCTAATAACCATGGCATTGAAATAAAAAAAAAAAAAAGAAAGGATGGGAAGGAAACGTAGCATTTAAAAATTATTCGGTGCCTCCTGCATATCCTTAGCTCCTTTTCTTGGAAAACCAGTTTAAATTTTTTCAAGTTAAGACATATAAATGGAAGCCATGTTTTCAACTCTTGGCCTAAGCCACTTGCCCAACAAAAAAGAAGAAACCCATGACAGGAGCAAGAGAAGAATCTGGATTTCCTAAGCCTGCTCCAGTATGAGAGCCAAGGGAGGACTGTGCAACCATTTGCAGGATTTTAGGTCTTTGTGGTAAAAATAGTGCCTGGTGAATGATCTACTTTTTTCAGTGACTGATATCACTCTGCTCAGTGAGACTTTAGAAAAAAAACTTAATGGCTTCAGATAGCAAAGAGAAGGGTTGGTTTGGTGTAATAAAGTATCAGTGACCATAGAAAGGACATGGAAACCAGCTGGCAGTCATCATTGTAAAAACAGAAAGCACAGAATTTTGCTTCCAAAGTTGAAGTTCTTAGTCTCTCACAGTACCCTATTTTAATGGGTTTGTCAGACCAACAGTAAGTTAATCCACCAGCTCATCCACACAATCATATTGTCAATGAATAAATACGGAAATTGTATGCTGTGTTAGTTTGATTTATCAAGTAAGAGAAATTAGGGACTTTTTCTAATCACAATTTCTATCCATAAATATTTGTTACCATTTTTCAGCAGATCTAAATATATCTTTTTGAATGAATATGATCTATTAGCAGGAATTTTATTCTCCACTTCTATTCCCAGAGTATATTACCCTTATTTCCCTCTTCTGACTTGGAAAAGAAGTTTCTCCTCTTCCATAAGTTTCTGTGCTCTCCTTGGCTTTTCCTGCCAAAACAACAGACCCTGCTCTATCTCATCACTCTCCACTGCTGACACTATCCCTTGAGCTCTCAGGGGCACAAACTGATGGATTTTGGAGGTTTTATGTTTAGTTAAGCAGACTTGTTTTTAATTTTATTTAACCAAAAGTCAAAAAAATCACAAAGAAAACAAAAATGGATAGAGCAGTTTGTTCCCACCAAGACCCATTCTCACTGCCAGGGTCTGGCACAAAGGCTGCTCAGGTCACGCCATCTCGGATGCATGAAGCTGTGCTGCCTCATGCGCACAAGGATGCAGCCAGTATATCAGGTAGGGAGCAAAATCCAAGCTCAGGGATGCAGCAGGTGAGTGTGCTCATGAGCAGGGCTTTGCTGAGCACGAGGTGTAACCAGATGGCAAACCCATGATGGACAAGGTCTGTAACACTGTCACAGGGGAGAGTAGAGACTGAGACAGGGATGTAAATGTGTGAGAGGAAGCTCCAGCTGTGTGACAGCAGAAGTCAGGGGTTAGTTACGTGTGATTGCTTGCTAGACTTGGTGTAACAGGGAACATAAAGGCATATTCACATAGAGTGACATATCAGACTAGAAAGATCATTACATTTTATCCTCCCTTCCCCAGCCATTACCTTCTCTTCATCCTCTTCTTTCATGATGCCTACTCAGCACCTTTATAATTAATGTTTATTAATCAATCTGCCAGAATTGAAGTAGATTAAAGAAGATTTAAACTACACACTGTAATAACATTGAAGGAAACCAGAGGGCAAGTAGATGCTTTCAAAAGCTAAATCTGGATGTTGGTTGAATATCTGTGTGATCAAGAAGCCATGAAAAAATTAACCTTGTAAAAGTGGAGAATATGAAATTATTTTCTAAAAGTCCACATCTAAATTACTACAAATTGGTTCATTTTAAAGGTATAGTGAATTCTTTGTTGTCTTGAGCACCTAGAATGTTGTCTATCTCTTCATGTACAGAAAATCTTTGATTAGGCAGCCTCTGTTTGCATGAGTGCTTCTGTCTGTGTTAATTTGTATGGCTATCCATGCTTATGTGTGTGTGTCAGGTGTGCCCACAGGGAATGCATGCTACTGGCTTGACCAACGAAGCTTGACCATGGAGCTGCTCCAGCTCGGTTTCTCTCAGGCTACAGGACTCAGTGTCTCTGAACAAAGGTGACCAAAACCACATGTGCACATGAACCAGGCAATTTATCCTGGCAATTTATTAATATATTAATGCATATCTACATCTATAAGTTTAAAATATGTCTGCATGATTAGAAATGGCACTTAGACTCAGCAAGACTTTTCCAAGATAAGTCAATTTGAGGAATGTCTGTAACAGAGAAGCTTGTGTCACCAACACAAATTCCCATTTTAAGACTAAATGCTGCTAAAACACATCCTTGTGACCACTAAAAATTATTTTGTTTCACCTAACCTGGACAGTCACTTTCAAATAAGGGAAATGACACAGATGTCCCTCTCTTGCTAATGGGAAGAGAATCCACCAATGTAGGAATGTTTGGGAGCTATCTTATTATGCACAAAGCAAAGAAGAGTCCTTGGAAAATGTTAGGTTTCATGCCCAGTAATGTGCTTTTATGTAGCAGTAATATCTGCCAATACCATGGCATCAGGAGATTGAAACATGGACTTTGTCTTCTGGGGTTTTGTTTCATTTTGTTTATATACTGGAACCCAGGTGGGTCTATCTGGGCCTTTATTTTTAATATCACAAGGCAGCTGTCTCCAGAAATTTTCAACAACTAGGCAGGATGTGATAAGAGGTCACGGTTCTCAGTGTGAAAAAGTCAGACATACCCCAAGACAATGATCTTCAAAAACACAGGTTTAAACAAATTGCTTTTAAAAACCTTCCCACACGAACTTAGCCTAAAGAACAACATGATACAAGTTTTATTCCTGTCCTTCAGGCAGTTTAGACATCAGTACATATGTTTTATTTTTCAGCACTCATGAAAAACTTATCTTGCTTATCAAGAGTGCATATGGACCAGAATTACACGTATTCATGGAAAGCTGTCTGGTTTCTGGCCATATGCCATTTTGACAGTTCAGGGTTGTTTTCAGTACTGTATTGAAGGCATTAAGCAAATAACATTAAACAATTTAATAGAAATAGGGAGAACCTGAAAGGAAAACAAGTCTGATTAGCTACTAAGACTTTGAAACAATGAAGTGTTTTACGTGGGTAGCTTTTCCCTATATTTTAATTGTTTTACAGGAATTAAAACCTCGTGTTTAGACAAAACTTATTATTTCTTATTTAAACTACAATCCCTTTGATTTGGGCTTCAAAAATCATACTTTGAAAGAAGAATGCCATGGCTATGAAATAAATTCTACATATTTCTGCAGCAATGTAGCACTTGTGACAACAGTGTAGAAAAGGCCTTTATCTTAGGTTGACATTAGTAAAGAGTAGAAATGCTGTAGTCCTTTCCTAGTGACCAGCCTCTGTTACAACATAAATGAGGCCTGCTGTAACTCAGACCTTGTCAAACTCGGAAGCAAACAGATTGGTTTGCCTGCTATCCTCCCTATAATAGTAAGTCTAAGGTCCTCAGTAGCACTACACATTTGAAGTCAGATTTCAAAGTATGACTTGAAAGTGATCTTCTCTAAAGTTGTTTAACAGATGCAGAAACTGAGAGACCCAAAGTTTTTGCTCTAGTCACTATGCAGATCTGCAACAGAACTGGAAACAGACCACAGTTCTAAGCCCAGTCCAAAGCCCTGCCTTGTAGTCACACTGCTAAATTTATAGCAAATTATTTTGTATAAAAGTCATACTTAGCAATGTAGTCGAAATCACCAAGAGTGCCATTTTCCATGCAGTCCCATTAGCAGCCTAAGTGAACATCTCTGCCAGCAACTTATGAACCCACCACCTAATTCCCCTCACATTTGGCAGAAGTGTTGAGATAACTAAGCTTCTATTATCATTATGCTAATGATGAGAGATACTTGAAATTGCTCTGAATGAAGGAAAAGTTCAAACCTGGTTTGAGACTCTTTCAACATGTTCCTACTGGCAGAGACAAGTTTTTTAGGTTTTGTCCTTCCATAAAAGCTCAACACAAGGAAACGAGGCAGGGAACATTGTCTCTCCTTTGCACCACTCAGCAGCCTTCAGCATCACAGAGACAAGACATTGGAGAGGAGCCAGTGTACAGCCAGAAGATTGCAAGGACCTACTGGGGCAACCAGTTGTGAGTTTAATTGTAAAATGACTCCTTCAGACAGACAAAAATTGTCATCTAGACCCCAGTTATTCAGATTAAGCTTCTATTAACAGATCCTTGGTGAGGATCTAAATATGTGAGAAACACTATAAAACACTTTTTAATTATTTCACTAGTTTCTTTTGGACAACAGTTTTCTTTTGACACCTTCACAAGCCACAGTGAAGGTGGACAATGAGGAGATAAAGGCAGATACGTAATTGAGAAAATATAAAAATTGTTGCTTAACATTTTAGAGGTAAAAGGGAAGATTAATAGAGCAACAAATGATTTCATTAATTGAATATTTTTTCAAGTATTCATTACCCAAAGTTCCAAACCAGTTATTATCATTTTAAGGGAAGCGTTTTCAGTTTGACAGATATTTCTGAAAATGTTCTTTCCAGGGTGACCTGAAAGTTTGAAAAGGAATTCAGTTATTCAGGGACATGAAATGAATCATGGTCTTTTTTTGTAGTATGTTGGGTGGTTTGGGTGCATTTGGGTTTTTCACTGGAACTTCAAGCAAAGCAGATACTGTCACACTAATCCTGAGTAGCTGTGCTCAACCATGTCCTTATCTCTGAGTTTTACACAGCATTGGGACTCCTTAAGGGGGGTGCTGATGAAGCGGGTTCCATGGCAAGGTTACACAGGGGGAATGGGGGGGTAGGAGGGACTGCAGGGGTGGCCTCTGTGAGAATGGACCAGGGGCTGGCTGCCCCATCCCGGGCAAAAGCAGCTCCTGCTGACTTCAAAACGGACCCTTGGCTCCACAAGGCTCAGTCACGCTGGTGGCATCTTTGTGAAAACATTTTTAAAAGGCTAAACACCACTTCACAGCAGCTGTGAGAACAAAATGATAAAAATGTGAGAGAAAAAACCTTCTAGGCACAAAGCTTATTCCTGGTTCTACATTGGAGCAGTTTGTGAAGGACTGCATCCCCCATACTGGAGCTGGGGGAAATTAAGAGGAGGAAGGGCAGCAGAGACAAAGTGTTATAAGCTGCCTGCAGCCCCTATCCCTCAAAAGCTGTTTCACTTGCAGGAGGGAGAAGGAAGAAGAGTCGCAAACAAAGGAGTTAAGTTGAGCCTGAGAAAAAGGGGAGGTGGGAAAGGCAGGTTTAGTTTTGTCTTTTAGTTTTGTCTTTATGTCTCACTATCTTACTCTATTTCTAATTGGCAGTAAATTAAATTAGTCTTCCCCAAGTTGAGCCTGTTTTGCCCATGATGGTAATTACTGACTGATCTCCCTGTTTTTATCTTAACTCACAAGCTTTTTCATCACATTCTTTCCCTTTGTCCTGCGGAGGAGGAAAAGTGAGATGATGGCTGTAGGGGGGTCTGGCAGCCAGTCACTCTCAACCCACCACAGCTGGAATTGTGGGACATCAAAGCATCTAGCACAGGGGAAATCAAACTACAGTAAAACAAAGCCTTCCCTTGCCATTGATTATATCTTCTCTCATACATATATTTAAGTTTCTTGGAGCAATAAAAGAAACATTTTGGAAGAAATACTGGAAGAAACAGGAAGGTCCAGGAGTCGACAGTTGCTGCATACCTGTGTCATTTTTTTATCCCAAATGATGTGCTTTTGGCTGAGGCCAGCTCCACCATAGCCCATTGCTTTCTGGCTCCAGTCTTCTAGTGAAATCTAAACATTTCAGATAGATGTCTGGCAGTAAATCGTCTTTTCAAATATTTCCTAGCTCCTGTGTAATATCTGCGTGTAATGTCTCAGATACCCCTGGGATGTCTTGCATGGCACTTACATTTAGGCAACAGCAGTAAACCCCACACAGCCCAAGCAAGACTCTTGGCAGGAGGCTCATTCCCTCTTTTCTATGTGATTAAGGTCTAGGCCATTCATAATTCACCTACGAATTCAAAAGGGGAATCCATCAAGAAAAAATTTACATTATTATATGTTTCATTAAGACTCACATCTTCTTACTGTTAAGCTATCAGCTGTGTCAGAGGCTTCCCATCCACCAGGATATTATGACTGAATTAATTTCATAATTGTTCACCAGTTTAGCAAAATTATCGCCACTTACTTTTCCCTTAACCATAAATAAATACCATTCCCATATTTTCCTTCTGTTCATCATTGAATTCTTGCCAAGCTTCACCCCAGCCTCCCCCTTTCTTCTCTTTACTGGCAAGTTTTCAAGGGCATTTGAAGACAATGTTGAGAAAAATCATGACTGATCTACTCATGACTTCTATGGCAAGAACTGCTGCACTACAATTGCATGGGGAGACAAAGGCTGACAGCTTTTTACGTTTCAGCAGCAATTTAAGGCTCTTAACCTTGAAGGCAATGGCAGCTGCTGACCCTCAAAGGCTGAATCCAGTTAGTGCTGAGCCAGAGAGTGAAGGGCTGAGCAGCTCTAGAGCCAGCCAGGTCAGCAGCAGCAGGAGGGCTCAGTGCCCCAAGATTTTTTCCCCTGACTGATGATTTCTTAAAGCTGCCTGGGCTGAAATACTGGTTCAAGCCAAGTAACTTGTTCTTGCAGCTTGTTTCAGGTAGCAAAGTAAGGTAGCCCATGACTGTACAGATAATAACTCAATTTAGGAGCTAGTCTTGAAGGGCACAAAGTGACTCAATTCATCAGGACTTCCCTGGGAGCTGATGGTATTTGCCACTCTGCAGCATCAAGCTCTAAAAACAAATATAAATTAAAGACTCCTGAGTTGACTTTTCACAAAGTGATGCAGTGAGGATTGGTCTGACAGATTAAAGTGATAAAGCCAGCTAAAAGTTATGTTGTAATACTGAGTATTTATTGACTTGCAGTGTCCTGTAGTTGACAGACATCTGGCAAAATTCTGTAGTCGGTGGGGACTCATCTATAAGGGTGGTTAATTTCACTGGTAATTTGGCTGAAGCAAGACCAGTAAAGCCAAATTAATTCCATCGTAAAGCTCTGCAGATATTCAGTTTATGAGACTAAAAGACTTAAGCTACAGTCTTCTGTCTTTAACAGCTGATTAGTCCCTTGAACTAAACCTACTGGAAAAATCTTCAGTGCTACCCTTATTGAGGCCTTTATTATTTGTTCTGGGTCTTTGTTATAGGCTGCCCTTGGAGCTTTCTCTACCTGATTTTAATTAAGAATATATCTGAGCTTGGGAAAGTAATACCTGAAACAAAAAAGAGATTTGTAATGACAACAGTACAGGAAATACTCATTTGTATTCAGAGCATGGAAGTGATGAGTGTTATTGCTAGCTGGTACCCTTGATACCACAGCCATATTGTTCATCTTTATACAATCCTGGGAGTTGAGTTCAAGTCCCATTGTCATTGCTGTTATTGTTATTTCTAGGCAAATGCACTTCTGGGTTTTAAATCAGATATGATTGAAGACTTTACTCTTTTCTTCTTTGCCTTCCCCCTCTTCCCCTTGCAAATGTCGTGATTCCAGTCGCTTCAGGGGGAAAGAGTTTACTGAAAGGTTATGCACTGGCTCCGGGATTCTCTGAGCTGGAATTGTCATCCTGCCAGTCCTGAGCAAAGAGGATTTTCATCAGCTGCTAACCAGCAAAGGACAATTAAGAAACCTGTTTTCAGTTCTTAATCCCACGGAAGTACCCATTACATAACACCACACCCCAAAACTGTTTTGCTCATCTCTGGGCTGGGATCTGGGTGATCTGCCCAAGAGTTCAAAGATGTCTTGTGAGAAGGAGGAAAAAAAAGGAGGATGACTTCACTCATTTTTTTTCAACATAGCTTGTCCCTAAAACCAGCAGAGAAAAGGATGTGCTGGGGCTTGAATGGTGTCAAGTTCTGAACATTGCAATTTTCCCTTATTAATTTTACCTAAGACTTATATGTAGTCTAATCACAGAGTAAAAGAGCAGTTGTTAGAAACATCTAGTTTTCCTTAAGTTAAATGTGTTATAATGATGACTGCTTTTCTAAATATTCCTGCAGTTATTAGCACAGCAAAGGAATTTGAAATACTTACTGCAAAACAATATTAGTAGATTGCATTTACTGAGTAAAAAGGACATGATGTTATAAATTGTTTGTGCTATAGCATGAATGTTCAACATAATATAAACTCTGACATTTTTTAGCACAAACAAGTGGCAGTGTTCTCATACCCTTTTGCTCAGAAAATCTGTCAAATGAGCAAGTGTAAACAGCAGTTTGAAAACAGTTCATGCCTGTGCTAACATTTTATTAATTACCACAAACAGATTTGAGATCAGATAATCTGCATGAAGTATTTCAATGCTATTTGAAGATACAAACTTGAAAAATTACGTCCAGTTCTGATTTCACTCAATTTTTTATAAAAATTATGTTAATTAAGAGATTTGTTGCAGTGTGTTAAAATACCATAGAGCCTATCACTTACATATCACTTTGCTTATATCACTTAAGTATTTGATCTGGAGACAAGAATCAAAAACATGTGCTTCTGCTTGTACCACAGGAGGCCCTGTGTGACCAACTCACTGTGTCATCCAGGGAAAAGGAATCAGCTCAGTTCCCCCTCAGGAGGGCACTCATTATTGTGTCTCTCCCAGCAGAGAATTCATAACCATCTGGCTTCCAATTAAGCAAAACATACAAAAGTGCTTTTGCTGCTTTTAGTTGAAGTTGATAAACTCTCCCTGCAGAACTCAAAGAACTAAAGAGGAAGACAGCATTTAAGAACTGAACACAAGACACCATGCTGGAAGTTCAGATGTTTATTAGAGAAGGAATAGCATTGGGAACTTATTTCTAAATGTGTTTGAGTTTTACATTAAACAACCATTTGGTAAAACATTGAAATATTCATTTTAGGCAAGGACTGGGAAAGCAATCACCTCTCTCCCAGGAGCCTGATTTCAGGATAAGGTCAAGGGCAGTGACCTCCACCAGGGAAACGAAAGCCTCCTGCCAGGGCTATGGAAGCTGCTGATGCAGCTCCAGAAAGCATGTGGATTTAGAACAGCAGCATGTCTAATACTGCCTAGTGAGTAACATGGAGCTATGTGCTAATGTCTGGTCCTACAGTGTATAGGCAATCTCAGCATTTGTTGGAGTGATGATTTATTAAGAATTGAGGGCATTTCTCACCTGGCAGGATCAGGGCTTTAGACAGCAACACATTTTCTTGTTCACAAAGAAGCTCATCCATAGATAAGAAACTAGAGAAAGAGGGAGAAATATTCAGCAGCACCAGAAACAACAGAAGACCTGTGAGTAAACCTTGGCGAGGCATCTCTAAGCAGCACACTGAGATTGTAACAGAGCCCAGCCATATTTCAGAAGCAAAGACAAGATGTTTCTTCTCAGATAAAAGGGAGCAACATTGCAATAGTCTGAGACTGGGACCTTGAAACTGCTGAAAATGCTCACTTCTGCCTAAACCCATTGTGATCCTGCTGTACCTGAACAGAAATGGAGCCTGAAATGTAAGCAAGAGTTGATATCCAGCTTTCCAAAGGGAAAGGATTAATGAAACCTACAATGTGTCCTTCCTCCTGGTTTCTCAGCCTTATCACATGGCACTAGGAAAGGAAAAGCAGTAACAAAAGCAGCAATAAAATTACAGGCTGTGAGGTCTAGCAGGTCCCCTTTCCTCCACGTGCTCACTCAGGATTTCAGAGGGAGATAGCTAAAGATATACAATGGACTCATAGCAACCAACTTGGGCAGGCTATGCTGGGATGGTGGGAGGTGTGGGAGGAAGGGAAAGCTGCCTGTGAAGCCAAGCATGGGTGGCACAGTCCACTGGGCAGGAAGCTGTGCCAGGGAGCAGAGCCTGGTGCCTACCTGAGCCCACCACCCAACCTCCAGAGCAGCTCTCCTCCTAGTGTGTCTGGACTGTTATAAAGCAATTTTGATAACGTACCTGTGGTAACATCATAATTAGATCTTAATAACATATACTTCCTAAAGCACTGCATGCTTATCTGATCCTAAGCACCCCTGTTGTGTAGAGGGAACTGTCAATGACTCAGGATGAAAATGTATGCAAACGTGAACTGTAGCAGTTTTCCTGAGACTATAAGCTGAAAGCACAGAAACAGGGTGACTGTGGGTTAGACATTCATACTGACAATTTCTTATACAAAATAATATAACACCGAACAGAAACTGCTGTGTTTTCCTGATCTGAGCAGACCATCGCAAACCTTTCTGTGAGTTGAAGCTCTCCTCAGAGCACCTATTCTGAAACCTCAGCTGATCTTTTTTTAAGCTTCTCAAACTATACTTTTCATGAATGTTACCTCAAAGCAACTGAACTGACACTTCTGAAATTTTGCATTAGTACTTGTTTCTAAGCTTCTCAAGCATGAGAAGAAAGACAGACTTATCCTGGCATGAAGAAGAGCCTTATCCCCCAGCTGTACCACTAGAGAATGATGAATTGGTATTTAACAAAATTCCTTAATGCCTCAGGCAATGGCACAACTAAATCTTAGTTTTGCTTTCCCTTTTCCTTTGTACTGTACGAGTATGAAACTTAGAAAGAACTGTAACTGTTATGATATCCCAAATCCCTAGTGGATAGAGCCTTAGTGAGGTATGAATAAATGTAAAATATTATGTTTTGGATTGTTCTGGAACAGTCCAAAAGTCTAAGAAGAAGTAAACTCTCCAGATTTGAAGGAAATAGTGTCTGAAGATATTATCTTTCCTTATATTCATAGAATCATAGAAAGGTTTGGACTGGAGGACACCTCTGAGAGATAATTGAGTCGAACCTCACACATCTAGTCCAACAAGGTAAGCTTTGAAGAAATCTCTGCAGTAGATTCACTAGCCTTTAATTGAAGGGTCTTTTTTGCCCCTTGGAAGCATTTGGTGTCGGCTGCTGTTGGAAATAGGATATTGAACAAGATAATACGTGTTTCTGTGCACCCTTTTTTGAAAGAAAGTAAAAAAAGAGTTTGAATGGGTGTGGCTTATATTCAAATGAGTGTGATGTACCTGTCCCAGTAATAAATTGCTTTTACTATGTACCGCATAATTAAAGTAACATAGAAAAAATTGCTTGGGCTCTTCTGAATGTGTAGGTCTGTGTAGTTAAATGCAATGATTGTATCTAATGAAAGTAAACAATTCCAAGTGATTTGATTTTGAAGGATATGAGAACAGTAATGAGTTACTAACCATAAAGTTAATTTTCACTATCTGCCTGCTTAAGTAATACATTTGACAAGATTGTCCAGTTGCATATCTTATCTAAAATTAAAATCACAGCATTAAACCACATCATTAACTGACATAGAGCAAAATAAAATGGCTCACTATCAAATAATAAACTTAATTATTATGTTAGCTAAAAATACGGAATAACAAACAATTTCTGCAAAATCCAAAGGCAGAACTCTTTATGGTCATCAACTACAAAAACCCCAAAACAACATCAAATCTAATGTTAAACATTATGTTTTCATATTCAGTCTACTAATGTGAGAAGGATTGCTGGACCTGTAAAGAGCAAACCAAGTTAAGCTTCATAACAACTGTATGCACTGCTGTAATTAAATAAACATTAATAAGTAACAATTGAGAAAGTCACAGAGAATTACAACAGTCTGATGTTTGGCTCTGTTACTTTTGTTTTTATAAGGATTCCTGTTAATTAGGGACAATATTGACATACAAATTTTAAGTGAAAGTGGCACTATTTCAGGACTAAAACCTTTTCCTCAGTCACCCATATTTATGCATTTGCAGCTCTATCTGACAAAACCTTTGCCTTGAGTGTTGGACACACCATCATCTACAGATTACTTTCTCTTCTGGTGTTTCAGCAACTGGTGTAACACCCTGTGCCACTCCCTCTCTATTATCTATATAGAGATTTTGTCTCACCATGGAGGATTAAAACTAGGTTAAAATTCACTGGAGCAGGTATACTGTTTCTGATCTGAAACAAAGTTTTCACTTCTGCAACGCTGTTGTCAGTTCTGCTTGGATTTTACATATTTAATGCAAAAGACTGGAAAGCCTCCAGGAGTACATTAAGAAACATAACAATCATTTGTCACTCATCATACCTTGAGGAAGAAATTGTATGTTTGGTGCAGTGTTTTGTTCATCTTAAAAAGATGTATGCCTACTGCTCGTGTTCTTTGATTTTATTGTTATACAGCACTGCATTTTTACATCTGACATGAAAGTTATGGAAGTCAGCACTAAACTTTCAAGGTTTTGCCCTGAAGGTAAATCACAGTATGTATCTTCCAAGGGTTTGAACACAGCTGTCTTCTTGCCCTTGGGGACCACTAGTAAGGAGCTGTAGAACTCAGAACTGGAAATACTTCCCATCTGCAGTCACCTGGAAAATACACGAAATAAGAGCACTGCCATTTCACGTCAGCTGAGGTTTCCCCTGTTTACTTTAAAAGTTTTGTCAGGAAGTCACTCAGTGTAAGAAAGTTTAAAAGTGTCCAACTAAGATTGCACTACAGCTATTTTGTAACGTCTGGCCACCCCAGCTCCCCTCGGTCTTCAGTTCCCTCAAGACTACGTTTCAGCCTATAAATCTGGTTTCAGATTTTATTCTCTCCTTTCCACCCATTTAAGTGTCTAAACTTTTAGACTGTACAAACCCGTGAATGTTAGTCAATCCCTTCCAGACATGCAGGAAAGAAACATTTGAAGATGTATAACAGTGATTTGAAGAAAACCCCCAAAGTTCCATATTTTAAAAATTGTATTAATCATTTAAGGACATGCAGTTTATCCTGCTTTTAACAATGTTGAGGAAACCCCTTTCTCTCACCATCCACCACCCATCTGTTATTCCTCACAGTCTTTGCCCAAGGTAAAGTGACAATAAAATTTTGCTTTAAAATACAAGGAAAATAAACGTAGAAATAAATTCTAGATTCTTGAATGTTTATGAATTTGGTTTACACTTTTATAGAAAGAGTCTCCTTCTAATGTGGAAAAATCTGAGCTAGTAATACTTTGGCAGAATTTTAAATTGCCTGTTTTACATGTAGCAAGAGCTGTTGACCAGATACTGAATTTATAATATATTTATACTGTCAACTTGAATCTGTGGATTTTTGTCAGGACGCAAGGGAAGAGGAAATTCTTAAAGAAATCCTTTCATAAACTGCGTGCTTCAATCTCCTCTATCATCTTTCACTCCCACTGCATTGCTGTTCCATCACCTGCTCTGATGTTAATCAGAATGACTGGGTCATCCTCTTTTATAAGCTTGCTGGATTAATTTTTTTTCAAGGTCATCTGTGAATTGACTTTAGTAAGCAATTATAAATTGGATGATATTTTAATATTCTACCCTCTCCCTGAGCTTTAATCTAGAAGTGATGAGAGACAAAAAGAAACCCAAAGGGCATTTTAGGAAGCAAGATGATGAATGCTATTATCCAATACCTTTATAATTTCTCCTGCCCTGGACACCCTTATCTTTCCCACTGAGTTCAAAGGGAGTTGAGGGAAATTCAGCATCTTCCAGAAAGAGTGCTTTAGTCTTTTAGATAATATATCTGCCTATAATCTCTGGAGAAAACTGTTGATATTGGTATTTGAGACACTTAAACTTGGCATTTAGAATGCTGTTCTATTACAATGCATTTCTACTAAAGTAACAGAAGTCTCTGTCTCCTCTCTCTCTGATACTGCCTTTTGAATTTTAGCATTAAAAAGTAGTATTTTCCTTCACTGTATTTTTAAAAGAATTTGAAACAGTTTAGGAAACTGAGTTTGGACCATCACCCGGCAATAAACTATTAGATACCTGCAGAACCTTGGCTTCAAAGGGCACAGATTGAGAGGACCAGCCGAATAAGGATTGCAGATCTACTGGTTAAAGCTTTCACGAGCATTTTCTAGAGGAACATTCATCATGTCTGTGTTTAGACCCAACCACAACAGGTACTCTCAAGCAACTTTCAACATGACCATGCTAAAGCAATGACTTCCCCCGACTGACTCTTTGATTTGCTTTCTAAGCATAGAAAGCAAAGTATGGCTTTCTCTCTGACCCCTCACAGACCATCAGTACAGCTGTCTTAGGTCTCAACAGGTTTGTGGATTATTCAAAGTCCTTTTCAAGACTATGAAGAAAGCTAGACAGCAATTCTGTTGTTTCAATTTAAAAGACAAATGGACAACATGGTTGAGATAGAATGTATTCCTCAAGGGTAATCCTGTTATTTGCCAATGAGGAGTCTGCTAAGGGTTTCAGACTGTGCTAGGGAAAGAGGAGATAACCAAAAATGTTCATGATGTTATCAGTACACCCAACCTATAAAGACAACAGAAAACCCAGAAGTAAAAATTGCCCCATTTGCATCAGTATTTTGAGGAAGGAGTGAGTTTTGTTTGGATCAGGACAGGCTTGAATCTTGATTTTGATGTGGAACAATGTAAAATTCTGGGGTTTGCTAGGCTTTTGCTCTAAGCCACAAACAGAAGATAACAGCTGCTTAGTGTTTTAATTTTGTATTCACAAGAATTGCAAACAAAGAACAAAAGAAACAGCTTATACTATGAACATTTGTTCTTGCTCTGTTTATGACTGTTGATTTCACTGTCATTTAGTCCTGCCAAGGGCTGATACACATAAAATCAAGACAATAAATGCAACTCTTGTCTGTCTCCTCTCTTTATAGTTTCTTTTTGAAGGTATGTGCCAAGCAGATAGTGCTGGGAAAATAACTACGTGCTTTTTTCAGCAAAACTTAGACATCACAGGTAACTGCAGTGCATAGTGCTCCATGCTCATCCAGCCATTACCAGGCAGAGAACTGCAGGAATGAGAATTAGGCTCAATTTCCTGCCTGGACATAGGCGGGACATCCTGAGACTATCCAATTTAAGAATTATGACACTAGAGCAATGAAGCAGAAGATTCTTAGGCTATCACCAATACTGTGTAAGAGTCTCTCTCCAGACTGTATAGATAGGGGTTTTTTAATGGTTATAATCTGCATATGCTCATAACCTGAGGATAATAAGAAAGTTGCCTGTTACTCTACACAGCAATATCAAATCTTTTTATCTAAATAACAGACATCACGCTTAGTGTCGGGCAACCTGGAACACTTAAGCCCCAGTAATTTCAGTAACCTACTTCTATGTCACTGGATAATAGCCACTTTTCATTTCTGATGTGGGTAGTGACAAGAAAATGTCAGTTTAAGAGATTTTTTTTTCAAATGCATTCTTCTAAAATAAAAATGCTCTTTTCTCTTTTACAAGGAAATTTTGACATTTCCATTTCAATGTCTTTTCCAGAAACCAGTAATTTATACTTTCCAATATGCCCTAGATGGCATTCAAGCCTTCCTGAATCTAGTGGTAAAATTCCCACTGCTTTAATGGGAGTAAGGATTTTCTTTTCCATGTATGCATATTTACACAGGTGTTCTTAAGGCCACACACTTAGGTAGACCACCTAGTTCAGTGTTCAAGTATTGTTTTTCCAGAGTCCCTTCTCACTCAGCCCCTTACCCTCTTTTTCAGACACAGAGGGTTGTTGTTTTAAGTGGCACAGTTTACATGCAGAGAGACTCTGCAAATTCAGACAGAGGATCTATTGCTTATACACACTAAGGATAACTGCAGAGGCCCAGAGAAGTTCCTTCCACTTAAGGGTGGGTCATCACAATATTCTAGAAACCACACCCTGGAGTACAAACTGGGGTCAAATAAGTCAACTTAGAAAACATGGCACTATAGCAAAATAACGGTACATGGCTCCAAAATATTTTTCTCCATTCAGGCTTCAGAATGAAGCCAATTCCACCCAAGCCTGCTCACTCTTTGAATTCACTTAATGTCATCACTAGAGCAATAAAATTTTACTCCTGGAAAGTTTAATTTTGTGCTTGCATGCCTGACTATTTGAGATGTATTACACGCTGCATGTAGCCGCTTGACACAGCCATGGGCTTCCACCCTCTGAGCAGGCAGCTGTGCCTAACAGAGGAGCCACAAAAGCAAGCAGTCTGTGCCAGGCACAGCTATAGCCACAAACAGGTTTACTAGTGACCACTATAATGGCCAGGAAATCTGGATGTGACAGGGGTATGACCAGCACCTCTGGATTTGTGGCAGCCCCTGAGCTTATCGCCCCTGGGCAGCGAGCAAAAGGGAGGATGTGCATGGAGGGTGGTTAACACCTCAGGTCAACACAAGTCCAGGATTCCTGTAAGTCCATCTGCAAAACCTTAACTTGCAAACATAGGGACTGGGACAGGGTATGCTGAGATGTGTCACATGTTTTCCAGATGCTCTGCTGCCCTCTCAGCCCCGAAACCCACTTCCATCAGCCTCCTTCGTATCTTTTGCCCAGAACTCTGGAGCACAGTGTTAGATCCAGACTGGCAAACTGCTTGTCTTGGGGATTTTGCTCCCATGCAGGCAGTGCACTACTGGTCCCAGCGACATAAAGGATGATTCTGAGTACTCTGAATGCCTCTCTCTTCTCTCTCTCTCTCTCTCTCTCTCTCTCTCTCTCCCCCCATTACTGGAATGACAGAACTCAAAGTGAAGACTTGGCTGGGAAGGTGTGTTTTCAGGCTGCTCTAGGTTTTTTCATAAGAGGTGTCTATCAGTGATGCAGCTGTGTTTCCTTGGACACTGTGTAATTTGAGGGTCTGCATACAATGCACTGCAAAGTAACTTATTTTTACTTTCTAACATGATGAAGAAGTCATAAATCTGTAGAAACTTACACAATGAACTGAGTGAGCCCCAGAATATCAAAAGAAGAGAGAGGATCGCACACTCATTTATTTTGCTGTTCCATTTCCAGCATTGTGTGAATTAGGGCTACAAGTTTCACATTGGTATTCAGGAGGTCATTTGTCACACACAGAGAAATAAATTAGAGGGAACATTAATGGTGACAAGCATACAAGACTACTGAACAGCAGAAGCATTTCAATCCTGTTGGGAATGACAAGAGCAAAGTTTCACAGACCTCTGGTCCAGTTGCCATAAATCCAGCATATCAGCAATGAATGCATTCAAGCACACCTCTCAACTGTCATTGCCAGATTCATGTGTTAATATGTCTGACTATACAAGTCTAAACTTAAAGTCTAAAGTTAGAGGTCTACATAAAGCCTACTTTTCAATATGAAGTGTGTTTCATATAATATTTTCTTGACCTAGAAAGAAGCATTTTAAATTATTTTAAGATTCCTTAATCCTGTTTAACTTATTTTCCTGAGAGAAAATGAAAATCTAGTGGCTGTTACAGACTTTCCTTGTGCTTATGGCATAGTCCCTTTACATTAAAAACAAAAAGAAAAAAAAAAAAGAGAAAGAAACCTGTGTATGTTGCATGACCAATTATAATTAAACCAGTAAAATCTTTACACTGTCAGAAAGACAGGATAAATTCTCTCTATAGTGACTCATATGTCCAGTCTGGCAAGAGGATTCAGAGTCTGAAGGTTTATTTCATCTTCTCTCTCCCTTGCTTCTCTCCTACCAAAGGAATCTGGCTAAATCACAAATACTGACCCAGCACCATTCCTGTTTCCCTGGAAATGTTACCCATCGTGAGCAGTGACTTGAAGTCACAATTACTTGGGAATCTGTATTACAACATAGTGTTGAGCTTTTAGCTAAGATAAGTACGTTCACTCCCCTAAGTTTTCTTACACTGACAAGGAAACTCTTTGGGAATTACTCTTTGGGAAGTAAGTAATTTTTTTACTTTTTTTTCCTCTAATATTGAAATGCTGAAGAATAAAAATGCCCTTTGTTGTACAGTGGTATAAAGCATGGGTAAGACTAAACAAATACATTTAAAAGTGGATGCTTCTCTCTGGTTTTATAGCAGAAAATATTGCCACCTTGCTCCTGATGTAGCAAAAGACTAACAGAGAACATTTCAGCAAACGCACTGTTTCTCTAGATAGTTCTGTAAGAACTCTTTCCTTTGGAATACAAATTGAACATTGCAGACAGGCCTCAATTTAGTATTGACTTCAAAGGAACAATCCATGTCAAACGTCCCGTGTTTCTAGCTTGTTTGAAGATGGAGACGTACTGACACCCTTCCTGTCAGGGAAGAAGGAAGGAAAAGAGGTTTGTTTAGTCCAAATCCCCATTGGTTGCTTTCCAATACATCAGAAAACTGGTATGTAGTCAGTCTCTCTAAATAAGAAAAAGGAAAAAGTAAGACAGCTCAGTGATTAATATGCTTACTTGAATGTCAGAGACGTATGTTCAAATCCTTCTTCTGTCAGACTGTGGAACAGGGATGTGAAGCAAAACCCTGTGCTCGAGGAGAAGATCAGTCAGTCTTAGTTGGGTTTCTGCATCCGTCTCTCCTGACAATTTTTTTTTCAGTGGATATAAAATACAGAAATAATCACTGCAGCAGAAGTAACTCTGCTTTGTCATGAAAAATGCCTTAACCTTCAGGCTGCGGGATTTCCTTTCTCTGTCCTTTTGTGATCTGACTGCAGTTCGTGCAAGGCTTTATGCATTAGGCGAATTAAGCTGATTTTATTCATCTGAGATCAAAGAATAAGCATAATACAGAAGGGACAATTCTTGTCAAGTGTAAAGTCAAGCTGCACACACGTGTCTAATGGGAAAAATGTAAAGTAATTTACAGAAAGGAAAATTAGTGTGTTGGGGAGGTGGCTGTAGAGGGTTAAATCATTGCATAACAGAGGCTTTGAAGACCCATTCTTTAATTGGAAGTTGTAGCATGATGCCTAAAATCCTTTATGAATCCAGTTGGGTGCTCTCAGGGTAAAATATGAAGGTCAGTCAGAAAATACTTGAGGTGGAAATTCAGTGTAGAGCAAGTCCATTGACTTCAATCCTTTCCTCCACCCCTCCATGTGAGGCCACAGGTGCAGTCCCACGAACCTGCCACCTCACCCTTATGCAGTCTCCTTGTACCTGAACTCTCCTCCCAGCAGAAGTGTCTTTGCCAGGCCCAGACTGCCCTGAAGGATCAGGCATAAGCAGAATGTGCTCTGCCAAATTTGTAGCTGACACACAGGAACTCTTGTTCTTGGGTTGTTTATGCTTTATTCCCTGTGGCATCTGCTAATATATTCTTGGTCTGATTCTTATCTCTTACTGACACACATCAGAAGCATTTCTAAACCTCTGGGCGGAGAAGGGTTTGACATTTCTAGTTCAGATCAATATCACATCAGCAGAGATGAGTCAAACACTTGCAGCTCTCATTCCTGTATTATTTATCCACATTCAATTGTCTCTCACCTCTTATTGACCTTTTCTGTTCAACTAATATGAAACCAAGGCCCTTTGAACCCAAGTGCCAAGTGGTGCAGCTGGATTGCAGGCTATCTCTTGTCCTGAGTAATGGGCAGCTAAAGCAACAACACGCAACATCCACCGCTCATTCCTGCCTTACCTGGGAAAACGCTGCTGAATGTGAACCAACCTCCATGGGAACTTGGCCTGTTGGTAAAGCTCATCGGCACCTAAATTAGATTCCTGCAGACCCTAACCTCTCCCCCCACATTATAGTGTGTCTGATGAGCACCAAGCACAAATTACTGTCACTGTGTTTTCATACCACATAAAAGCAGACAAAGTGTATGATGGCTGAAATCTGAAACCAGCAGAGCAGTGATAACAGTCCCTCCATTTGCGGACAATCCCTGAACCCTGATGATCTTCAAGAGCAGCCTCTGGCTGGCATCACTCTAAATGACGCCAGGAAATGAGGCCACTTTTTGTTTTCACATCCTATTATTCATGGCTTGTTTTAGATATGATTATATGGATACTAGGGTTGTTTTTTGTCTTCAGCTAAACAGTAGTTAGGGCTTTATTTTATCATATGAATAGATGCATATCTTTCTAAAGGGCTCCCAGGATATTAGGGGAAGAATAACCACAAGTGTCCAGATACGGGCAGAATGGGCATACACATACCCACTGGGTACACAATTTGCAGATGAGCACTTTTCCTTTCAGAAACACACACGCACCATGGAACAGATTAATGACAGGCTCAGGTGGGACTCAGTCTGCACAGATCTACAGGAGACACAGAATGTTCACGTGTTTTCTGCAGCCCTGAGATATTCATATCTGCAGTACAAGGACCGTATCTTTGCTGCTACTGTATGATGTAATCTAATGGAAATAATAAGTCAATCAAACCAGGGCCTGGCACACAACCATAATACAAAAATTAAAAAACTCTATTAAAATAACAGAACCTGCTTGTGGATGAAAACATAGATCAAGTCTACCTTGTGAATGCATAATTGCTAATGTATGGAATATGTGACTGTGTTCTGAAATGAGCTTTCTTTGATGCCTTTAGTGTTGATAAACCGTAATGTTTGAAAAACAACATTCTCATATGTCATAACAGAGATATCTGTTTCATTTAAATTGGGAAAAACTGTCAGAGCTACTAGGATTTTAACCTTCACATGGAAGAAATGCAGGTAAGATACATCCACTACTTGGACCATGAATCATTTCAAGAAAATAAAGTTAAGATATGAATTTTTCTATTTTAATTAGACACAGTGTAACACCCCAGTCCTAAATATTCCACATCCTGGTGTGTGGGAAGTCCAAAGTCAGAGACTAATTTTATTTCTTGAGCCTATCTGCATTCAAAATGGACTTCTTCCAGAACATATAAAGAACTCCCTTGTCTTTATTTCCTGTAAAATTTCAGGCTCCTAGGCACCATCTGATGAGTATAGAACCATTTAGGATAGCAAGAGTAAGTACCGCTGAACACACATTTAACACACAAGTGCAAAGGACAGCACTGTTGGTCTTTTTACCATGATAAACAGGAAAGGAAAAAAGCCATGTGCCATACAGCAAGATCCTCTTCTCCCCTTTAAACAGTATACAGATACTCTGCTTCTATGTCTTGCAAGTAAACAATGAGGAACATTTAAAACAGACTTTCTTGAGAAGGAAATGCTTTACGAATTGCCATTATTTAAAAAGGGAAAGGAGGGAAATGCATCAATAAAGTGAACTAAAGCCTTTTTAGTCTGTCTAGTCTCACAAAAAGAATGGCAATAAATATTTCCATAAAAGGCATGTTTACCTCCCATAATCTCCATGACAACAATTATTTCACTAGGCTCAGAATTTTCTTCCTTCCTTTTATTTTTTTCATTTTGAATTAGCTGCTTGTGTAGACAAGCATCTGCTGCCTCTCCATCTCACAGCTGCTCCTTCTTGCTTTTATTCTTACTAGTCTGTATCCCTTACCCATTTTCAAGCAAATACTACAAGACTCTCTCTGAAATGGTCAGTCTGGGCAAAAGGCCAGGAAGTGAAATCAACTCTTACCAATAGATTTCCTTCTATTTTACTTTATTTCCCTAGGAAATTTTGTCTCATCCCAAAAAGCCGGCCAGTCCTAGAAGGTTGTTGTAGAATTACAATACTATAGGAAGTTACTAAAAATGTGGGTGTTTCTCACTTCAAATGGAAATTCACTGATTTCCAAAGATGCTTTTATTTAGGTCAAAATCTGATAAAATACTAGAAACCTGTAATAGGATTGGGGGTAAATCTGAATTAGTCTCTCATTCTTCTCTTCTGTTAGCTTTTTTCCTAGGATGAGAGGACATCAGACCTCAACACTTTTCCAGGCCTCCAAAACTTATGGTTTACATTGGCTACTGATAGTAATCCTGTGGACCAAGAAGTAAATCGCATAAAGGTGGTGCCAAACTTACCACAAAAATGCTTTTTAAGGATGTCCTTTGAGCCACAAAGCAGCTTCCAGGCTGCGAACATCCCTCAGGACACAGTGCGTCTCCTGCAGCTGCCTGAAAGAATATGCTTGAAGACCCACATGCTGCCTTTATGTGGTAACTGCCTCTTACTCTGGCTGTGGTTGTCCTTTGCTCAGTGCTCACAGTCCTGCACCACCTGGCATCAGGCTGCTGTGGGGGCTGCCCACTGTGCAAACGTGCCTGTGGTCACCAGCAGCAGCTCACACACCAGTGCTGCCACACTGGGCAGTGGCGGCATGGACACAGCCCCTCGGCTCCCTCTGCCACTCTGGTACTTTGGCACTGGTGAATGATCTCACTTCTGTCTTTTCCTTTGATTCCTTCCCTATTCTCTTCTTCTTGTGCCTACTCCCTATTTTCCTGCCTACTCATTTTTTTTCTGTGCTGCAGCTCTCTATTCCCTCAACCTACCCTGTGCTGATTTCTCAGNCTTTCCTCTTTCCTCTTCCTCTTTTCTCTTCATATATAATCAGACATTGAAATACAGGCATACACAAAAACACAATTGAAAGCTCAGATTTTGCAGCATGCAGACACTTCACATGGACCCACAGGATATGTCAAACCAGTCAAAGCTCTGACCACTGCTGGGTGTCTGTTATTCAATGTACGGAGAAAAGAGAAGATGACGAAGGGAGGTTTGATACCATGATGCATTTCAGGGCTTTTGCTATTTTTGACATTGTTTACTGCAAAACAGAGCATATGGCCATACCTGCCTCCAGTTCTTGTGGACCCCCTCACTCCAATGTACACTCAACAAAAAGGGGCTCATATGGGGCAACCAGACAGTGCTACACAATACAGGAGATGTGAAGAATTTGGAGGCTGGGATGGAACTAGTATGAATTATCCAGTCAACAAAAGGAAGGGAGTGAGCTAGAGTGAGAATAAAAAATATTTATACTCTACAGTATTTTTGGAAGATTTAGTGTGTTTAATTTGAGAGTTCTGGAGTTCATTTCCCCTAGCTAATTACAGAATTGAAATCTTCCTTAATAACTCATTAAAGATGAATGGAAGTGTTAACAGAATACATTATTTTCTTGCATACTTAGCAATGGAAACATGAACATATAAACTGATCAGGCTTTAAGGGGAACATATGCATATGGGGTTATGCTACAGCCACATCAATGCAGTTCATCTACTAAATGTCCCCTTAGCAAGTCAGGATTAGTTATATTTTATGTCCATGTCATAAACGTAACAGATATACCACTGTGTTCATACCAGCAGTAAAATATCATTCCTAGTTACTAAGTCCCATAGCTACATGATAATGTCATTGGAAATTATTATTACAATAGACAGGGACTTGCATGACCCCTGCTGGGTTGTCTTTTCCAAACTCTGTAAGAGAACCTTGTAATCTACAAAGCCCTTTTGAGAGATGTATAATTAAATTCTTACGATCGTGCAATTTGTTACAATGAGGCAGAAATTCTTATTTTCATTTCCTATCCTGTTCCCTGGAAAAGTAACAAAAGCATGCTGGATTCCACCTGGCATTTTTACTCCTTGTTGCAAGTTGTTTGACTGAATGCAGAGAAATTAATGAGAAATCTTGTCACACTGTTGAAATGAGACAGTTCTCGTTGACTTCAAGAGGGTCTTATTTTTAAAACTTAGGTATTTTCTTAAAGAATAATGTAACTCTTTAGTGAGAAAATATTTTGTCTAAACACAAGTTACATGTGAAATGTAGGGCTGCCTTATTTGATAAACCATATATATATTTATATATTATACCATAATACACCATATATATATTTTTATATGACACAGATATTGTTTCATGAAGCACTTAGTGACAAAAGGAGGATTTAACACACAATTTTTGAGGCACACTGTCAAGTGACAGCAATTTTCAATTCAGCAATCGTTTAAAATACCTATTTCCCTATATCTTAGCAGAACACTGAAAGATGGGGAGTAAGTTTTGACTTTGCCCACAAAAAAATCAGAAGGATGTCTGGATCCAGTAGAGATCCTAGCTGGGACCAGAGGGAGAGAGCTCATAGGGACTGTACAGCCTGACCACAGCCAACTGGTGTAGACTCTGCAAGCCTGCACCAAGCTAAAAGGCTGAAGCCATGCAAACAGGCAGTGCTGCCAGAATACTGATCTTCCTTTCTTGCTCCCTCTCCATAGCTTCCAACCCCAAACAAATCAGTATCATGCAACAAACGGCAATAGGATTTTTTACCTGTACAGGCCAGGTGATAAATGGAGGCGCACATCAGCAGCCCTCCTTTACACTAGCAGAAAAGATAGCTGCTTCTGATGTTAGATACTGTCTCCAGGTTTTGTGGCATAACGGGTAGACAGATCTATGTCCAGACATTTTCCTGTATCCCCTTTGGGGAAGAGAAATTTACGCTTCTTATGCTCTACACATTTTAGTTTGACATGATCATTTTACTTGTCCCCTTCAAAGCAAGGCAGATCTCTTTTACTGCACCATCCATCTACCTCTGAGAAGTAAAATATGGCTCTTAGCAAGATCAGGATTCCGTATCCCTCAACAAGACTACTTCTAATGAAAATACACCCCCTTAGGCCCTAGCAGTAGCAAAGGATGTGCTGATATATGGATGACATATTTCCTGGTTAGCTGCAAAAAGAATAGTTGTAACTTACCTTATAAAAATACAAAAGGAATCCACCCTAAAAGAGAAAAGTAGTTTTATTAATTCAGCACTTCTCTCACAACTCCTTAGTAAAAATGTACATGTTATTATAAGATAGATACAGTTACATAATGAAATAAAAAAATCCCAATGGCTCTTAATAAAAATACCATTAAAGCAAGCCACTGTTTTTTCAAGGGCTAAGATCTTACAGGAAAAAGAGTAAGGAATGACCAGACCTGAATAAGCCTTTTACTATTGAAAGCAACAGCTACATTAGAGCTTATACATCCATCAGTTGTAACATTCACATTTGTGTAATAAAGACTTCTTTATACGTAGAAGTTTAGTTGCCTCACATGTGGACTGGTACCAGCATTTGTGTGGGAGTAGCTAATCCTCTCTTTCAAAAAAGGACTTCTTCAGGAAAAGCCCCGTGAAGACACTTAACAAGTGATTTCTTACTTACCTAAATGTAAGAACTAGAAAGAACAATAAAAAGCAGAGGAAGAGCTGTTTTCTGGAGATCCAGCAGACCCGGTTTTTTTAAAATATTTTGCAGGACTCTCAGGGGCAGGAGTAGGAGAGACGAGCAGATATACAGGCAGGTTGAGTAGACGTACAGCAACTGCCTCTATCTGCAGCTGGCAAAAGCCTTCGGCACGGCATACGGTGTTTTCATCTTTCTGTGCGGTACAAGTTCCTCTGATGAGATTGGACTGCCCAGGGCACTGGGGGCTAACCTGTTTTTCTAAACTGGTTTGCCAGTTTGCTGGTTCAAATAGAGCCTAGGAAATTAAAGTCATGGCCTGTGTGAAATGAGCCGATAATAGCCATCAGTTACCTGGTAGAGAGGCCAGCCCAGACAGCTCAAATCATACCCTTGGCCGACAGCTGGGAAGAAAAGCAAGGGAGCAAATGTTTTCATGGACTGAGCTGCATTCTCCTCCTCAGGGACAGAGTCTTAGCTTTGAAGAGTAACATGAAAATTTTGGGGCTTTTAGATTATCTCTTCTATTTATAAAGTTTAGCTTCTATTCAGCTTTAATAAATGAACTCAATTTTGAAAGAGAAAACCAAGTGAAGCTGTAGGATTGCAGTGGAATATTAGGCAAAGCCTGGTAAGCATTCCCCAGTAAGATGGCAATAGTAAAGCTGTAGCAACCTCTCTTCTCTCTCAAACCTATCAATCAGATTTGGGGAAAACGGCTCAAGATAGTAACTTGACAGGTATGTGCAGAAGCACAGCTTTTGTACATCATCAAGAAAAACAGGGGCCTAAAGGAACAATTCATTTAGTTAGGGTACATTTAAAGCTAGATCCAGTGAAGAACTAGGGATCTGAATAGCAGGTGATAAAGCCTCCTGATGCAAAATGAATTGCATCTTTCCGGCTTAAAACGCAGGCAGGCAGTGAGAATCTCCATGTGCTGACCCACACAGGCAGATGGCTAGATGCCTCTGCCCTGATGCACCATGGAGAAGAAGAAATGCAGGAGGGACAATTCCAGTAGGCACCAGAGCTCTAAATACACAGAGCTCTGCTACAACACGGGAGACTTTGACTTAGGTGGCTGTTAGCATCTTGACACTTTGATTAACCAAAAATCCGGTTTCATCTAGAATTAAACCAACAAGTTCTTGTTTTGTTATGCAAACCTATTTTCCATAAAACCAAGTCTACTGGCACACAAATGGACTGCAATTACTGAGAAATCTTATGTTTCAAAAACTTCAGATCGATTATTTATTTTCTGCTTTTTTCTCCTTTTTTTTTTCCCCCATGGTATTCAAATACTAGAAATTTGTATTATTTTTTATTCACAGAACAAAAAATACTGACATGGGTTTTTCCAAAGTAAAATCTGGAAAACAAAATGCACATATATGCCTGCAGTTTCATGCCACATAAAATAGCTGGGAAGAGACTCAGATGTGTGCTGTATCTGAATGTACATGTCAGGTAACAGCACACAGAAATAACAGTAAGGAGTATAAGAAAATGAGGCAAAAAGGGACTCCATTCTGAGGAACAGTTGCAGTGGACCAGTTAAACTCATTCAAGAACAACTACTGAAGTCAACGCAGGTACCTGATGTATGACGCATTTAGGCCAGCCAGCTGGAAAACTGTGAGCTGGATCAGATTTTGTGTTAAACCGCCCCTTGTCTCGGGAGCTAGGGGGTTGATTGCACAGCCTCACCTAACCAAGAAACCTCCATCCTTCAAGGAAGAGATAACTGAAGCTGGACCGCTTTTCTCCAGAAAGCGCTAAGCAACAAGCAAACAAGACGGGCCCAGGCATCTCGGGGACACGGGCCTGACTCAGGGCCCGTGACCCCTGTCCGACAGGTGCGGCTCTGTGCTTCGCCACGCTCCGGCCCCTCCGACAGCGGCGCAGGCACCGTCCTCCCCCGCGGCTGGACACCCGCCCGCCGGGCTGGGCGAGCGCTTCCTGGCGGCGCCGGGAGCTGCTCGCCCCGGGCCCTCCAACAAACGGAGGATGCCGAGGTCAGCCCCGGCTCCCGACCCGTTTCCTCCGGCAGGTCCGGGGGAGGGCCGTGGGAGTGGGGCCGGCGCTGGAGAGGGACGGCGCGGGCGGGAGAGGCCAGCGCAAGCCGAGGCCGNCCACCCCCGCGGGCCGCCGTGCGCTGCCCGCCCGCCGGCGCCTGCTTCAGCGCCCACTTCGCCAACGTCTCGTACGCCGAGGCCCGCGGCGCCTGCGACCAGCGGCGGGGNGGGCGGCCTCGCCTGGATCACCGGCGAGCCGGAGCTGCGCCTGCTGCTGGGGCTACTGGCAGAGGCGGCGGTGCCTGCACCCGCGCTGTTCTGGGTCGCGCTGAAGAGGAACGCCTCCGCCTGCACCCACGAGGAGCAGCCGCTCCGCGGCTTCTCCTGGGAGGGCGCCGGGGGTGGGACGGCCCCGCAGGAGGTGCCGGCGGCGCTTGGCCGGTGGGTGCAGGAGCCCCTGCGGTCCTGCCTCACCGCCCGCTGCGCCGGGCTGCACCTGGCGGCGGACCTCCGGGACGGCCCCAGCTGGGGCTGGAAGGAGCGGGTCTGCCAGCTGGAAAACCCGGGCTACCTGTGCAAGTATCAGTACGAGGGTGCCTGTCCCGACCTCAGTCCCGCGGGCGCCCTCGACCTCGACTATCGCCTCCCCTTCGAGGAGCGCAGCAGCGGCCCCGGCTTCAGCCCGCCGGGCACCGTGCTGACGGTGGCGTGTCCCGGCGGGGAGGTCCGGCTCACCTGCCAGCCCGAGCCGGGCGGCTTCGCCTGGAAGGCGGCAGAGAAGCCCCTCTGCCCCTGCCCCTTCGGCCGCAGGAGCCCTGGCAGAGGGCAGTGCGCCGAGGCCGCCGGCTGCCGCGATGCCGCCGGCGGCTTCGCCTGTGCCTGCACCCCGGGCGGCCCGGACGGGACTCCCTGCCCGGGCACGGGGCCGACCCCCACCGCTGCAGGCGGCCCTGCGGAGTCGTCGGGTGCCAGGACGGAGGGGCGGCGTCCTTCCATCCCGACACCCGGCGGTTCCGTGGAGCCGCCTGCCACCACCACGGCCGCCGCCGGCAGAGAGAAAACGGCTGCTCCGCCGCCCTCCTCCTCCTCCTCTTCCAACTACGTTTTCATCCTGGTGACAGTCGCGGTGGTGGTGCTGGTCATCCTGGTTATGACCGTCCTGGGGGTGTTCAAAATCTGCTTCAAGAAGAAATCCGAGGGCCGCGGGGGCAAGGAGCCGCCGGAGGCCGGCAGCAAGGCGGAGGCAGGCTCAGCGGAGCCCAGCGGAGCAGCGGGCGGTGAATAGCCCCGGACGGCCGAGGCCGCGTCCCTCGGGGCTGCCCTGAGCGGTAGCTCCCACCCGGGCCAGAGCTCGGCTCCCCACGTCCCTGCTGCCCCCCGCCCTGCTGCCGCGGGGAGCCCGAGGGAGAGGCGCCGCGGGACTTGGCTGGGCAGGGCTCGCACATTATCAGACGCAGGAGCGCGTAGCGGCGTTCTTTTGAGGGGATTGAAGCCTTTGGACAGTCAGGAGTTTTTCTCGGTCTGAAAAACAGTTATTTAGGTGCTGACTTCAGTAAAATATAAATAGATCAGCCTGGCCGACAGAGCGGTTGCAGCTGCAACAATTGCGCGTTTTTATCCTCTCAGAAACTGTTCGTCGAGTGCCTTACTTGGAGCAAGCATAAAGTAAGCATAAAGTGCACTTTGAGCACTTGCATCTTGTAATTTAGAAGTCACTCCTTGCTGAGTGGTACTTGGAGGCTCTCGTTTTCAATCTATTTGCTGGAACTTTTGGAGAGGTGAACTGCCATAATTTTGGATGAAACTGCGACCCATATGCTTTCATACTGACATTCTTAAAAAATGAAAGAGCATTTCTATACTTAGAAAGCCATTAAACTGCTGAGGAAGTGAGAGGTTAATGGGGAGTCAGTTTTATACTTCAGCTGATGAGAAGAATAAAGGACGATGTAGATCACTGCCCTGTTTGTTACTTCATACTCATTTTTATTGTAGCAGAGAATAAATTTTTCAGTTACAGTTTTTCTCCTATGGTGTGTTGTTACAAAACTTGCTCTCTATATGCAATATGCGGCTCCCTTGCAATCAGACAAGGTGCTCACACACCACACTGTGAGAGGGGTTAACGTGAGTCCAAATACATCATGCAAATCTCATTCTCTTTAGTCAGATATATTGTTTTCCATGGAGTCCCTTGAGAGTAAGGAAAGATTCGCCGTTTGTGCCCTTTTCTAAATGAGGTAAACACTTCCTCTGTGATTTCCCGTGGGAATTCCTGTAGAGGAGCTTTCATCCTGGCTGCAGAACTTGCTCTCTGTGCAGTTCAGAGTGCTGATGCTCACTTATTATTATTATTATTATAGTGTTGGTTTTCAAGTAAAGTTGTAATATTAAATATTGATTCAAGGTTTTCTGAGTGCAGTTATACACAACTAGCTGGTGCCATCCAAGCCTTTTGGGGGGCAGGGAGAATACGGAAATATTTTCTTCCCTTAAGAGAACTTTAAGTTCTGAAATGTCTCTTTAAATACGCTTGCTTGTTTGTTTGTCTTCCTCTCGTGAGAGCTGACATTCTGACTATTGCTTTAATTTTGACTCTTTCCTATTGAGTTTGAAGAACTCTGTTTCAAAAAATAATGTGTGTTATTATTACCTATTTTTCTTGCAAGCAGAAACTTGATGATAAATATGGTGTAAACATCTGCTGAGGATGAAGAATTATGTAGCATGAGTTTTTTCTTTTTCCCTCTCTCTCCCTTTAATGGTGATAGGCAGTTGCTATTTGGGAAACAGTCTTTTGCTTTTGGTAAAGAGGTCACTGATATTTGTGAGCCATCAGACTGTCTGTAGGCATAAATTCCCTTGTATCATGACAGGAATTAAACTCAGCTAGGTGAGAATGCTACTCATCACTAGGTGACTCATAATCTGCATACTTTTCTAATCTGTTTATCTGACATTTGTATTTCAGAAGGCAGGCATTTTTCAGCTTGGGCAGGAGGCTTGATTCTACATTCAGATGTGCACAGATTTGGAAAATGACTTAGCCATTAATGCCTTATTTCTTAATAACACTCCTGTTGCTGTCACTGTAAGTAATTTCTTTTATGGGGCAGTGCACATGGAGCTCTCTTCTATCAGGGGCTCTATAAGCAAATAGTGACTAAGGTGAGTGAGAGCCTCCCTAAATTATATTTTCTATGTTTTAGCCTTTCCTACATATCAGCTAGCTGAACTCTTAATGGGACTGTCCAGGTGTGTTATTCTAAGCTCTAGAAACTCTCTCATTCTCTGTTTCAGGAGTCTTAGCAAGCACACAGTTAAGCACCTCACTACTTATTTTGGCATCTCTCAGTATGTGACTCAGACTATTTAGTTAAAATATACAAGTTCATGCACTTGCAAGCCATTCACCTGTCTCATTATTCCCATTTCGCTCTTCCTGTGAAATCATGTTTTGATTTGAGAGTTCTTTTTCTCACACAATTCAGGATCAGGCATTAGACATTTGTCTAAAGGACTACACAAGGGTTCTACTATGTTTCCCCGGGCTTTTAATTTGACTCATCTGAAAGCAGGCTATTTTGCATCTAAGGATGGGATCCATCTTACCATGTGTAGACATCTCAGTTCATCTGGACTGTTTTACTCACCTAGACTCCCTTACTGCCTATAGAGAGCAATATGTGCTTGCGATTAATCTCATTTTAGACTAGATGCTGAAAACAGGACCAATGAGTTACATCCTGAAAGTGCCATTTCTCTATATTCATTGTAAAGAAGGCATATGGAGGCTACTTATATTTAAATGCCTGTAAAGTACACATTTAAAATTAAATCAGAAAAATCAGCTCACTTAAGTCTCCAACTGTGCAAGTCATTTTTCTAAAAGCAAGCTCATGGTGCCTTCTGTCTCTTCGAGGCATGGCTAAATTGTCATAATTTTATTAGAGCTTTTATTGCTTTTACATATTAGAGATTCTTATTTAGTATATTTGGGGTTTTTTTGCCTTATTTTTGCAGTCAGTAGAATACAAAACATACAGCATTTGGATTTGTTTGGAACCTGAGCAGGTTTGAAGTGCATGAATTTCTCTTTCTCTAATGGTTCAGACAAAAAAAAAGATGGTTTGGGAGAAAGGATAGATCATTTTTGCTTTCCACTCTCGATTAAATTGGGTCTTTAGTGAATAAAAAACCAACACATATCTGTCATGCTACCATTGGCTTATATCTCAACCATGATTCACTGGTCTGCAAGGCAGATTCAGAGCAGGGTTTGCTGTTTACGTCCATAGAAGGAGAATAAGTGAGATCATAATGACTACAGATAACCATAACAAGTACTGAGATAATAAAAGTGTCTGGTTATAAAAGTGTCTGGTTATGAAAGTGGATGGCATTTTCTTTTTATTATTATGTAACACCATATATAAAACACACAATCAAATGCAAGTATTTTTCCAAAACATAGCAGAGATGGAGACAAATCTTGACTTTTCCCTCATGTTGCATACATGTCCTTTGACTAAACATTATATAAGTGTGTTATATTTCAACTGTTTTTTCAGCACAGGAAAAAATTTTATTTAATCCCATATTAAAGCCATATAAATCACATATAAAATTTGTATCTGTGAGTTTTACAATGCTTACATTTGTAATGAAATGATGATAGCAAGAATCTGTGAGTCTACATTTGAAGATGGTGATTCCTCCAAAGAATAGGAATGTGCAGATCTCTTGTCTATCAGTTATCCAAAAAGTGCCCCATGTTGCCAATTTAGATTTCCTTAATTCCTACAAAGATAGTTTGACTGGTAGGCATATCATTTTTCAGCTGCACGTTTTATTTATGAGCAAGCAATGAATTTTTAATGGTTTGTTTCTTCAAATAGTCAGAAATAAAATTTTAATTTCCACCTTTTTTTTAATAATGATTTATGCTGCTAAGGGCTTAATTAGGTGTGCTATGGGATTGAAGTGAAATCTATAAGTAGACATGGGAAAAATTTGAGTACTTCTGACAACATTTCTCCTTGTTTAAGTGTATTATATAGCTTAAAGAATATTAAAAAATTTAATGGATTCTGTGCTTCCCCTAGGAATTTCCTATCAATTTATTTCATGTTTTAAATCCCAATTATCTTTCCTCATTTATTACACGGAGGTCAATCACTGGTAGATGCAATGTATTTCCTTCTAGAAATAATATTTTCTATTTCTTCAGCATGTGGACACTTACCAAGTCTGTAGTGTGGCGATTCATATATTTTGCTAAAGATATATAACTGACTCAAAAGGCAAACACAGCAGGGCAGCAGCAGCAGTAACCACATTCCCAGGGCTTCAAAACATTAAACTTAATGTCTTTTCTTCTTTCCCCAGTATGCAGCCTTGTTTTTCTCTTCTGGGCTTGCAGTCTGGGACTGGAAGACTTGAAAGTGGATGTATAAAGGGAGTCATTGGTTGGCAAGCAAATCTTTTCCCTTTTCTGTATTGCTGACTAGAATCACAGAATCATAGAATGGTTTGGGATGGAAGGGATGTTAAAGATCATCAAGTTCCAATCCCCCTGGCTGTGTGCAGGGACACTTCCCACCAGACCAGGTTGCTCAGAGCACCATCCAGCCTGGCCTTGAACACTTCAAGGAATGGGGCATTCACAACTTTGCTGGGCAAACTGGTCCAGTGTCTCACCACTCTCACAGCAAAGAATTTCTTCCTCATACCTAATCCATGCCTACCCTCTCTGTTTGAAGCTATTCCTCTTTGACCTGTCACCACATGCCCTGGGAAAATGTTCCTCTTCAACTTTCTTGTAGGTACTAGAAGCCTTCTCTTTTCCAGGCTGAACAACTCCAACTCTCTCAGTAGGAGAGGTGTTCTGGGAAAACAACTACTATTATGTATTTTATGGGTAATACAAGAGAAAGAAGAGTGCAGGTCCGGGGAGAGGATGAGCTGAGGAGGGAGAGATGAGAAAGACAGGCAAGCATCCATCTTTACCAGGGTGTATCTGTCCTAATCATCCTCCTGCTGCGTATTTTTTCAGGTGTTACTCAAAATGTGGTTGTTTGCAAACAAATAAACATTTTCAGTCATTAAGCCAGGAACAGCACATGGGCTATAACATGTCAGAAAAGCATGGTTTTGTTTTTGGAATGTAACCAGCAGGCCTTGTGTTTTGGACTGATAAGAATGGTTTGCACTGTTCCCTAGAACATAACATAAGAGCATAAGTACAGATAGTTTGAGTGAGATTGTAAGTGATCTAAGGCTGTAATGTTTGTGGAGAGGAATGCATGAACATTACTTTTTATTCTTAAGAGTATATCTTTCTCATATGGAAAGGAATTTTCCCAGTCATTTTACTGAAGATTCTTTTAAAGTAAGAAATTCTGTAAATTTTACTTTATGCCAATGAAAGAGCAGTGAAAATTCTTCTGTATTCCTTTTCTGTCTTGTCAATATGGAGTTCTTCTTGGTTTGTGTTGAGCAAAAATTTGTTAGGTCTTTATCTCTATTTAATGATAAAAGAAAAAAAATCAGTGAAATTCAAAGCATCTGAAAACCCCATAATAAATTAACATTCAGAAAAATTTGTTATCTGTTTCTGCCTTGTTTTCCTGAGTTTCTAGTAATTCCATAAATTAGCTAAATTATCACTCGGTTCTTAGAAAAAATGCCTAGATACTTTCTAACCTGCAAAAATAACAGACAGCTTTGAAAATAGCAGCTGACATAAAAAGCAGAACTTCATATTTTTTGCTGAGTTGGGAGTTTTTGTATTTGCTGTACTCTAAACAATGAAAGTTATTTATGTGAAAGAGCCAAGTCCTGCTTTACAATGCCTGTACTAGACTCTACTTATTTTCCTCTGTTCTTAACAAAATGGCCTCTCCTGGCCATCATATACTTGATTTTTCTCCATTTCACATTCCTTTTCTCTCAGGCTGCTCAGTATCAAATATCCACGAGTTTTGCCTTCTTTCTTATCCATTCACCCCCAAATATCTGCCTTTGCTGCGTTTTGGACCACTCCAGCTGACCAGCAATCACTTGGGCATTCCACTGTGAATCTGACACAGGCAAGTGCTGTGTGAATCAGTTGAGCTTGTGCTGTACTCAGCCTGTGTCAGTGGCACTGGTGTCGCCCGGAGTTGCTCAGCTTTATGGAGTGCAGTGCAGTCCAGCACCCCTCAGAAGCTTCCCCTGGGTTGGTAGGGCCCACACCTGCACTGACAACAGCACCAACAGGGTAAGTGGAGACAATACAATCCAGTTCCAAGTCATAAATACAGTACAATTCAGATCCCAAGTCAGAAATCTGGTAATTGTCATCTGTCCTACAACCTCCCTATGCTGTGAATTTGGGCACTTTTATTTGAGCCTTTCTAGTTAGGAAGCTCTAGGACCTGCAGAGCAACCCTTCGGGATATTACACAGTGTAAGAACCTGTATAGAAAAGACATTTTTGGGGTGGGGGGTGGGGGGGGATGGAGAGTAGAAGGAATTTTCTGTACTTTTATATTGTTTTTTCAAGGTGACTCTACCCATCATAGACATGATAATCATAAAATGACAAATGTATTCCATCCAGACTGGACACAAAAACCTACATATCTCAGGCAGGATACAGCACCTTGCTATCTCTGCTTCATAGCTGCTTACTGCTCTGCCAAACCCAGATTTTAGGCTTTTGGAGAAAAAAAGTTGGAAGGGAGTGGGCATAGTTCGCTTTTATTGAAAAGCATCTTTCTTGTCAAAATTGTGCTTGATTTGTAGCCATCTAATGATATACTTTGAAATACTCTCAGGCTCACATAGTTTTCTTGGCCATTTCTCTCCACAAAATGTAATATCTAAAAGCATTTTTCTTAAAGAGAAATCTAATTAGTAAACCATCCTTTCTTCCTGTGTCTTAGCCTGAAGTTATCAGCCAAATAAGGCTATGTTAAAGAGAATGGAAGTGCTGAATACACAATTCAGAAGAAATATTTTATTCTCCTCTAGAGATTCATAATTCACATTCTTGTCTGTAGAGCCCTGGTGTCAAGTAAGGTTCTTAGGGACTGAAATCACAGAGTTTAGAACACTGGATTGATGTTTCTTTCTTGGCTAATTTCTTCTGATTTTTTGGAATTATTTTCCTTGGATCTTTTTAAATCAGGATTAAAAGACATTAAATTGTCACTGTTCTAGAAATATGGCAGAGTAAAGTCAAACTTTGTATAACATGAACATATGACATCACTGGGTTATTTTATTTCAGTAAGACTTAGTTTAATATTTAGAATTAGGATGCTGATTTTGGAAACAGGTTGAAATACAGCAAATAGTCACAGTGTTAACAGAGCATGCCATATACATTAGAAATGCAGATTTTTAGGTTTCCAGAAACAATCAGAAAACCTTTTTTAAAATTCTGATTCACTGGAAACCTGGCATTTCAGAAATTCTTACATCACATTCAGAAACCTGATTCTCATTATCTGTGAAGAAATCAAATGGGTTCTTTAAGTGTCAAATGCAAAGAAACTCTACTCTCTGTAATGTTCTCTGCTGTAGGGACCATCTGAAGAGGCAGAATATCTCTATGCAGCCGTCACCTTTTTCATCCACTGCCCAGATATAAAGCGCTGAATGTGATCAGTCTGTGATCAGTCCTGTTCAAGTCCACTAACTGCAGGTAGCACTCAGCCTCAGGATTATGAGATGTGTTGTCTTTGCTACTGCACTGGGAAGCCTGGTGAGAAAGGAAAGTGATTTCCTGTGCACCCTTCTTTGAGTGGGAAAATGCTGCAGCTGATGTGTGCTGCACGCCTGATGTGTGCTCCAGGTGAAGACTGTTCTCTGGCATACATGCCACAGGAAACAGTCTAGTCCATTGGCTGGGTACTGTTTGGTGCTGTCCCACTGCTGGGTATAGGTCTCAGGCTAAACAAAGAGCAAAAGCTGCCTGGGTTTCAGGGGCCACAAGGCAAATTTCCATGACAAAGTGGATGCAGTATTTTTAAAATATAAACCAAAACTCCTGGGGAAAAAGGAAAAAAAAATACTACTAGTTACAAATTACAATTCACCCACTTGCAGCCGTATAAGAAGTCGAAATGTCACCAAGAAATATTCATCACTGTACTTTTTTCAGTGAATTAAGCATTAGTTAAAATAATTTCCCTATGAAATCTGAATGCTCTTATTTGCCATTTGGAAAGCATTAAGAAGAGTTCTGTTTATTTTTTGGTACACATTATTTCATGAAGACAACTTTTTTTCTTCCTGGTAGTTATGTTCTACTATTTAGAATAATAACACAGAATGAACTAACTTTCCTTCTAGCTAAATTGAATGATTTACTGCTGTTGATCACCTCTCCCAGGGTGAAAAATAGCAGGAAGGACTGTTAGTTTGGGATAAACAGATTTTGTTTCCAGCTGAAACCACACAGAGTGTTTTAGCCAGTAATCATAGGGGCAGTACTGGCTGGGAGTGAATCAGCCCATCCATCCGAAGGCAAGCCTGCCATCTACTGAGGCCCTAACCCAGCCTCTGCAATGTGCCTGAGAGAACTGAAACTAAAGTGCATATGGTGGTACATGTGCAGGCTTCCATCACAACCTTTACAAGGCAAACAGAAAAAAAAATTACAGAACAAAACCCAGTTCATCTTTTCATCAAAGCTGAGTATGCAAATGAATCTTTATGCTTTTTCACTTTTGCATCATTGTGTTTGGTGTTAAATAAATTCAACAGAGAAAAGCAATCTGTTTAATCTGACCATACATAAGAATATGCCTGGGTGAAAAAGACCACATAAGATTATGAGGTTTGTGCCATTTTGAAGATATTGTGAGTGAAGTGTTATTATTCAAGTGAAGCCGTGGATAGTGAATCATGGGTATCATGGGGCATTTTACTGTTTTGACAGATGTTTGATTTCTGTGAAAAGTTAATTAAGCTTATAAAGAGATTTCGTTCTTATTTCCCCATATGTACACATAAATCATTACCAAATTTAATATTTGCAAGTTTTCTTTAAATCATGTCCACTAGGAAGTAAAAGAAAAGAAACTGTACAATTGTTAAAGCTTTTCATGAAATATTTTAATAAGGATGTAACAGTTTCCACATTAGCAAATTTTAAACTAAAAGGAGCTGACTCACAGTCCCTTGAAGTGAATTAAGACTTTTTTCTCTCATTTTGATGGACTTTGAATCAGACAGCTTTGAAATACTAAATTTATACATTCATTCAACAGTACCTAAGTTTTGGTGAAAGAAACGTACAAAGTAGCATCCTGCTTTTTGCTGCTGAGAAAAGTTAAAGGGTATAATTTAACAAAAAACCTGTTTTAAGTCCACCACCACAAATACTAGATGCCTTAACTGACAGCCTTACACTTAACACTGTACTTAAGCACTGCAGCTACGAGTACAATGCTACGGGTATGCTGCTACTAGAGATTTTTTCCAGTCTCTTGCTTCAAATTGCCAGTAGTTATAATTAATACAACCACAGTACTGTGCTAGAGAAGTGATTTGTCACAGCTACTGGGACACCTGCCACTGTGTGACACTGTTAGCATAGGTGGTAGAAAGCAAAAAACATAGCTGCTTATTTCAACACAGTCCGTACCGACCCTTCTGTCTGGGATGAGAGGGAGTAGGGATAGAAGGTTTCGTTTAGTCAGCTGTCATTTATCAAAGAAAGCTTCATCTGTCTATATGAAAATTGTTTTGTCATAAGAGGAGAAGAGAGAAAATTCAAGAGAGAATTTCTCTGGGGGAGACAATGTAAATAAAAGAGTTAGAAAAAATGACAATGTTTTTATCTGGAAAGGAGCCTTCTTGAGCATCACCCATTTTAAATGCAACCTTGCAAGTAGCCACCACGGACATAAGTACACAGTATAAATTGCTTCAGAAAAACACGTTCACAACACAGTGACTAGAATCAAATAAAAAATCAAACAAGAAGACATCTGGCACACATTAAAAACAAGAATTCTCAGAAATGAAACATTAAGAAGCTCTGGGTCAGTATATTACATTGGCAATATATGAAACCCATTTTGTTTTTTTTTTTTAGTGCAACAGAAGAAACTGGAGCTAGGGTAATAGCTATTACCAAACAGCTACTTTCTCTGTCAAGTATTTATTTCAGAGACTGATGGAGATTTTTAAATGAATCCCCCTTTTCCCATGTAGACGAAAGTGACTTTGCCATCACCCAGGTCATTCAAAAACTGTCTCAGCTGCCTTCATTGCTGTTTCACAGCTGATGGAGCAGGCTCAAGACAGCAGATTCACAGTCTAGCGCTCCCTTAAAACTTTATTATCAGCACACTTTTTTGTATGTGTGGACAGATTCAAACATTTCCCAGCTCAGCAGTCTCCCCAGCTCCCATCTCAGTGAGTCCCGGCTCTCTGTTCCGTGTGTGTCACGGGACTGCTTATCTCCCATTATCAGCAACCTGGTGTGCAGCTCCAAAGAACAGCAATAATCAGATTTTTTCCTAAGACATTTTCTGCTCTGCTTCTGCCAAGTAGCACAGAGAGCCAAAGCCCCAGTGAGTTAGAAGCTGTCTGCAAAGCAAAAAACATCTCCATGACTATGCTGCTTCTTTTCTTGGGGACTTTTTGCTCTCTGCTTTCTTTTTTATTCCAGGGGGAGGGAAGGGTAGGTGCAGAGAGAGGCTACTCTCTCCTTCCTGGGCGAAGGCAAGGTGAGTGTTGGGGGTAATTTTTCCAGCATTTCTAATCTCTGAAGGGGAGGTGCATACTGACAGATGTTGAGCAGGGTCATTTTCAGCTGGGGGGGAATCTGAGCCTGAATGCTGGGGCTTGACTGAGGCAGGCCCGACTCAGTGGCCTGGGGTGTCCCACCAGCCAAGGGGAAGGGCAAACTGTACAAAAGGTGGAGGGAGAATCACTGCAGGACCTTTACAGCCACTTGTCAGACACAGAGAGGAGTGGCAGAGCCAGGCTACCAGACCCTAAGCTAACCCATGAGAGCCACAATTCACTAAGTGGATGTCAAAGCATCAGAGAATGCATCTGCTCTCAAGGAGGGTAGCCAGGATGCAGGGGGGCAGCAAATCAAGGATTTGGGGTTATCTTCGCTCTTTCTTGTGCCAAATACTGCTGGCAGCAGGCAGGAACAAAACCTTTCCCTCCCAGCCTCCCCATGCCACAGCCCTGGCTTCGCTCACCCTCCAGCTGGGGGGCAGTAAGGGAGCTGGGAGACAGGAATGCTTCCTCAGAGGGTGGTAATCCTGGAGGTGCAAGTGCCATTCCTGTACATGCTCCCTGACTCCAAGTTGTCTGGGGGAAAGTCCTCCACGCTGTATGCTCTGCTCTTGAGGGCAGTGGCATAGTAGTCAATGGGTTCCTCTGCAGCATTGTCCATCCAGCTGAGGCAGAGCAGCCGCTGGAAGGACCGCTTGAAATTGTCCGAGAGAAAACCATAGAGGATAGGGTTGGCACAGCTGTTGGCATAGCCCAGGATGACAGAGAGCTGGCTGATGGTGGCATCATCCTGCTCTACAAAGACATTGACCAGCTGCACAATGTAGAAGGGCATCCAGCAGATGACAAAGACCATCACCACCATCATGACCATGAGGGTGATTTTGCGCTCTGAGCGTTTGCGTTGCTGCCAGCCAGCTTTCAGGGCCACCATGCGCATCTTAGCAATGATGAGGATGTAGCAGAGGCAGATGGCCACCACAGGCAGCAAGAAGCCCATCAGAAAGGTGTAGACCACAAATACCACCAGCCATCTCTGGGTGGGTTCTGGCATGAGCATGTTGCAAGCCACTGTTCCATCACTGTTGGCTGCTGTGTTGGAGAAGATGATGATGGGCAGGATGATGAGGATGGAAAGCACCCAGACACCCAGATTGACCATCTTAGCCACAGTAGGCCGACGGTACCTGGCCGCCTTGATGGGGTGCACCACAGCGATGTAACGGTCCACACTGAGCACAGTCAGGCAGTAGATGCTGGTGAACATGTTGATGGCATCCACACTGAGCACCAGGCGGCAGAGCAGCGAGCCAAAGGGCCAGTGGTGCAGCAGGGTGGAGGTAACCAGAAAGGGGACGCTAAGCATCAGCAGCTCGTCTGCGATGGCCAAGTTGAGGATGTAGATGTTTGTGGCTGTCTTCATCTTGGCATAACGTAGGATCACGTAGATGACCATGGAGTTGCCGCACAGCCCCACCAGGCACACCACGGAGTAGATGAATGAGATGAGGATGGCGGTGCCCTGAGACTCACTCAGGGTGCTGTTCGGAGCGCCAGAGGAGTTCCTGCCGCCTGAGTCCATGCCCTCCGCCGCCGCCTCCTCCGAGGCCCCACCGGCTCCGCCGCCACCACTGTCGCTGCCGCCGCTGTCGCTGTCGCCGCTGTCGCTGCCTGCACCGCCCGGAAGCCTGGGGCAGGTGCCATTGGGGAGCATCCTCTGCCCGGACCCCCCCGCCCCGGCTCAGAGCAGCAGGCGTCCGCCGCCGGCCGCGCTGGGCATCATCCCGTCAGGGATCCCCGCGCGGCGGCCGCGGGACGCGGGCATCGAGAGAGAGGCGGCTGCCGGCGCCGCTCGCTTGAGCGGCGGCAATTGCTGCTCCCCGGCTGGTGAATGATTAATAGCAGCGGCGCGTCACCAGCTAAGGAAAGAAGGAGGGAAAGAAAAAAAAATGCAGGAGGAGACGTAAGTGGGTGTCCCTTCCCACCCCTCACTCCCCTTGCCCGCCTCCCATCCCGCCCTCCGGCTGTTCGCAAATCCGGCAGCTCCAGGGCAGCCTGTCCCCTGTCCCCACTGTCCCACACTACTCAGTGCCCCCCGATCCCGCACTTCTCTCCCCACCCAGTATTGTTTCCCCCACGCCGCACTGATCCCCTCCCAGTCCACCATCCTCTCCTCCCCCTCCATTCTTCACTGCTCTCCCTCCATGGCACCTGGGTCCAGACCAGGGGCACCCCTGGCAAAGGGACTATCCTTTCTCCTTTAAGGAAAAAGCCTGGGTCTTGCGTGGGTGGGCAGTGTTACCTGGGCAAGCATGCCTCATACGCAGCTGCTGTAACCCTCTCCTGTCACTGCACCATGTGCATTGCCCACCCCACAGCGCTGGCACCAGGCACGGCACTGACTGACAGAGCACATAACATTCAACCCTATGCACACAGCAGTGTCCATACCTCCTACGACCACGCAGCTCCATGCCCCCTACCTTGTCCTGTCCCACCATCACCACTAGATACCACTCATGAGCAGCCCTGCCCCTCTCCACACACTCTGTCCTGAAAGATGCGCNAACACCCTGGCACTTGTTTTGCCTCTGTCCGTAACATCCGAGTGCAGTGACCACTTTGCACACTACAGCTTGCCGTGACTATTTACACCACAGTGTTGCCAAGACCATCTCATGCTGTCTGCCCCTCTGTCCCCACACATCTGCTTCCACTCACAGGATCACTTCAAGCTCAACCACCATGTGCTGCCTAACCAGTGTTACAACCCCCTCTCTTAATATTGTACTTAAAACATATGCGTATCCCTGATAGGATTGTATCCACACCAGGTGAGGCTATAAACCCTCCTCTGCCTATACAGTGACACAAACCTTTGACACCATCTCCATTCACACGCTACATATATGTAGCCATCACTATGTAACTTATTCCATGCTATACCCACCAACCACTTCTATACATT
Source organism: Edolisoma coerulescens (assembly GCA_013397115.1). Classification (NCBI taxonomy): domain Eukaryota; kingdom Metazoa; phylum Chordata; class Aves; order Passeriformes; family Campephagidae; genus Edolisoma; species Edolisoma coerulescens. The sequence goes on from VWZW01006253.1 coordinate 583,619, forward strand.
GACCTATACTCTGCTGTTTTTTACATACACCCTGGTCCTAGATGAACACACATACACCAGTAGTTCCTCATATTGTCATTTCTAGGCAGACACTGACACCTGAAACACCTCATCCACACCACCAGTTCTAAACACACATGAACACCTGCAGGTAGTCCTAGTACTGCATCTCTGTTCTCTGGCAACCAAATGTTCTTAAAAAAAAAGAGCATGACCTTCCCATACATCTCTCCTGGGCAATATGTCTCATCTCCCTATATGTTATTGTTCTGAATATACAGTCTGTCCTTATATACTTACATATGACCACTTAATCAATTTTCATATACCACCACCACCATTCTGTATATACCACCTGACCATTCTGTATTAACCAGACATGGTTACTCACTAGTACACACAGACCCTCACACTTGCTCACTGCATCAGCACTCCCTCAGAACAGGCATACACACAAAATACTCAGTAATTGCTTATTTGTTCTGTTGGCTGTAGCCCCCCATCTGCCTGAGCAAACCACATCTGTATGGGTAACAACCTGTCTCTTCACATAAACTGCTGCCTAAGAGCACCACCTAATTTTGTCAAGAACAGCAGGTCCACATCACACAAATACCAGCACAGTGCATATGCTGCTGTATGCTCCCCACAGCACTGCTATACTCAGCATCACACATGCATCCTTAACTACCTACGCATTTTGCCATGCATACCCGTCACCTCCTACTGTTCACACATCTTGTTATCACTGTCTGCCCACCATCACAATTATGCATATTATCACTACCCACCACTTTAATATGCAGATACATGCAGCATTACCATCAATAGATTACAACCCATCCTCAGGAATTTATTCTCTCTAGAACCATATATATCCTCATACCCCTCACCAACACCAGCATCTATTCAAACACATGCATGCAACCTCTCTGACTGTATGACTTTCCTTGTATCAGTCATCACCTCCAGCTATACACACCTAGGCACTCCCATATGATGAGCATGTGCTCTTTGACACCTTGTCGAGGGTATTACATTTAGCATGTGCATACTTTTGCATGACCCTTACCAAGCTGTTTCTTTTTCTTCTGTGTTTAAGAGCAGATTGTGAATACATATAGATGTATATATACACCCCTACACATGATAAAAATAACCTTATTCAGTTTTTAGTAATTGCACACAAGTTCTATTTGGATGATATTCTTTGTGACTTTTGAGGACTTTTTGTATTTATGTTCTAGTATAGAAATGCATTTATTGAGCAGCCTTTGCAAATGATCTTACCATTCCTACGACTGTTCCTGTGTAAAAGGGCTTTGTCTAGATGTTTGAGCACTTGGGGATGTCATACAAATTAAAATTTATACTTACATTTGGGGTTTTAGAGGTTGTATATTCTGATGTGTTAGCATCAGAGCTTCCAGCATACAGAGAAAAAAAATATTTATATTTGACTACACCATGGAAAATCTTTTCTTGCAACTGCTCAAATCTCTGCTATTACATAAATTCAGCTGAAGAATTACCTTCTTTAAAGTTTGTATACTGGGAGAATATGAATCAGCTTTCAGTCATTGATATGAGAAGGAGAATAAGTCAATAGCTGCAAACGCATCAACAAGAATGTCTAGTTGATTTCAGCACTTTAGTTCATTTGGAAACCTATAGTTCAGATATAATCCAATTTTTGTTTACGTGAGCTTTTGTTTTAAGGGTCATTTACTTAAGGAGCATGAATCAAAGGGTTTCCTTCTTTCATATTGTTATAAATTGGCATTTAGACATTTTATTCATGCTGTTGCCCATTTCACATTACTTTGCCATGCTTGGATTTGGCCATGCCCTGCACCCGAAAGGGTCAGTAAAAACTCTTCTGTTGAAATGGATGTGGGCATAGTGTTCTTTCTTACTGCATTTATTCAAAATAAATTACTTATAAATTGTAATTCCTGCAACAGTACTAGCCCCATTAGGTATCACACACATACCTGCTTGACCAATGCCCTGGAAAAAAAAGTGCTCAGGAAAAAAAATGCCATTATAGGCATAATTATGATAATGTACCCTATGCTATAGCATACACTCAGAAGGTTTGGTATCTCCATTCACTGAAGTTTCCTTTGGATATGGAAAATTTCACAATAGAGAATGATATCACTTTCCAAAGAGGAATTGTTTGAGTGCCTGCTTAGTCACTTAGATCGATTCCTCTAATAAAGGTTATAGGTATTAATTTACTGAGAATGTATAGCTGCTCATCTTTACACATGTTCAGTGTTGTTCAAGATTTCTAACCTCAACTATTTGATAAAGTAGAAATGTTTGATTGGAAATAATGCATTTCATTATCCCAATAATGATATCCTTCCATTATAAATACCAACATTGGCATAATTTCAACAATCAAAGATTCATTTAAAGCAGAAATTCTAAAACAAACCAATTCTAATTAGGGAACATGCTTAGAAATATGGGTTTTTTTAGAGTTATTTCTTTTGCCTAAGGACTTTACCTCTAAGGAGTAGACCAGAGGTCTAAACTTGTGTTTATAATCCACCTGTCACTAAATGGGGAAGGGCAGCTTGAGCTTCTCAACACAGTCTGGAGGTTGGCCTAAGACAAACATAGGTACTTTCCAACTGCCCATTTTTGTAGCAACACCTGTCTCTCATGGGAGGGAGGAAAAAGAATTACCGTTCAAAAAAATTTCTGGGCCATGGTGGGAAGTCTAGGGCTGAGGCTTAGGCCATGCCTGAGGTTAGAATTAGGGTTGAGACAAGAAGCCCATAGCTCCAGGTGCAGTGGGGAGGCAAGGGGGAGGATCAATGGGGTAGTCTGTGCAAAGAGCTCATACCAGAACATTTGTTTGTCCTACTGGGATAACACTATGCATCTTAGACCACGGTTCATCTCATGCCTAGGCTTATGTTAAGGTCAGGAGAGAGAGAAAGCCAACAGCTCCTGCTGAAAGGGGTTGATAAAGGGTTTAAAAGCTGAATAAAGAGAAGACTTCACAGATGCTATCCCCTAACAATTTTCTCCTCTGTGCTATAGGCTGGGGAGTCTGGATAGAGTAAATTTTTCGACTACTTTTATTCAACCCTTGGTCTGGGGCTAGAAAAGAGACAAAGCCAAGAGCTCCAAGGGAGCTGAACTTTAAGACGGGCTGCCAAAGGGTGAGGAGAAGACTGCAATTTTTTTCCCCTAGTCCTACAGGACATTCTCCACATTCTCCTATGAGACGTGGTTAGGCTGTCAGGTTAAGGTCCATTCCAAGCACATTGTAGGGTTAGACTGAGGAGAGGCAAAGCCTGGTGCTCCACATGATGAGGCATTGATAATCAGAGCTCAATCCCTTATTTTCTTCCTACAGTTGAATGCTAGCCCATCAGCTCCATCTGAAGTATTTGAGGCAAGAGTGCCAGTGGCAATTAGAGTAGCTTCCTGACAAACATTTCTCCTGATGGTGGGTAAGGCTGACACTCAAAATCTCTCACTTAAAAAAGCCTACAAACAGGTCACAAAGCAGATGATACCTTTTCTCTCTGTCAAGATACATTTCACCTAGAGTCACTGTGTCTCGAGTATTGTGGCAAGAAAAAGGAAACAGTCATGACACTTAAAATGAAGCCTACAGTAATTCATTAAATATTTAAACCTGAGACAATATATGAATAGTTTTCTTCAGTGTCTTCCAACTTTTGAGCACAGCAGTGATGTGGTAATGCATGAGACTGCTCTAATTTGTATACACCATGAACCCTAAGTAAATTCAAAAGAGTTTTTGTGGGCTGAGTCCCACTGACTAATTCAGTAAAGTGTCTCCTATTCAAACTGTAGACACCCGCTGCACCACTCAAACTAAATGTTTCATAAATCTTGCTGAGAAATTAATGAGTGAACACTCTTTTACAACCATATATTTCTACAGAATAGCAAAATATCATATAATTTGGGTAATCAATTGATTCTGGTTATAGTTTTGTTAAAAATCATTCAGTACCCATGTCAATTATGTATCTTTGGAAGTCATACATTTTTCATGACCTTTTGATTAAGATGGAAAATTTTGTGCTGCTTGAACCACTCAGATGTAAATTTTGTTCTTACTTTTTGACTGATATCACTGGATGTGCTATGAGTCAGCAGAGATTTTAGCTTTTCATTAGAATGTCAACATGTTTTTAAAAGCTTCCCTTTTAATACAGATATTGTGTCTTAGATGTCATGATTCTGGTTATCATTTTACTTTTAGCAGGGTGCCTAAACTTTACATCAATTTTAGTCGTGATTGAAAATGAAGTGCAAATAGACAGATGGAAATGATTCACTATAGTAGTATGTTAGAAAGCATTTTCTCCTAAAAGAAAAATTTTGTCATTTATACCTTGCAATTAACTGAGAAATTAACAACTGTTCTCTAAAAACAGATGTGTTAAACAAGATTCGTCAGAGAAAGAGTCAAGCTATTGCTTAGAGAACGCATAAATGAATCATTGTGTCTTGATCCAGTTGCATTTATTTCAGACCTAGCTGCTGGAAAAGTTCAAATCAGACGGCTGACAAAAGCTGTGTTACATTGCAATTCTTCCCACTTCATCAGTTTTCTACTGAAGTAGTTAATAACTGGCACAAAGTACCATTATTTAAATCAGTTATCTAGAAGTCATACAACAAACTGCTCTGTGTCATTAATTTTTTCAGGAAGGCTGACAGCTGAACACGTGTGCTGACAGCACACCTCCAAGTTCTCAAGAGCAAGGTAGCTGCCCCAGCAAACAAGATATGACATAGTACCCGAATCTGATCTCAGACACACTTTTTCAAATCTGAGTAAATCTGTCTACTGGTGGTTAACCAGGTTTGTATAAATGTGTAAGTGGCTTGATCTCGGTTTTCATCCCTTGTCTCCCTTCAGAAAGTTACTCAGTGACAAGTGTCAGTAGCAGCAGGTGCAACCAAAATGCTACTGAGTAAGTTTTGGCTGTAAACACAGCCAAGGACAAATTGTATTTAGCAGATTTTCATCATGCCTTGCTGAAATGTGCCTGGATTAGGGCAAAAAAATGTTGAAGAAAAAGGTGTTAGGTTTTCTGCTCCTTGTCTTTTGGTGAGATGTTTTCCTACATCAGATATTGTTCTCTGCTGCTTCATCCAGCCTGATTTTGGAATGGCTCAGTTATTAGTCTTCACCAGAATCTTTACAGTAATTGTTACATTTAAATGTATACTGGTTGGATACCATTTTCCAGTGCTAAGTATTTATTTTGGCAGTGTAAACATTGCACTAAATGTAAGAGGAAAATGAGGAGTGATCAGTTATAAATGGGGTGGGCTGGAGAGGAGGGGGGGGGTTGCTGTTTGCAAGCAAATAACTTCAAACAAATCAATAAATATTTCTATGACTGAAGAGAGCAAAGTAAATTTGTAGGATAACCATAGATGTTCTATGGCACCCAGTTCAATTTTATCACTTATTTCATATAGGTTGTGGAAAGAGTCCTCAGTGTGTGAGTTTTCATTTAAAGGTCATATGCATAAATGATACAGATCTTCCTGATGAATAGCTTCTCAGCCTTCTGAAACATATTTATACAGCAAACAATCATTAAATTCACAAATCTTGTTAAAATTTTATTTTTGTCATATTCTGATGTGCAATTTTTTCTTTTAACTTGAGAGTGATGGGAAGCTATTTATATAATAGAAATGATAACACACAATTAAAGATGTACTAACAACTGAAGTAGCAGTACATGTCACACAGTGACAGCACCGGTCTAGTTTGTGCTGCCTGAAGTTTAAGTCCAACTGCACAAGACTGACTGAAGAAAAGCCTAATCCTATAGTTAACTTTGGTTATCTCTATAGCTTGTACACCTCTGAAAATGGTTCAGCATTTGGGGAACATTATTTTATACATCTAGCAGTCACTGAAAATATTTCAGATTTTTCTTTTTTTTTAATCTGTTATCTGGTATTCTCATGTCCTGTGCTTTAGGTAGCCACCAACGCTACAGCAAAAGGGTACACAGCTGTGTTTTGGATTCAGTAGGAGGATAATGTTTATAATGCACTGATGTTTTAGCTGTTGCTAAGTGTTGCTTATCCTGAATTGGGGACTGCTCAATGTCTCATGCCCTGCCAGTGAGGAGCTGCACAAAAAGCTAGGAGGGAGCCTGGCCAGGACAGGTGACCAAACTGGCCAAAGGGACATTCCATACCATAGAATGCCATGCTCAGTATACAAACAGGGGGAAGTTATCCAGGAGCTGCTGAACCCTGCTTGGGGACAGGCTGGACATTAATCAGTGGGTGGTGAGCAGATGCATTGTGAATCACTTATTCTTGGGTTTTATTCCTTTCTCTCCCTCTCCTTTTCATTACAATTATTGTCACAATCATTATCATTATTGCTATTAATAGTATTATGTTATATTTTGTTTCAATTATTGAACTGGTTTTATCTCAACCCACACGGTTAACTTTTTTTTTACTTGATTCTTCCCACTGGAGGGGTAGGGAGTCCGTGAGCAGCTCTGTGATGCTTAGTTGCTGACTGGAGTTAAATCATGACAGAGTGTGAAACAATGAAGTGTATCATGGTATGTATAATTCACATTGTATATTCACATTGCTGCCTCATAGTGTGGACAGGGGTCAAAGGGAATGAAGACATCTCTGTGTTTTGAGTGAAGGTACTATTAGTCATTTCCACAGGCAGTTTGCCCAGTGTGCCCATGTTTTTCCATAATTTTATTTTCACCTCTATTTAAAACTCAAAGTATTTGTTTTTAATTTCTTACCTATGCATATAATCTTCTTTTGACACACGAAACACAGATTGTTTTCACTTCCTTCATGCTAGCTACCATCTTATTTATCCAGTTGCTGTTATTTTCTGACAGGAAATGCGTTTCGCGATTTCCAAAATTATCTAAGGAGAAGATGACTAGGTCAAGGTCACGAAGCAGGCAGGGATGGTAAATGGCTGTTTCATCTCTGTGTCACGATCAATAATGTACCTTATATCACCTCAGAGTGCAAGCTGAGTGTAATAATATGCGAATGAAATACAGAGAAGAAGGCAGTTTTTAAATACTTGCATTTGTTAGAAGATGTTCGGTCTTGAACTCCTGGATTAGCAAGAGGGCATGAAAAGTAGAAAAATATTATAGGCAGCGTCCATGTTTGCCTCCTATAATAATAATGACTCACATAATTTTTGGCTCCTTTCAGAACTCATCCTTTGGTAGTGGGATAGAGCCTGGACTAGCACAAATGAAGTCCACACTGATTTAGTGCCTGTTTGTGGTGGCGGGGCACGTATTCAGTTTTTGCACTCAGGCACCACTCCGCAGTGTGAATAAAACAGAATTGAACAGTGGTATTAGGAGATACATTTGAAAAGTGATCTAAATTGAACCACTGATTTAGACATGCCCGGAGAGGTTTGGTGTGGGATGTCACGCTCCACTGGATATTAAAGGCAAGCCCTGGGTTTTATATAGACAGAACGCTATTTTGAGCAGGGAGTTTGTTAGCATCTATACAAGGGACAGGAGACATTCTCTGTTCCCCTCAATCTTTCAAATAATGTGTGCTGAGAAACAAAATTTTTAGACCACCATTCAGATGGAACTTTCATTTTTTGTCTTTTCCCATTTTGCTATCATACTGTGCATCTCTTCCCCAGTAGTTTGCATTATTCCCTTTTTCATGTCAAACAGTTTGTGGGGTTTGTACTGTTGGATCTAGTGGGTAATAGGTTGGAGAATATATTTAACATACTTCTCATCCTGTGAAACCTGCTCATCCACAGGATGCTAGGCCCTCATTTCCCCCAAATGATGACTTTGCTACTGGTGCTTCTGAGATCAAACACGTGAATAACTGAGGAAATTAGGATCTGTGCAGTGTGCAAGATGCCTTAGGAATAGTCTATGTAATCTAATATTTTGCTGTCTGAATGAATAATGGCAATCACTACTGCAGGGTCTGTGAACTAAGCCCTAGGGGCTGTGGGCATGCCTGGTTTGTCAGTATGCATTTTAGTAGCCAACAGTTCCTGCTTTTAGCTGCTGGGCAATCCTGCTGCCAGTCTCTAAGCTCTAGGGCAAACCACAGGGGTGGACTGTGGGAGCAGTGGTCTTTATGTGTTTTCTAGGCATGGCCAAGGCTCTTAAATTTTACCCTACAGCTCAGACACCAGCAGACCTACACAGGAGATGAAAACTGGGAGACAGCTCTGGTTTTTAGAATGCAAACAGGCATATCAGTTGTATCCAGATAAGAATCACTGTTTTGTTTTGTGGTTTTTCAGGATTCCCACAGACTCCCATGCAAGAGGAGCGGAATAAACCTAGATGTGGTTACTTTTTTCCCTTATAAAACCTAGAATAACTAAACGATGTTTACAATTTTAAAGTTCTCAAAATAGAATGTATGATATGCTGGCCCAGCTGTGGTAAAATTTTCACTGAATTAACTGCAGCCAATATTTTATCTGAGGCAGACTGTGGAGGATGAACAAAGAACTCAACATTCCCTCTACTGATGGGAATAAACACATCACACTGTGCTAGTACATGATTGTCAGGTAATAAATCCATGATTATAAACATGAGGTTTTCTAGTTAGGCTAGAGAGACTATAGATGTTGTACACCACATTGCAGCTTTTCTAGCTTCCCTAGACTGAGAAGCTATCTGTAAATATGGGAGAATGTGTGGAGAAAAGTCTGAACTGGAGTATACCATTAATAGCAGTAAAAAAACCAACTGTGACTGCAGTTCCTTCCCATTTCTATTTCAGCATTTATTTCTGGAACAGTTTAAGGGAAAAGTGGGCAGTATCCTGGTGGCCTCATGGACAGCAAAGTTCTGAGTTTTTAGTTCTTGGTAGTCATGGTCTCATGACCTCCATCATGCTGTGGGATAGGCAGAATTATTTTCAGACTTACGAATTTGAGTTGATCAGAAAGTGAGGATTTTATTTAATACTAACTACAGAAGAACTGAGAGGGGAGAATTTTCTGAAGGCATTTCTTCTGAATAGCCTTCATTTGTTTCCTTCTGTCATTGTTGGCCCTTACTCATATCAGCTCTGATGCTGCAATCTTCATGAACTTCAGGTATCATCTAACGCCACCAAAGCTGGTCTGAAACAGATTTTCATTGTTTAGTTTGAGTACTGGTTGCAGAATTGTCCCTTTTCAAATAGGTATTTGGTATTGGATATTTCCCTGATTCTGAAATTAGGCCTTCCAGAAAAAAAGAAAGGAAAATGTTCATTATTGACTGTCCATCATAAAAACCCTTTGCATGTCAATTGCATTGGCTTTGACTTTTATGCATTAGCAAATCCCATAGCAAGTTTAGGGTGTAATTGAATGGGAACAATTCTACTGACTTCAGTCAAAGCATTATCAGACTCCTTTTCTGATGTAGAGAGAAAAATAAGAAACTTTAGAGACCCCTAACATTTGTATGATGTGATCATTTTAAATCTGTCATCTTATCATCTTTAAATAAAATCCCTTCAATAAAAGAGATATAAAATAGATGCAAGAGACTGTTGCAGAAGCCTGCCCCATCTTTTAACTTCTCATAAGCTGCTAACACTCAACTTAGCAAAAATTTTGCCTGAAACCTGTGTTATTTGGATGGTATTTTTAGAAATAAAATACCAGTCCTAAAGTTGCAGCATTGTTATTTTAAGGCATATAGCTCTGTCGAGGAATAACCACCTTTGATGTCATCAAAGTGAGCTATGTATTGACTAATGAATCAGATTTCTGCCACATAGTGGGTGACACCAGTACTTGACATCCTAATGGATAAAATTATCATCAGACATCTTTAACTTCACAGGCCTATTTATCTTTCTCAGTTTGGTCCTAATTTTTGTCTGCTCTGCTAAGATTACAGGGCTGGAGAAGTACTAAAATACACATTCCACTTTGTCTCAGGTCTGTCTAATTAAAATTCATTGTAAAGCAATGCTGTTCCTTTCTGCAGCTATGCAGATATCCAGTGATACACCCAGGCTCTCCTCTGCCAGGGTCCAAATTTCCTGCTCAGCAAGTTTCAGCAGTCGTTATTCACACAAGCTTCCCTGTGGACTGCAAGCTTTCCATCCTTTCCATATGTGGCCACTCCTTCCAGAAAACAAGGTGGAGGTAGCTGCAACAACACTACTTGCTATCCCATCTCAAGAATGAAAAGATGATTTCATCATCTGTAAATTTTTAATTAAACTCAATATATTCCTTGCGCTTGTGTGGTGTTAGTCCTGCTGTCTTGTTATTTGTGGACCTCTATTCTGAGCTGGAATGGATGGTAAGCTCTCAGTGTCAGGATTTTAAGATGCACAGAAATGGGCTGGTGAGATAGAAGGATATGTGCTACTGTAACAGCTGATCATGTGAAGAGTTGTTCTTCAAAAAATTATGAATAAAGTAAAAGGGAGATGGGTTTTGCAACAACAACCATTGACCTTCTTTCTCCTTTTAGCAGTTTAATGAAGTTGGTTATGAATCAGCTGAACCCTGTAGTAGCGACTCCTTGCTTTACTGTAATTTTTGTTCTATGTATATTTCTTATATATTCAGCCCCTAATTTTAGCATTGATTCTGCTCTTATGATTTTATGGTCTGCATGAATTAATTTTCTTTCTCATAAGAAAGGCAGTAAATAATCCTCCTAAATGCAGTTTGAATTCACATATAAGTACAAACCTGTTAATATTTTCCTCTTGTACTTGTCCGAAAGGCTTACTCAAAAGAATTTAATCTTTACTATGGGTTAGTTTATTTAAAATGAATATACAACAAACACTACAAACCAACATGTCAGTACTTTTAAAGGATTTAAAGATAGATACAGGAAATGGTATTTTTAACCTTTTAACTTTTTAAAACCATTTAGAATTTTTACTTAACATTTTTAACTCTTTGGTGAACTTCTAGATCTTCTGGGCTTGTACATGGATGCAGGAAGATTTACTGGTTTTTAGAGACCAATAAATACACACCAAAAAGTTTCCCTTCTTCTCTTTATAAACTGATAATACATTGACGTGTACCCTGTATTCTAAGGTGTAGGGAAAAAATAGGTCTGTGAAACATGTAGTGTAAACTTCCATGGATCTGTCACTCGTTCATCACCCATCTTCTGACATATTTGGCATTCGGAAATCTTTGCACTACAGGAAAGTATCCAGTGTTGCTTGGGCAACATGAAACAGAACATAGTCTGCAAGAGAAATTAGTCATGTATTTTCACAATTTAGAGTCAGGTTACATGCAAGGAACATGACAAGGATGGTCCAAGAAGAGCCATCCATTGCCTTTGAATATGGTTCCTTGAAGGCAAGAGTGATGTGCGTACTCTCATGACAAAATTGGCCAAAAGTAAAGATACTTTAGAGAGCAGAAGCCATGACTGGCACTAATTGCAGATATTGTGCTGAAAAGATTTGTTTGGAACAAACAGAAATTTGAAGATACAGTTTGACTGCTGTGCTGATTGATCCTGATGTTAGTTTTAATCAAGTGTCCTGGTTAGAACAGCTGAAAGAGCAATGCTTATTGTTTCATTGTGGTATCATTCCAGCAGTCTCCCTTGTTCTTCCCTTGTTGATGTAAAAACACAACTCCCACAGCACTCTCAGGGCAGGGAGCTTAATGACACTGAGACTGCTTTAGGCATTCAGGCTGCCAGATTTGGGTGGTAGCATGCATGCTGGTTTGTGTTTTCTTGTCAGCCTCAAAATTTGACCAGGCTTTCCTCTTATTCATCTTCATTTGTTCCTTGATTGTTGAAACTTTGGGAGAGTTTTTGCCTCAATTTTTATCAGCAGCTCTGTTAGTTTTACATTCTATATTAGGAATTTAGTTTCACATTCTAAATTTCTACTCACTGAGATCTGAGAGGGAGCTGTCTTTAATCACATACTGCTGTTACAGACTATTGGTTTTACAGTAGCAATAATCCTGGTGAAATTGATTTATTACAGCAATTATGGCCAATTTCAGATTTGCTACCAAGTTAACTGCCATCAGCATGCCCTTATAACTCTTTCACCAATTCCTTAATTATAAATAATAATTATAAAACACAGCATGCTTCAATGCTGACAAAGATTGACTATATTCTAATATTGTGTTATCAATATGAGGGCAGTTGGGGTAGGTAAGCACAGTATGATGATTCAAGTGATCATTATGACTTGCCAATTGAATAAGAACTTAAATATATTTTTAAATTACCTGAAAAGCTTAAGTCTTACCAAGTCCCTCTAGTCAAAGATCAGAAATTATAATTTTTCCCCCATTAGAATCTACATGCATTCTACAATTTTTTTCCCCATGTTTCTGTAAAACATTATGCCATCTGTATGAAGATAGAGAGCATGGAGTAGAAGAGCACTGGTTTCCCAAGACCTGAGATTATCAGCTTTGCTTTTGTGTTCTGGTCATACCTGATGAATTGATAGAGTACTTTCACAGAAGTGGCAGGAAAAAGGAAAATGCTCCTTTTTCTCTGCATTACATGCTGAAGGTGCTGATCACCTTTTTTGATCACATCAATATCTCCCTGATACAAAAGTATTGTAAACTCAAGAACTGGCAGTGCTTGGCCGTCTCCTGTTCTCTGCCCATAGCATACAACAATTAACCCTTCTGAGCAAAGAAAGACTTCACTTTAATTATGCTTTGTGGTTTGAATATAGAGAGCTTATTTGTTCGACAGGGGGTTTGACTGCATGATCCCTATGAGGTGTAATCTCTACGAATCTATGAGAACATCTTGCTTTGTCATCTCTAACAGCATCAACTCTCCCTTCCTGTGCTGAGCTCCCACCGCAGTAGAGATGAAAAGGGAGGGGAGGAAGTGGGTGAGCTTCTTCTACTTCCACCTTCCACAGTAACACATGATCCAGACAGAGGAAAGTGAGCAGCCATTCATTACAGCCTCTGTTTGGGGTCTTATCATATTATTTTAGTAATGACTATACCAACATCCTGTGAGCCTGAGAAAAAACATTTTCCTGTTATCCTGCCTGGAGACACAATAAAACAGAATTCTCAGCCTCAAAAATTTACAGTACAAAATGACAGAAAGCAGAGGGGAAAAGAGCATTACAAATTCCTCAAGAAGTGAGTAAATGAGCACTGTATATTTAAAGATATTTTGATGTTTATACATTGAAATATTGGTGAGCTAAATATACATAGGAATATAAGACTCAGACCCATAATTTCTCTAATTACTGTAAATTAATTGCAATTATACTCAAAAATATTATTAGCATTTTAAAAAAGCTTTTAGATGAAAATAGTTTAAGCCAAAGTATTGTATTAATAAAACTTAATGGTTCTGTGCACTAGCTGTTAATTGGGTGACCTTCCACAGGAAGGACATTTGCATCTAGTCCATTCATATGAGCTTTATAAATGCAAGGCAGCAGAACAGTAAAAACTTGATGAGGCATTCCTTTGTCTCAATTTGCTAAGCAGAAAAAGGATTCTCAATAATAAGTCACAACAATGGCTCTGTGGCCAACATACTTAGAGGGAAAAGGGCTGTTCTGAGTGCTTGTTAAGGGAGATTAATTCAAGCTAAATGAAATAAGAAAGATTACAGCTTTCCAAAGCAGTTACAATTAAACCTGACTAGCACCAGATGTCACCAGTTAAAGGAAGCACTGAGTGAGTGTGCTCAGCTTCATGAGATACAGTGGAGACATTTAATGATAAAACTCACTTTTCCATAAAATCTAGGCTTCTTCACGGTTAGGCACCAACCAAGCAGGGTTTTGGCTGTCTGAATTTGATACTTGACAAAGGAAAGGGTTCAAAAGCTGAAACAGAATCTAAAAGCAGAAAATATACCAGCAAGACCAGACTTATGAATCGAGTTCCTGCAGTTGTTCTGCAACTATGCAGGCGAATCAAAAATATGTAGGTATTATCCAAATAGTGACTGACATTCTCCAGATACATGGAACATTCTCCATGCAAAAGTACAGAACTGTTGCATCTCTTCAGTCCATTGCCCAGCCTAGTGTCAAGGCTGGCAGGGTTCCACAACTCGGCAGTTCCCCTGCCTTGGCCTCCTGAGATCGCCCAGCAAGGACACAGACATCATGTCAGTATGGTGGGAGAAAAATCTAATATGTGCTGTAAGACCGAGTTTCCTCAGAGAGGCCAGCCTGCTCTAAAATACGGCCATACAGACAAAATTCTTGCACAAGAAGTGGAAATCCTCTATCTTGAGCCTAGACTCATACGAACCATTGTCTTCTAATAAGACACCCTGTGTAGGATACCTGCTGTTGTGGATAGGGCAAGTTCCATCGCAGATTGTTCACTCAGTTTTAAGATGCTTGGAAGGAAATGGTTAATCACTGTTGTAATCTCAGTGCATTTCAGCACAACCTATAGAAAAGGATCTGTGAGGGGGGCAGTTTGCTTTATTTCTGACACAAAGCCTTCTCTTTTCTGCATATTAACATGGTTCAACTTGTAAGGTAAATGGATGATCAATACAAATGTGAGCTGCTATCCCAATCCATTTCTTTATCCATTTTATATAAACTCTTGGCTTCTCTAGTTGCTGCTATTTATATTTTTAGCATATCTTTGCATTTGTATGCAGCAACAACCATGCTAAACAAAGATTTATTCATATAAACTGTATCTGAAGACACCTTATGACAAAAACCTGAAGAAATAGATCTATTAAACAGCTTCTTGATATTTAAGACTTTGCTGTTGCAACCATTTAAGCACGTAATTTATTTTAACAAGTCCACTGTTTCACTATGATTATAACTGTTTACAAGTTTAATCACATATGTAAAAATTTCAGGACTGAGGCCGAAATCTGGTAATGACACAACTGCATTAGTATCTATTGCTTGCAGAAAAAAAGGTATGGTATTTGTAAGGCATTCAAGGTGTATTTTCTGCCAAAAAAAATCTTGAGGTACACTTACCCTTTTGCTACATCCAGTTGGTAACTTTTTTTGTGAAATAAAAGAGCTGCTGGATGGCATAAACATACCAGAGACGTCAACACTAGGCTTTATTGGGACTTCAGCTAAAACACATGAAAATGCTTCTATCTCTGCTTCCTTATTATTAGAGATATTTTAAAAACATTTCTTAGCATCATATCTGGCACAATTCTTCATGAAAAGAACTAATAATACATTTACCAATGCCAACATGGGGTTTTCTTTCATAGGAAAGTAATGAAAAAAACTATCATAACTGCATATGGAGGAGGATTTTGCTGATCATGTTCTGTGACGGGGAAATCCGAATTGGTATATTGCAGTCTGAAAGGGAAAAAATATAAACTTGGGAAATGGAAAGAAGTAACTGATACATTGTGCCCCTGCCCCCTTCATCTTTCAGTCTAGAGCTGAAAAGTCTAAAAAATTCATCAGCTGCAGCTTTCATGCAAGCAGGCAGAAAATAGATGTTCTCAGAGTCAAGCCAATATTAAGGCTTTAGAGATAAGGACCAGTGCGCTGAATTAAAACTGGGCTCCAATGGGTAGTAAATGGACAATTTAGAGATTAGTATAATGTTTTTCATCTATCTTTTCTGGCAGACCACTGCATTTTGAATCAGCTAGGGTTTCCAGGAATCCTGCAAGCTTGGTCCTAGCAGGCATCATTACCTCCTGTGACAAAGATGTCACCATCAATCCATGTATGTAACTTTGCATCTTAAGAAGAAATCTTCAGCCTTTTAGCCTGCCTGAATAGTAGAAGGCTTTTCTGCTACAGTTGCTATTGGAATGCAAGAGCAAAAATGAACTAAATCATCCTGGAAAGTAGACAACTCAAGAAACATAAAGTGTTCTGAAGCTTGAAATATCACCTGGTGATGTTAAATCCTATAACTATGCTGTTATTTTATTATCTTAATAATGATTTTTTTTTCTCAAATATCAAGAAGTACTGTGAACAGCAGTAGCAGCTTACTGTGAAGGTGGCATTCGTTGTATTTGTGAGAAAAGTGCAAATAAGAGTAATAAGACTTCTGTAAGAGGACAACCAAATGGAATGGGACAAGAAAGATTTTTTTTCTGGGAAAAGGAACTGTACAGATATATGTACTACTCTACTTCTTACCCAATTAGCTACCACAGCCCAACATTGCCAAAATTAGACTTTGCCAATACTAAGAGAGTAAAGTGGTACAAATTTGCTACACTGAAAGTATGCAAGTTCTAATCACAATCCTCAAGGGAAAATCCTCTCTTTGATGTTCCAGATGAACAGGATTTCCAGAACCCAGGGAGCTGAGGAAGAAACTCTGGCATTGCCAGCCAGGGATGCTCAAGAGTAGTTTCAGCAAGTTGTGTCTCTGTAATGAAGGCACACATTGACTCCAAGCCTGTGGGATATACCTGTTGCTGCTCAAGCACCACCTGCTAAATTCATTTCTTGGAAGGAGGAAAGCTCCTTTTCAAAAAAAATTTCGATGCTCCCCAGAATATCCTGTTTCACAGGATTTAAGTATGTCACAGGAAAGCAGGAGACCCATTTTCAAACCTTCCAAACTTTATGTTAAAATACAGACCGAGTCCCACCTTGTCTTCTGACACCAGAATATATCCTGCTGAAGCCATCCCACTTTGTATAGTTAATTAACTACTCCTTAACATCTGAGTAATTAGCAATTATTATGCCAGCACTGAAGAAAACACAGTGCAGTGAGAGGGAGGGTCAGTGTTGTTGGGGTTTGTTTTTTCTTCAAGGAAATGCTGCTTCATAACTAATCTTTACCTCCTTAAATCATTGCTGAAATGCAAGCTGATTCTGGGGAGTTTCTGAACTTACTTGCTCCTGAGATGCAACAGCAAAGCTCAGATTCGTAGTTCTTCTGTAGAGAACCAGATCCAGGGCTGCTCCGGGAGTGAGGAACATCATAAGGAATCTAAAGTGTTTTCCTGGCTGACAGCATCCAAAAATAAGTATAGCTATTTCTGTTCTCTTAAGGAAATACCCCAACTAATCAAAGAAATTATTTCTAAAACAGAGCACTCACGGAAATTTGCATCTGTGGTAAATTTTTTAAAACTGATGCATTTGGTTCCCAAATAAGCTGTAGTTTTGCTAACATCAGGGTTTCCTGGAAATGGAAATCGGGCATTCAAAGCAGCTGTGCAGGCTGGAGTGCTCCCACCTTTACACTACCAGTCAATATTTTTCCAGTAGTGATAAAGTGGCAAACACGAGTGTTACAACCCACACAGGGCAAGTTTGTGCTATGACCTGAGTTCATGGAGCCAACCAAACTGTTTTCAACTGCTGTCATTGTCTCTCAAAGTAACAAATTTGTCCGTATTTTGAGAAAAAAGTGTTGAATAGAAAATAAGAGAGAAAACCTGGAGCTAAGTTTGTGAGCAGAATTTGTCCTTTTCAATCACAGCCATAGCAGTATCACACTTTGAAGCCTTTAAACATTAACCAAGAATAAAGAACGTTTCCTGCTGTTTGGAGCACTCATGTTACATGATAAAGGTCTCTTAGCAGTTGAGAGGATTATCCTGATTCTCTCTTTCATCTGCCTCTTTTTTGTCAGACACAGTATTATCGCTTGCAGGCTCCAAGTCTCCAAGTAGTGAGTGGATTGCCTTTCCCTTGAGTGTTGGGCATCCTTGAAGTACTGAGACGCAGCTTTTTATCCTTTTCTGAGTATTATATATAGCTCACACAGCAATTTAGGAAAGCAAAAAAAATTTGCTGCAAAAGACTGCTGCTTCTTTCAAGCTCTATACTTAATTAGTGTTTTGTTACCCTCAAACTTACAGCACTGACATGATAGATATTTAGGGTAATGTATATTGTCCAAAGAAAGAAGTCATTAGCTAATCAAAACTGATAAGCATATTTAAGCAATTTTTTTTTCACTTACATATCTTCAAAGTGGATGATTATTCTGTTCATCTGTGAAGAAAGAGAATGTA
The DNA here is from genome assembly GCA_013397115.1 of Edolisoma coerulescens. Lineage (NCBI taxonomy): Eukaryota > Metazoa > Chordata > Aves > Passeriformes > Campephagidae > Edolisoma > Edolisoma coerulescens. The sequence continues at coordinate 601,618 of VWZW01006253.1, forward strand.
TCTGGTCTGGTTTTTTCTGCAGTTTGGGTTTTTCTCTCTCTGTTACAGTGAATAGTTCAAAAAAGCACCATTATCAAGTGAAATAAAAAAGAGAAAACTTGTTATACAGCATTTAATTATGCCAGACCTTCTCTCTAATATAATTTTGATAATGTGAGATTAAAAAAACTGCTGACATCAGTAATGAAAGAGAAAGAACAAAAGAGAGCAACTCCCTTAGAAGTTTTTCCTCAGAAGTTTGGAGCAGCCCCAAATCCACAGCAAGCCAGAAAAGATAAAAGAGGAGCGTCTGTGTGTGTGTGTGAATGTGCATGTGTACATGCACACTTCTGAGGAAATGCCTTGGTTTTCAACCATTTTCTTTCTTCACCTGTCAGAATTCTTTATCACTGATGAAAAAAAGCCACATAACGTTCTGTACCCTCAATGGCCACAGGCATTCTGGCCTTTTTTTCCTCTCATACTGATGTGCCATGCATTAATTGATGATTTTCAAAGGCTGTGAAAAGTTCATCAGTGATCCAGGGGGATCACTGTAAATGAAAAGGGGTTCTGTAAATGCAAAGTTTATAAACTAAGCATTTCCTTAGTTTATTGGTTCCATTTATTTATTTACTTCATTTTATAGCATTAGTGAGATCCACTTGACAGCATGAAGTAGTATTTTTCAAACAGTAATGGTCAACTTTGTCTTTAAATGAAGACCATTCCATAGTGTTACAGATAGATTAGAAATATGCTTGGCCTAAAACAACCTCAGTGGTTGGGCCATTAATGGACAGCAAGATATTCATCTTTCCGTGGCGCAGATACTGCCCATCCACTGTAACCTGTAAAAGGTAGAGCTAAATGGAAGAGAGGAAGGGTGGAAGAGTTAGTTAAGCATGTAGTCCAGTGAGTGCTTTATTCACAGATAGCCAGGCAGAAGTTGAAGCAAAAGAAAGAACAGTTAAGCTCTGTAACACCTTATTCCAGACTTCCTCTGCAGTAACAGGGAAGGAAGGCATTTCAGACGAGTCTCAGACAACAGTGCATGAATTGATGCAGTTATAACCATAAATAGAAGGTGTCTTCCCTACAATGTGATTACAACCATTACTACAAACAAAATAATGGAAAGAGGCCTCCTGGCAAAGAGGAAAGCTGAAGCCAAAATGCAGCAGGATAATTCTTATTTGGTGATCTTGCTTTCACCTATTGTTTCTACAGTGCTTCTAGCAGGGCACGCCAATCTGCCTCTTGGGTTTGGCTGTGGATGTTCCTAGCCTTAGTATCCAAGCAGGGTCCTGCTGTGCAGCCTCACTGCTGCATGTTTGTTGCAGCATCTGTCTCTGTTTAAGCCTAACCTTCACTGCAGCAGAAAGGCATTTAAGGATTTCAAAACTGTAGGTAAGAGCAGGTTATACATTCACCTTCCAATCTTTCCTTAATTTCTTTTGGAATGAATGTATTAATATTATCTTTTTTGCCATCCTCAGTTCGTATTAATTTATAAACCAATTTGCATGGTATGTATTGTTTCTCTTAAAATGTGCAGGTTGGCCACTTGTGCTAAATCCAGCATAACATTTTGAGGATAGTAAGTTTTCATTCTGAATTTTTACACACAGCTTTCTTGCTTTATTTCTCACAGTTGAAACTTAGTCTTTCTGAATCTCATACTAAATACATTTGTTCCAACATATTTGACAGGAACTACAAATTGCTGTTGGGATGCTTTTAGTTTGGTAATTACACTACAGATAATACAGATAGCATAAATAGCTATTGGAATATGCCTGACATTCATGTGCAGTTGTTGACAGTCTCATTCAGACAACAAAAGAACCGAATACATAGTTTCTTTTTTCATCTGCCTGCACTAATTTACTATGACCACAGATCCTAGTTGTTTCGGTTCGTGGAAAAAGAAGGTAATGATTCTGTATCAATCTTTACAATACATTTGACCTCAGGGACTTAGTGCTATTTTGTGTTCTCCTTAGCACTCATGTCTTCTGTGGGGAAATATATCTTAAGATGCGTCAACACACCATTGTAATTTCTGCATGCCTGTTTGCCAAAGACTGTTAACTCAAGAATGGCGTTACTGTGATTCTTTCCCAAATCCTGCTTACTTGATGGAGTAGCTGACTCTCTTTGATTGATTGGGAAGTCATTGTCACCCTTCTGTCCTGACTTTGATTCCTAGCATGTTCTCAGACTGTGCACTAAAACCAGGGGAATATTCTTAAGAGATAGCCTTTTAAAATTACCTTTCTTCTGAGTTGCAATTATCATGCACCACCTCTTGTCTTATCACTTTACAGTTATAGACACACCATCTAATTTATATCAGGGCCTATTTCAAAAGTGGGCTAATGAATGAATTTTCTTAGTCTCAAGAGTGTTGCAATTTTCATACAACACAAGGAAGTTTTCTTCAGACATTTGAAGCCCAGGTGTAATTGTTACAGCAATTAGTGGAGTGAGTCTATCAAACATGCAACAGAATTTCATTTTTCTTCTTTTAATTTATTGTATTTCATCTCTAAGAACATAAGTACTATTAGATAGATTAAAACACATCTCTTAACGTAACCAATAAAATATATAAGGGGAAGAGAGCATGTGCTGGAAAATACTTCATACAGAATATTCTGTTTCTCATATTTGGCAATTTCAGGACAGCCTGTGACGAAAAGCCACACATGGATCATCGCAATGGATGGCCTTTGATGACTCTGTCCTTCATGCCACATATCTTCCAAAGAAACCAATCATTATTTTAAAATATCCAAGTAAAGGTTACATAACATTTGTAAGGTAGTCAAATGACTAATTTTCTCTGCTGTTAAAATGTGCACCTTGTTTTTACCTCAATTTTTGCAACTTCATCTTCCAGCTGTTGACTCTGCCTGTGCTCCCTAGACTGGAGAATTTTTGCTGTCTGTATGTTTCTTCCTAGATAGATGTCCAGATATATTTATTGTGTACTTTTATATTTGCTCAGACAGTAGACAGGTACTTGGCTATACAGATCAAGCAACCTTTGTTTTGGATTCTGGTTTGGGTTTTGTTTTGGCTTTTGAGCTTTGTTTTTTCTTCCTGGAGACGGAACTTGCAGCAGGTGAAGTACTTTCAGTTAAAAAAAAATAAAAAGGCAAGAAAAATAAAAATAAATCCCTTGGGAACTGTGGATTTTAAGATTTCACTGGACTTTCAGCAGTCTTCCTTTCATTTAAGGTGCCTAAATATTTTGGGTTTCTTCCCAATTCCCTAAGAACACTTCCACTTTTTTTTTTTTTTCCTATGTGTAAAGTATCTAGAGGGTCTAAACCATTTGCTTACCTTTTTGAGGTTCTGACTTGGTGTTTGCTCAGGGTCAGGCTCTTTCAGAAGCCAATAAGGTCTAGCAGGATTTCACCATGAAATCATAAATACCATGTGTGTTTTTATGCATTAGTGCCCCTTAATGAGTGGGTAAGTGTAAAGGAAAGAAAGCATTGGGAGACAAATGAAAAAGATCACTTTAATATGATGTTTGCTTTTATACAAAATACAGACACATGAATCATGATTTGGACTGAGCTGCACTGTGGGATGTTATAAAATATCTTTAAAAAGAAGTGATCAAGAGATGCTACAGCTACACAATACACCTGAAAGCTTAGATAATGGATCCAGGTGAAGGATGTTTAGAACATAAAACTTGAATGGTAAGTAGTTGACTTCAATAGAAATAATGCTTGAGCTGCAGCAAAAATTTAGTATGATAAAACTACAAGATATGATGCAGATCTGAGGTTGGTGAAAAAGAACATCTTTATTGGTCTGATGCACCGTGCCAAGTTACTGTAACAGATGACCTGACTGTAAGTGCATTGATAGATGCTGGTTGAAGCTTTAAGTAGCAGTAGTGACAAGTGATTAAGAATGTTAGGAACAACCTCCGAAATGAAGGTCAGCTACATGTTTCTCAATCCAATAGGTGATTATTTCCTAAGAACCAGAATATGATGTTTTTATCTCCGTGCTTAGCCTCCTAAAAAGAGACACCTCACACTATCAAGGAGATAGCAGAATCATTAAAAAACAAATAAAATTAAGTCTATTAGAGATCAAGACTAAGTCTATTTAGCTAAACATGTCTGAATTGCAAAAACATAATACATGCAAAATAATTCAATTACTTCTTGGCATAATATCCAGTATTCATCTTGAAAGATCAAAACATACACACATCTTATTTAATTGCAAGACAAAATGAGTCAGCCAAATATAAAATTATTCATGACTAAAAGACTGTCTCAGAACAATTATCTTCATGATAAAAAATTGTGACATTGGCACAATATAAATTTGTAAATAACATTAGTCATAACATTTAGGTAAATGGTACACTATAACTTGGTTCTTTTGCTTTCCAAAATGAAGAAAAGATACTTTCATCTCATACCTCCTTCTGAAGGAAATAGAGACCTGAAATAGTAGGGTGAGAGACAAAGAGCATTTCATTCCGTCCTACACAAACATCCTTCTGGGTTTTTTGATAAACAACAGCTTGCACTCTATGTCAACAACATATCCTCCTAAAATTCTTAAGAAAGAGAGTTTTATGGAAGAATTCACTCTGATCAAAACATGCATCACAAAATAATATAATTAAGATCATCCACTATTTTAAAAACCTGCAGGAAACTTTAAGATACATGTAATTTCTTACTCTCAAGCCATGTGCAAAAATGTTCGACAGACACCAAGAACTTGCCCATTAACTCAGGGTTCCACGTACTGTCTAACCATCCTTTTTGGGAGAAATCCAATTATGAAGGCTTATCTGAAGAGAATGCCAAAATTGCTGATTTAATGACTCTCTTAATTTTCAGGCAATCCATCACCTCTTCTTATGTTTAGGGGCACTTCTGCACAGCAGGTACAGAGAGCCCATGCTGTGTCTGCCTATACAGAATCCCAAACCCACATCTAAAGGGGAGTGTGATGCAACAAATTCTGAGACAGAATGTGATCAGAAGCAATAGATAATTTCCTGAGTGGACAGAATATTTGATGAATGACTGTGCAATCAACAGCTCCTTCAATAGCTCTGCTAATGGAGGTAGGAACACCCCAGTACTTCCTCTCCAGGGGATAAACTTGTCTTCACAGCTCTGCCACTAGAAGCAGCTGTGTCAAGACTGCTGTGTTTGCTTCATGCAGTCAGGAATATCATTGTGAAGTCAGTGAAGATGATCTAAATGAACCTGTCTGATTTCTCAAAGGAGATGAGTGTGACATTTGTTCCCAGGCAGTCTATAGGGACTGTGATGAACACCTTGCCAGCAATAATAAATAACTGGAAGAAGTAAAACATAATTAACGTAGCTGTTTAATATCAGAAAGAGTGCCTTTCCACTGCCTGAGGAACTTATATCACTGAAAATGGTGTGAAAAGATAAGCTTATTTGTCTCTTCAGTATTTCCTATCAGCTGTCACCCCCCCTGCCATGACACTGGCTTTGCTTATCCTTTTCTTCAGGTACTTTGATGTACTGTACAGGGAGCCTCATTGCCCATGAGGCTACAGATTGTACTAGGCAGCCGGGCATGTAAAAGGTGATGTATTATCACTCTGAAAATCTTGTGTGGATATAACTACAAATTCTTCAGAAATAAGCTCCTGTGAGGATATTTTTAATGGTTTCAGGTATCTGAAACTCAGTAGTGTATTATGTTTAGATTGTTAGAGGTCACCTGTAAATGATGGTTTGCTCACATAGTAGGAATGAAAAGAATTGTTAGAAGGTGGAAATCAGAATAACAAACACAAAGAAAAGAGGCATTTCACATTCTTTAGTTCCTTGTGCAAAGCTGTGCATGTCACTTTGCAGGGAAATGTGCATTTTGGTCTTTTAAAACATACGGTGCAGAACTTGCTGCCTGTGAAAAAATATCCCACTTCTCTTCAGACCACAGTCATCAGTCTCCCATTCAGGTACAAATGCTTTAATCAGCCATTTGACAAAAGCAAAAATTGAGCTGGTTCTTAGCAACCCAGTTGAGAGTGGCATGGTACAGATTCTTCCAGGAGAACACTCTAAGCATCCTTTCAGATATTCTGATTTGAAAAAGAAGATCCAAAAATGATATTCTATCAGGATAGAAGCCAGTGGGGGAAACACCACTGATTTTACTGCAACAAGAATTTCAGTATTCATTTTTGGCATCTTGATAAAAAGAGTTTCTCTGTTCAGTAGTATCTCCTTCCTTTGTATATGTCACATTTGTGAGGGTGAAATTCATTCTGCTAAAAGAAAGATTTTTAAGGAAGCAGGAGCTAATCTAAAAGAGTCACTTTTTAAAAACAAGACTTCACAACTCTGAATAAAATTCATTAAACAAATATAATTTCCTACACGCAAGCTTGTCATATCTGTAAACTTTATTTTGCAGGCAGGCTGAACAACCAAACATGCATCTGTTTGCTTTGAGCTCAGATGCCTCTTTGCACATGTAAATGATCATAAAATATGGCATTTCAATGCTTAGATTTTTTTAAAATGTATTCCTTTTTTTTTGCCATAGATCTTGATATCACTTATCCTGATACATATCCCTTCAAGTGCGTCTGTTGCATTGGTGTTGAGACCCCAGTTCCATTCTCAAATTTGATTATATAAGAGGCAAGGACTTCTAAAATTTTACATAAAAATGCCATTTTTTATTATTGACTTGTGGACTGTCATGAACTTTGGTTTTGGTCCATTTTATATGGTCCTATTCTTTGAATTTCAAGCACCTTTTTAGGTACAATTGGTGAAAACTTGGGTTTGATCTGATGAAAGTACAGCATGTTAGCAATGATACGGCTTTATTATGTGTCTTCTAAAGGCAAGGGGAAAATAGTTAGTGCTGTTGTTATACAGTATACCTACAATTAATGCTTTCTTTGATTCTTAAATCATGGCTTGCATGCACTCTTGCACGTTTTTTATTTTTTTAACCCTCATTGGGGTATATACAAATGCCAGTTCCAACCACCATTTAATAGACATGTCCTGGTTGGCTGAATGGGTAAATAAAGATTTCAATCTTCAGCTACATCAGATTATGATTAAAAATAGATAGAAATTATGGAGGGGGTGGTACAGTCTAAGAACATATTAAGGGATGTAGGACTGCTTGCGTAAGTCTGCACTGAATCCAGCACTAACCTGGTCTTTCCTGTTATTACTCTTGCTAGTTAAGGCAAATGTCTTGCGTGCAGGTCCTCCTGTGCTGGCACAAAACCACTTAAATGACTCACTGCATCCATGACCGTGCCCTGTGCGGAGATGGCATGGCTGAAGTCACTGAAGTGGCTTCAGGCTGGGCAGAACACCAGTCATTCTGCTCTGGCCTTTGCTCACCCCCACATCTCTTTATTGTGTACATCACTGGTAAGTTAGTTTCCACATGGGGAGGAACAAGAGGTGCCTTATGGACATTTCTCAGCTTTCTTTCCTCTCTGAGCTGTGGAGCTTGCTGAGCTGCCAGGAATGAGCTTTTCTTGCAACCTCAGTGCAGAGCTGCCTACAAGCAGCATAAGGCAGCACAAATTCGGCTGGAAAATCAGGCTGTCATTAGACGTACAGGTTCAAAGAGAATTATTTCATGGCCAGTTTTCTAGCATTACTATTTGAAAATGTATCCTTGAATTTTGCTCTTTCTCTAGCATACTGACTGTGGAGCTTCATCACCAAAAATGTTTTAAATGGGGTAGTAAATTTCACTCTAAGACGTTTTGATAAGTTTTCTTATCTGAATAAACACTTTGCTTGAAAAATACAAAAGGCAATGACATAGTGACCATAAGACAGTATCCATTAATATAAGACAGAGTACTTACACTTTTTTGTTGTTGTTACTTGAATTTCAGTGCCTGTTTTGTAGCTTCTGTTTTGTAATTCATCAGCCTGGGAGGTCAAAATCATAGAACCATAAATCATAGAATATTACAGGGTTGGAATGGATCTTAAAGATGATCTAGTCCCAGCCCTCACAGCCATGGGCAGGGACACCTCCCACTAGACCAGATTGCTGAAGTCCTTATCCAGCCTGGCTTTGAACATCACCAGGGTTGGAGCATCCTCAACCTCCCTATGCAACCTGTTCCAGTGTCTTACCACCCTCACAGTAAAATGGGTAGTAGAAAGGGGGAATGGAGACACATCTCAAAATAAATCATGTTTAAGATCTCTTCTAAATAGTTTTATTTACTTATTCAAACTTCCTGACATATCTAGTTCACATTCTAAATTGACATCTGATCATCTGGCACCAATGCGTATTTGAAGCTGCTGATTACAGTTCAGAGGGAAGCAATATTTCTATTGGCATGCTGGCACAACTTTCAGACATGAAGGTGTTTTGCCTGTTTCTCAGTATCATGATTGAGTCATAGCAGAGGGGAATATACATTAGTGCGGGCATCTGAGTGAGAAGTGGTGAGAAAAAATATTTTTCTAATGTGTTTTGCAAGCAAATAAATAAGGAGAAGAAAAGAACTCCCCATTTACAAACGTTGTAATGAACTGGAGATGAAAATGTAAAAAGGCAAAAACCCTGCACAAAAAAATTGTAAGACCATCTTGTAAAATTTTGTAACAGAAATAAAAGAAAGGTATAAATGAACATGGAATGCAAATGTGCATTCATAGTTCAAACTTTGTAGGACCATGGAGTTGATAAGAGGACTGGAGTACCTCCCCAATAAAGACAGGCTGAGAAAGTTGGGGCTGTTCAGCCTGGAGAAGAGAAGCTTGCATGGAGATCTTGTAGCAACCTTCCAGTATCTGAAGAAGGCCTGCAGGGAAGACAGAGAGGGACTCTGTCAGGAACTGCAATAACAGGAAAAGGAGCAATGGGGTCAAATTGAAAGAGGAGAGGTTAGATATCAGGAAGAAATTCTTTACTGGGAGGGAGGTGAGGCACTGGAACAGATTGCCCAGGGAGGTTGTGGATGTCCCATCCCTGCCAGTGTTCAAAGCCAGGTTGGACAAGGCCTTGAGCAACCTGGTCTAGTAAGAGATGTCCCTGCCTATGGAAGGGGGGACTGGGACTAGACAATCTTTAAGGTCCATTTCATTCCCCTAATATTCTGTGATTCTATGATTCTATGTGTGCATGAGAGCTCCAGAAGAAACATTAGGAAAAGATTTAAGGGAATCACCTGTACTGTGACACTGTTCACAGGACACTGCTCCCAGGAAACCTTGCTCAGAGGCAAAATTGAGGCACAGATCTGAAAGCCTGTGCACTGGTAAGACCATAGCATGGAAGCTTTGTTAACTGGATGTCTGTAGCCAGCTCACGCCAAATCACGTACATTTACCTTATTAGCCCATCAGAAAAGCAGACACAGATTTCAAACAGACAAGGAAGAACAGATAATGAGACATGGCTTTGTTTGCAATTTATAGAGACTAAAATAAGCAAGATTCTGAAGCAAAGAGCTGTCCCATAGGAACTCATAAAGAATGTAAACAATCTGTTGCCAAAATGTTTCACCACTGCCAGTCAAAAGAGCATCAAACGTGTACAAGGGCTCAGTAGCTCATGCCCTCTATGCTGATGCTCCTGGCCAGAATACTTGAGGACACATGTCCTGATATTTGTGGGTATGGGGATGTGAGACTCTGAGGGAATAAAATCTGAGACCAAATGCATGAAAGTTGGTAAAATCAAATTACTTGGATATGGTACAAATAAATGCTTACTCCCCCTACACAAGTTTTCACATTTACCTTTGTTACACTTTCTTACACACAGCATGGACTCACTGCTTCTTGTAAATTCAGAATACTGTCTACTTTATCATTTCTATCTGAAGGACAAAACCAAGAAGGATTAAGTTAAAATTTTTCTGTATTTTCCTGCTAGAGAAAATACATCAATCCCTTGGTGTTTGTAGGCTGTCGAAAGAACATGCAAGCGTAACTCCATGGCCCCTCACAATGCCTTTGTGACAGTTCTCAAAGCATTGAGCTGTTTTTCTGAACTAGGATGTTAATTTCAGCATCATCGTAATTTTGACTTTTGGGTTTGTTTTATCCTTTAATTGGCTTTTTGTACAGGCTGCAAAGGCTCCCTTTCAAAGGAATTAAACAATTAATACATTATAACCATTTAGATGTTTTACAGGACTCTGGCCAAGACTTTTAAGTCTAAAGTCTGTCTGATCCCCTTGTATGCTGCGTGATCAAACATAGCCTGATGTCATGACAACCGCCTTGGCCTTGTTTGACTTAGTTTACAGACCAGCTGGAGAATAAACTCATTAGAAATGCCCACATATTTATGTAAACAGAAATGGCAAAGTCACCTATGCCCAGTTTCTATACGACTGAGTTAAATTAGCCACAACACTTCAGAACTAGGTGCTGTGCCCAGCTGGACAGGTGGATGTTTGGGTAACAACGATGGCTCTAAGACAGCAGAACAGACACAATTTAGGTTGCAGAGCATTGCTTTTTCATTCAACAGAACAAGAGATAATGGTCTCAATTATGCTTCCAGGTCTTGCTGTGCAGCTGTGTTAGCTTTAGTGGGAACAAATGAATTACATTTGCCTGACTGATTCTAAAATCACAATTGCATGTCAAAAGCAAGGTTTGCTGCTATTAAACTTCATGAATCCAACTCAACATGCACCAGCCTGAACTGGTTAATGAAGGGAGATTAGATGTGAACTGCAGCTGGAAGTAGTGGGGTCTTCACTGGTTTAGGCTCTCAAAGACTGTGATCTTACTCACTGATTGTATGAAATAGGATCAGTAATGTAAATAAAAGGTTGGTAGTTGCCCATTCTCTCCCTTGACTTGGGGCTTTCCTGTATTACACCAAAATATGGATTTATTCTGGCACTGGAAGATATCTCATCTGACCAGATGTTTATTTGCTCCCTGATCGTACAGTGCCATTGTCACATCAGCATCACAGGGAAGAGCAACTGCATGGGGTGCACATCGCATGGTGGGCATCTATCAGTGAGCTGTGACACATACAAGCATCCAGTTACCTCCCAAGGTGGATGTCATGTTGCTTGCAGGAGAGATCATCTGACTGGACAAAGCCTCAGCATGTGTTTTTGAGCACTTCCATAAGCCATCTGTGATCCATCCTGCACTTACTGAAGCTGGAGGTTTATCTATGAGTTTTATCTGATGAAGGTACAAGACAGTTGCCATGAACTACCTCCCACCTAATGTTGCGAAGCTATCAACATACTTGATAGACCACTGAATTACAACAGTAGTAGGGCAAATAAAACTACAAGTCAGATGTTTTTTACTCGAATTAGCCCTTATGGTAAATATTTAACTTTACTATTGCACTGGTTAAGAGTTAAAGGCTGACACTTCTCTCAGTTACATTGATGACAAGTGATGCTGTCTCCATCATAAAAATGCTCACTAGATGCCAACTTTGCCTGAATCAGCTGTACCAAAATGCGCTTTTACACTGTCAAAGATTATATTTCTGAATTTTGTTTTTATAACATATAGGTCCAGTGAATAAGGTGACATCTCATGAGCCATAAACCAGTAGAGATTCAAAAAGACACTTTTTTTTTTCCCGATTAAGTATCTCATCTGACTGTATTGACTTCAGAAAAGATATGCCAGGGACCATCAATTATGGCGAACATAGGTGTTCCAAGAAGAAGTATTAGTCAAAATAAGTAGGAATCTACTCATTAGTTGTCAGGCAAATTTTCCACTGGTCTACAAGGATCAATTCAAGACTTATTAGCATAAGATGCAGCAGCTTCTTAGACAGAAACCTCCTTTGTCAGATGCAGCCTCTGTCTGATGATATGTGAGGGATGAACAGGGCTTACATGAAAGAGAAGAGCAGAAAATGAACTTCAGAACAGGTGAATAATTCTGCAGCGCTGTACCCTGACATAAGTGTGATTCACTCAGAAGTGCAATTGATAATTATCAGTTTTCTTGCATCTGTGTTTGCTTTTTTACATTTTTGGTCAGCTCTGAGTAGCTATGTATATTCTGAGGTTCCATAACTTTTACCCTCTCTTTATTTAATGTTTTTGTCTTTGATGATTTTAAACATTTATTTCCATCATGCAGTTGCTTAAGATTTCAAATTTCATTTGATGGCAGTATGTTCCATCTTCTATACCTTGACTTCCAGTTACTTCCCCGTGGCAAGAACTTTACAGCATTTTCAGGAAGAAAGTTATACTTGGGTTAAACAGCAAACAAACCTTCAGAAATCTCTTTTTCTCTTTCAGTTCAGTTTTCATGATATTATTAGCATGATATTATGAGCCAGCATACACATTTTTCATTATTTTCCATAGTCAAGGACAGTCCCTGACTCTGTAGCATATTAAGTACCAAAAAGTCTGCTCCAACTAGTTCCTACCTCACCACAGCAATTTTCTGGAATGTGACTGGTTAGAGTGTGTCAGAACACTTTTTATATCACACCCTTGTTTCCACTTGTCAAAAGTCACTGGATTGCATCTGACAAAGGAAATTTTCTCCCACATATGAGCATTTGGTATCGTCAGTCCTTGAACTGGTTCTTGCAGCTCCATGAAAAATATAGATCTCAGCTCTTTACAACCCTGTCACATATTTTGGGTAATCGCTCCTCCCAGAGCCAGCAGTGGTAATCCACTGTTCCCACAGCAACGCAGCAATCTTCAGCCTGTCTGAGAGGCCATGCTTATTACCAGACAGAGCTTACTTGTAGGAATGCATCCAGTTTATTGCTCTAGAAGGTCACCCTTTCTACAACAATATAGGCAATTAAGCGTCATGGCTCAACTGCAGCTCGCAAATAAGTACCCTAAGTAGCTGTCAGCCACCCACCCACTTCCCCTTCCCTGCCCAACCCCCACCAAGGAGATGGGGGGGAGAATCACGAAAGAAGAGAAAATAGAGCTCAGGAATTGAGGTAAGAACAGTTTTATAACTGAAACAAACATAACAATAATTGTAATAAAAGAAGGAGAGAGGGAGATAAAACCAAAGAACAAGTGATACACAATACAACTGTTTACCACCTGCTAACCAATGACCAGCCTGTCCTTGAGCTACAATCACCACCCTGCTCCTAGCTAACTCCCCCCAGTTTATGTTCTGAGCATCATGTTCTGTGGTATGGAACATCATTTTGGCCAGTTTGGTCACCTGGCCTAGCCAGGCTCCCTCCCAGCTTCTTGTGCACCTCCTCACTGGCAGTGCATGAGACACTGAAAAATCCTTGACATGGGGCAAGGGCCACTTAGCAATAACCAAAATATCAGTGCATTACCAACATTATTCTCATACTGAATCCAAAACACAGCACTGTACTAGCTACTAAAAGGAAATGAGCTTTATCTCAGCTGAAACCAGGGCACTAAGTTACAGAGAGTTTAAAGTTAATTAAATATGGTTTTAGTGGCTACCAAAAAAGTTTAAGTCCACTTTCATGCCTTCATTATCCCTTCTCTTCCAGGCACCCATCAGCCACGAGGCTGAAGATGAGACTAAGTGCTCTCCCTAACGGCAAACTCACTCTGGTTACAGATGGAATTGAAGGAGTAACCAGTGAGTATACAATGGAATCACAGAATCCTGAGTTGGAAGGGATGCACAAGTATCAATGAGGCCAACTCTTGGCCCTGTGCGGGACAGCTCAAGAATCACACCATGTGCAAGTTGTAAAGACTTGTCATTTGACTCTCCTTTGTATAGTAACATCGTCTAAAACATGAGTTTTGTTGTATCTGGTTTATCTCGGACAGTGATGTTCAGAAATGTGGAGTCTATACCTTTGATTTGTTTATTTATATGAGAAAGCCAACTTTATTTAGTACAAACACTGCAGGAGTTTTTGCATTCTTCCAGGGGGTGAATTTTATCACCTCTCTGTGCTTTTTACTGACCTAAGACAAACTGGTTTTTTCACCCAGTTAAGCATGCTTTTACATGCTGTCTAGCTCAGGGCACAGTAACTGCATGTCCCAGTATCACAACAACAAAATCAGCTTATTTCTGGAGTTTATGGAATTAAACATGATACATTAATGGACTAAGTGCTGAAACTTGAAATGGGAGGTCTTGACTGAACAGCAACTGCAGTAGTGAATTGTAAATGTTAGAGAATCTTATGACAAGTAGTGAGAGCTGCTCTGCCTTTGCCTGCTGTTCTCATTGAGCAATGATTAGCAAGTGCCCTAGATGAGCTATTTTGTTTTCTAATTTTCTTGGCTGTGCTAACTCCTTCAATGTGTCAGAGAAAAGTACCAGTTGAAGGACTGAACCATTCTTTTCCAACAAACACTGAGGTTAAAAGCTATTAAGGCATTTTACTTAGAAAACTCAACAACTATAATAACACTCTGGAAACATTCATAGAGGTATAACATAAGCAATAAGAGGTATTTTATTTCTCCATTTACCATCCTTGAAGAATGTAAATATCTTACTTTGAATATGTTAAAGCATAGAGAAATCTCCTTGTGAGATAATAATTTATTATTTTATCTCTGCTTACTCTTAATTGTCAGTTCAAAGGTTCTTTCAGACTGACCTTTCCAAATGTCAGCGTTTTAAAGCAAAATTTAAGGGGTGTCTTAATGCATCATTGGATTTACTAAGCAAAAAAATCCTGACCCAAAGTGCTTTGAAACTCATTAGAAGTTCCCATTGACTTAATCGCATTAGGTCAGGTCAATAATTACTAGAACTGAGGCTAACTCATGATCTTGTATCTGAGCACAGACCATCTTCTGAGAGTGTGCGGAAGTGGTGCTAAGCTGGGAGTTGTCTCATCTTGAATATTTGAGCTGTGTAAGGTAATGATGATAAACTGTTTGCATTTTTTTATATGCAGAGAAGAGATGTAAGGATGTAGAGGGAGGGTTGAAGTGAAGGTGCAAGCCAAGATCTCAGATTGCACAGCATGGCAAAGTCAAAGAAAGAGCTTGCAGGAAGGAGCAGCACTCAGACTTCCAGTGTTATTTCCTTTTCTCCCATACTTTGAAAGCAAAGGGCTTTCTGACTCTTCATAGTCTTCAATGAGTCTCTCAATGCAAAGAAAAATGCATTTTCACAGACCAAAGCTAACTTTCTTTCTAATTATTCTCAGAAAGAAAAAATTACCTACAAGAAAATTACATACCAGGAATTGCAAAGAGAAGATGAGGTGATAGAATATTTCCCTTATGATACTATGTTTGAGACTAAGGATAGTGAAAATGAAGTGCTTGACACTCCAAATTCTGTCTGCTTTTTTCTTTGAAGGGCTCTTCTGATCCTGCGTCTTGAAGCAGAGATGTGCAATTTAGCAGTGGGTTGCTTTTTTAATCAGATCTGTGTTTTTCATCTCCCTCATGAAAATCTGTCTGGATCTTGGACCTACTGAGTAGCTCAAGATGATGGCAATTCAAGAAATAAATCCCTTCAGATAATTGGTATGTACAATTCCAAGTACAGTAAGTGAACAACGAGATTTTGCTACATCCAAATTTACAAGTACAATCACATTATGGAAGTGAACACCACTGAGCAATGGGGCTCTGCCCAGCTGCAGAGACTGTATGGGTGGCTAATTCAGATCCAAGCAATGGCAGGCAGCACTGTCCTGTTGTTAGACCACAAGGCACAGAAGAAAGGAAACATGGTACTGGAAATAAAATTATGGTGATCACTTTGTCAGAAACCTGAAAAATTTTCATACAGCATAGTTCTATGAGCAAAGACATTAATGAAAGGATAGTGCAAGTGAAATAAAGATCACGTTCGATTGTGCAAGTGATCATTAAAGCCTCTGCAGGAGGTCATTTTACTAATTATTGTTTTATTTTGTGGAGATTTTCATATATTTCTTTCATTTGATATAGGCAAATTTATTGTTCCTAAGGAGTAATTTTTTATCTGCTTTGGGAAGTTTTGCCTTCTAAACAATCACTTGAGAGTTTTTTGTGTGAAATACTAACTTCAGCCCAGACTTCTTAAAAAAAAATCAGAATGCTCAAAATAAAGAATAACTTTTCTAAATGGTTCAAGTACCTCAGTAAACCCTCAGACCAAACTGCCTTCATCACAAGATTACAATGCAATATCTCTTTGATAGGGCTTGCATTATGGAAGTGGTTTGTGCTGGTTTTTTTTCCCCCCTCAGTTCTATTTCTAGCCCATTTTAAATGTCAGTACAACAGAAGGGGGTGTTAAAATTTGGTCTTGGTTAGACATGAAACAGCACTTGCTCTGTAGTTCTTCACATTTTTCAAAATTTCCTGACATAGAAAAATTATTTTTATTATTTTTTCATCTACTAAATTGATCCTGCAATGTTTGCTACCACATTCCCAGTACAGAAAATACGGTTATTAAAAAAGGCTGGAAGGTATTGTATTAGAAGCAAAGATGCATTTCAGAGGTGTTTTGGTTTAGTGTGAAGACTGTTAGGCATTATATTGTCTTTACTTGCCTATGGTGAAGTGCTATTGATTTTTCCTTTTGAGGTACTAATCTCATAGGAATTACTAAATAAATACAGAAAAAAGAAGGCTTTCTAAAATCCTGCTTAGCAATATTAAACATTAAATACATAAAGACAATAAGTTACACTTTCAAAATTAAATCTCAAAAAATGCTTTTAAAGAAAGCCATCCCCTCCAAGAAGGGGTCTTTAGAAAGCAAAGGTGGTTCTATGTCTCACAGCTCTGTGTAACTTAGGGTGCCTGAATTTGTTTACTGCCCAGAGGCAAGGCAGCGGTGCCATCACAGAATCCACGTTGGCTAAATACGTCTGAAAATGTGGCTCAGCTATACTTCACCGTGCTACAGACATGGGCTAAAATATGGCCAAAGAATTCAAAACAGGTTTTTGTTTAGTGCTCAGTTTAACCAAAAACAGGATTGAAAGAAAGGAAGACATATGACACAGGTACAAGTACCTTTCTTATTTTTACCTCAACAAACATTTGTTTGCAGACCAACAATGGGCTGAAGTGGGACCTGTTTAAAAACAGAGTGCATCTCTGCCTGGTTGTGAAGAGGAGAGGGAGAGGAGATAGCAGTGCTATCCCCTTGATGTCCAGCTTGAGCGTGTTGGCTCCCTTTCTGTGCAAAACAGCATGGTACAGGTGAAGGACAACATGCCATCATGGTGTCGAGCCTTATGCAGCGATTGAGAGAAAGTCCTTTGAGTATTAGCTTTGTGTTTTAGGAACAGGTGCTTTTTGTCCCTTGGATGCAGGCTGTGAGGTTCATGCAGAGACAATTTGCAGAGAAGTCCTGAAAGCTGGAGAGATCTGGATCCAGCCCCCACTGATTTTTTTTGAAAATACTGTCATACAACACCAAGCATTCAATCGAATCCCTGTACAGGGGAGTGAGATGGTGTCACGGCTTCAACAAGCCTGAGGCAGGGAGGAGTGGGAGGAGAGCTTTGCTTGCTGCACACAATGTGATGGACCCACATGGCCACAGCGAACTTTGGATTGGAATGTCTTTTCCAGGGCAGTCCTCTGGAGCTATTTTGTGGAACAGTGGAGACGTGAACAGCCTGAGGGGACTCTCCATCTTGTCCTTTGGAAATAGACCTAAACTGGTACTGGCTGCATTGGGTTATTAGGCCAGTTCCAGTAACAGGTTTCTGTTGTTATGTTTTAACTACAAACAATTCTGGCCGAATAACAGAATAAAAATACTGAACTGAGGTTTGGTTCCACTTTCCTTTTTACCTTTCCCAACCTCACTTCTCCACTGTCCTCATTTAGGGCTACTGTTGCAGTCTGGGACACCTTGATAAAGCCTCAGAAATTTAGAGGACATATATTTACTGCTTTGGTTTCTGCATCATCTGCTGCTCACTTATCTATTAAACAGGGTACGGAACATAAAACCACATAGAGTGACACTAAACAACAGACTGGGGGATAAGTAGAATAGCTTTTCAACAGTCTTTCAAGAAAAAAAAACCCCAAAGCAACAACATGGACAAAGAGTTTAACCTGTTCTTGTGCTCCTGCTCATTTGTACTCATTATATACTTAGTCCATCTCTGTAATACCAAAGGGAGGGTTTGTGTTTCAGCCTGCCCTCTCTGTCAGGCCAGCAGCTCAGCAGTTAGACTCTCTCTCTTCTGAGATGAGTGGGGGTCAGAGAGCATATCCTTTAAAAATTGCATAGACATATACTCTGCAAAACACTACACAATTGTAAGAATGAAGAGATACACAGAAACAGATTAAGCCTCAAGGAATTCAGTTTGATTCCAATATAAAATTTTTCAAATTTTAAGAAAGTATAGGGATCTTAGCCAGGTCCATGGCATAGAAGAATCTGACTTACAAGACTGACAGTAACTGACAGTATCACTACTCTCCAAAGTCAAGGAGTACACAATTGCTTGGAATATTAACATCTAATTAGGATCAAAATATACAAAACTTAGAGAAACTTTGAAAAATAGACAACGGAAACCACAAGAAAAAAAAGTCTGATTTCAAATGGAGAACTGACTTATCTATAAACAAAACTTTGAGGAATCGAGACACAGATATTTTGCACAGATAGGAATTAATACACATAAATGAAAACCATAGGTTTAATGTATCTGCTATAAGCAGATGATGCCGAAGATAATTCATTGATATTTCTTATATTAACTCTGTACGTAACACAAATAAAAAGCCTTACCCCACAAGAAATCTGCTTCCCACCCCTTTTTGTGAGGTAAAATGTTACCATTCTTGTTGCTTTTTCTGAAGACAGCAGTGCAGTGGTGTAGCAGGACTTCATGTCAGGTTCCAGGAAGACTTTCTATTTTGGAGTAAGTACATTGTACAGTTCTCTGTTCTGCTGATCGCAGAGGTTCATTTTGCCTCCTGCAGTTTTGGCACACATATTTGTCTAACATTTTATGTTCCTACTAGACATGCCAGTGAGCTGTGTAGGAGTACTTTTGCCACTGAAATAGATAGAGGGACTTTCTAGGACTCACATTCCTTATTGTTTTCCCTGCATTGTATGGCTGCTTAGACTCTACTTCTTTGAAGTATTTTAGCCAGTTAAAGACACTTTTAAGTCTCCTGTTAAAAACACTTCTAAGTAACTATTTTACTGTTGGCGTGGCAAAGTTATATCCTCCATCTTCTGTCTAGCTTAACCTTCTTTCTCCCTCCCACATATTCATGAAAATTCAGGTGCATATTAAATTAAAGCAGTGAAGTGACAGACAGGTTTCAGCTCTCTATGAGGAGAGGGATTTCACTCACATATACATTGCTGGGTGGGTGTCCTATAGTGATTCTTCAGGTACCTGTGTGACTCCTAACTCCAGGTGTTTGAATTTCCTTTTTCCCACTGATTTCTCTCTGGACTCTCTTACCTTCTGAGCAAGCTATTCCACAGCCACAGATTTCTTCAGTCCCTCCCAGCTCACCCAGAGCTCCTCAAACTTCCCAAAAGCACTTCAAAAAACTCTCCCAAATCCAATTTCTGGGTCTCCCAAGAGCAGTCCACACTTCGCACTAAAACTTCTTTCATCTATTCCCCAAGTCCTTTCCTATTTCACTCTTTTCTGATGGAATAGCCCCAGTCTTCAAAAGAACCTGCCCTGAGTCACTTTACCAGCTCTGATTTTCTCCACCAGTCACACGCCCTAGGCAGCGTTTGTGGCCACCTCCCAGTATAGTTTGAACACGTCTGCTGTACTGCTCCCCCTCCACCTACTGCTTTGCCCACACTTAGTTGCAGATTTCTAATTTCACAAACACACTCACACATTTCTGTTAGCTGCTTGTATCTTCTGCCATCTCCCATTGCCAACTGCCAGCCCAGATGCTCTGGTCCTGGTTTTCCTTGATCAGCAAATCTTCCCATAGCCAGACAAAAGCCCATGAACAACATTTAACACAACACCAATTAGGACTCTGAGGGCAAAAATAAAGACTTGACACAAACAAAGTATCTTTCTGAAGGGGTATGATGTGTGAAGAAGGTGAAATACTTTCACCCTTTACCACTCCACCTAAAACATCATGAGTGGTGGCAGCTGCAGCCAGGGCAGTAAGGCTCTCTCAGCTTTCAGTTCAGCGTTGCTGACTGAGGGACACGCAGCGCGTTACGAGGGCACCGTGAGAGGTGTGTGGCAAAGTGCATCACAGCACAGTGTGGGGCAGTGCTTATTTGAACACTTGGGCCTTACTCTCATAATTACCATTAACTGGGAGTTCATCATCCACCAGATCCAATTCCAGCTGTCCCAGTTATCCAGTGAGAAGCCTTAGAGGTGTCCCAATTAAACACAATGTAAATACTACAAAATATGTGCATAAGTTTGGCTCCTAGAGAGGCCTCTTGATTAAAAAGACATCATTATTCCATACCTCTGCTAATTAGCACTGACAGTTAGTCTGTTTTCAGAGGAATTTGATTGCTGCCAGCATATTACCACACTGACAACTGGTGCAGTCCTGTACTCTGCTCCAAATGCTGATCTTGGGAACAATACTGTAAAATGACCTCACATCACTTCTGACAGTTTTTCTAGGAAACACTTGGGTGCACAAATATTCAACATAGCCAGAAGTCCTCATATCAAAGCAAAATATGTAACTACAGAGAGCAGCAAATTTGGTTCTGCAGTTCATATAACTTTAATTTCCTTACTGCCCTGGTTTTGTACATCCTGCTCTAGGTCTTACTGCAAATTAATCACAGAATGGCTATTAATACATAGTGTAAAAGAAAAAAACCAGTAAAATTAAACCACGAATTACAGCTGAAAATTGATCATTTTCTTTTAATTAAAATCTTCAAACTACTTCATATTTACATGAAATTAAGAGGAACGAGTAAGATCTGGTTTTTGTGATGGCCGTGCTTGGACTTCACTAATCTGAAAAATAATCAAATGCCACAGATTCCATCTGTCTGTAGATTATTTAATCACAATATGAGCAGGACAACCGAAGACTGAGAAGTCTTCCTGAACTGCAGGCCCATTACTTAATCATGTTTTTTTTAATAGATGAAAAAAACCAAAACAACAAAAAATCCCCACTTAATTTCAGAAGAAAAAGAATGACACTCATATTCAGAGCATTACCCACATAGAATCAGGAATAATAGCGCAGTAAATTTATTTTATTTCTATCTTACAGTCTAGACCTTACTGAATTTAGCACAGAGCATGCAGCAATGTCAAATACTCTCTATTAAAATATATATCCTGCTGGCAATATTTAAAACCTCTTTTGAATGATTGCTACAAATATCAAAGGCATGATGAAACCATCAAACTACATGGGTTTTCATCCTGTGCTATTTTCTAGATACAGAATATGCACATAATTTCTGCCTTAAAGTGAAAAATACGTGTAAAGCATGGTTTGATTTTTCTCCTGCCTTTGGCTAGAGCTGAACAAATCTAGATGAATTGTGGCAGTACTCAGTGCAAAAATTCAGCCTTCTTTCAGAGTAATCCTCCAGCTGCTAACAGTGTCTTTAAAAGGCTGAATGGCACCTCAGCTTTGTGAAACACCTTTGGTCATAACATCTTACCTAGCCTGGCTGCTGGCACTTGAGCAGCACCAGTCTCCTGCATTATATCCCAGCAAACCCATTCACAGCAGGAAGCTCCGCTGGTACACCAGAATTTAACCCCTTGTGCGTGAAAAGATGGATTGACAAAGCATACTGTACTGTTCCAGCATGCAATAAGAAATATTCTCAGTTACTCTGAACCATTTAATGCATCCAAATAACTGTAAGAGTTCTTTATGATAGCAATTCTTTTATCCTCGTTGCAACTTAAAAGATGTGATTGCTTAACAGCTTTCTGTTTTTACAACCCTGTGCTTTGAAACACATTTCAAATTGCACCATTTCTTGTAATTACACCTTGCCTGAAAATGAACTTTAAAGACTGAAGCTTAATTCTGGGGTGTTGTTACCATTTGCTAGTTATCTTTTGTTCTACAAGTACCTGAGATAATTTTCCATAAATATGATAAGCCTTTTGGATCTGAAAAGATGATACTTCTTTAAGTTTTTTAATCATAGATTTGGGTTTGGTTTTTTTTCCAACCATAGCGAGCTCTCAGAGCACTTAGTACAAAGGAGACATCAATATAGTTTTAACAGAATTTTGTGGCTTTTACTTAAAGTCTATGATGAGTCAATTACGTATACAGTACCTGTACTTGGAGATGGAGTGTATTCAGTCAAGCTAAGCAAAATTTGACAATTCAGTCTCTAATTATTATCTTATAAGTCTGGCAGCCATGCAATGTATTCTGCAACCATTTTGTGAACAGTGTGCTATTCACATGGCAAAAACATCTTGGTGTTTTTTTCACACATTTCCTAGACTTCAGATAATGTGTTTTTCTCTGACTTGGGAATAGTAGAACATTTCCAATTTTGTGCAAGTCCAGAAGGGACAAAAATCCCTGTGACTCAGATTCAGATTTAATGTGATGCTAAAAGAAAACTGCAGCAACTAAACAGCTCCGTATCTCCTTTCAGCAACCGTAAAAGAGGGTGAGAGGATTAGCCTAGAAGTATATGCCTTCATAGCAGATATCCATAAGCAGATAATGTGGATTCTATTTGACTAGAAAGGAAAGAAAGACAGCTAACTAATGCTAAGAAAATATTGATGTGACTGATACCAGGATTATGCAGAAGTCATTAGGTGAGCATAATTGAAGCGATAGAGGAATCAGGGAAGATATTAGGCGTTCTCATTGAAGTGTTTTGGATGGGAATGCATTGCTATATGTGATAACAGTTCAGGCTATGTATTCCTATAGTCCATTTTGGGCTTCAGGTCCACATTTGTCTCAAAGAGCAGCTTCTGGAGTGCTGAGGAATACAGCTTTCTTTAACAGCTGCTCTAGCCTCCATCTCCATGCAGGTTTCTATGCATCAGCAATCTGCCCAGATGTGTTCAGTGGTAACAAAAACCAAAAAAAACCCCAACCAAACAACAACAAAAAAAAAAAAAACCCAAACCCACTATAGCTAATTAAGAACACATAGACTTCAAACGGTCTTTTCGGACATTCTCAGTGCTTGTCTGTGGTTTCATTAGCATCAAAGAACACAGAGAAAGATTTCACACCATTGAAGATTATATCAAGCTAACTGCCCATCTCTTCCAGCTTCTGAAAGAATAGAATTGTATTGGACAGGTAACGGTAAGGTTGAAATGCATAATTATGGTCAGTTAAATACATTCTGTTGAATAAAGAAATTGGATTTTATTCAGATTGCCAACACTTACATCAGAGAGTATTTTTAGCTGAGGTGCCAAACAAATAGCCTTTAAGAGAAATAATCAGCATGATCATCATTCAGAGTACTGGGTTTTTGTTCCAAGACTCTTGGAGGACTTCAACAATATTGATTTTGTATGCTTCAAAACACTGCCAAGGTCAGCTCTATTCAGAAACTGTGACTCTGTGCTCTCTTTGGGTCATTATCTAGACTAGATGCAAAGTATATAAAGAGTACAAGGCTCTACCTGCACAGAACAATCTTATTTAGCATGTGACCTGCACAGATGAGAATTACTGCTGCAGTAACATAGCCTTGCTGAATGCTCCAAAAATAAAACTAGCATAAATTACCTCTACACCCTAATCAAAGGGCAGGAGGAAAGCCTGTCTCCCAGTTCAGTGGCTTAGTCATAGGTTTTTCATTTTTCTTTGCATTATGTATCAACCTCAATACAAGCACTTGCACTGCAAACATTTTCAAGTAGCAGAGTAGTCCCAATGGACCAATTTATGTTCATCAGGTTAAATATACGGACATGGTTAATAGGATGGGAACAACCAAGTTGTTCCTGCACTGGGAGGTAGGGTACCATCAGGCTCTTTAAGCAGGGATTCCCTTCATAAACAGTGAAGGGTTTTGATTTATAATTTATTTGCATAGTAATACTAAAAGTATTTGCTCAATGCATTCCACTGAAATGTGTGAAACCAAAGCTAAAGTGTATATATTCCAAACCTGAATAATGAAATAAATGTTAATATTGGAGACTGCAGAATGTGCAAATACCATCTAGGTATAATCAGTAGCAAAAAGTAAGAATCTTGGAAATACAATGGACTGTAATTAAAATAAAAGCATTTTTTTGCCTAGGTTGCAGTCCTAACTTGGAGCAGGCACATCCAACTTCAGCTAATTATTTCAAAAGGCTCTGGCATATGTGCTGAGGTTTGCTGAGATTTGTATTTAGAGAAGTTTATGCTCTTTGGACTGAAAATTCATGATGTTCAAAAAACACTGCTTTCTGGGTTTTGATGTATTTCTTTACAGGTTTGCCTGATAACCTTTATCTTTGGCTCAGCTTTGTGAAATGTCAGTATGGGTGGGAGCAAGTGAATTCCCTATTAAACTCAGAACAGATAAATCAAGGATCTCCATCCCCTTACCATCTACCTCTTTAAAATGTTGAGTATGGTCCCTCATTATATTTCAGAATCATCTATACATTTAGATGTTACCCATCAGCCACTTGATGCAATGGCAGGCCAAGACACCAAAACAAAAATAATTTTAAAATAGCTTTTCTGGTTAACTGTGAACTAAGTTGTCAGTGAGTTTAATTATTCTTTGAAGGATTACAGCAAACCCATGAAACAGTTACAGGGAAAGGGGAAGAGACCTTTAATAAATATTAAAACAAATATAACAGTCTTTCAGCTACATTGTCACAAGCCTTGACCAGCATGAAGGAAGCAAAGCTTTTTCCATTGCTTGCTCCAGCCGTGAGTTTTATCTTTTTTATCTTGGGTTATCTCCCTGGCCTAGTTTATAGCTGTATTGATCCAAATAATGCAATAGTGAAAAGCAGTATAAGAAATGAGAAAAAAAATGTTCCAGCAGGCAGAAGGGGAAGAGAGGGGAGAGAAGCCTGTGAACCAGAATTCCAGCTGAAGAAGATGTGTGACACAGCTCACAGGGTGTGGCTCTATCTTGAGATGTGGGTGCACTTTTGTTTCTGAACATTCTACCCCAACACTGAAGAGACCTAAAAACATAGGAGGGAGTATGTGGGCCATGTACAAGTGAGAAGAATATCTCAATTTCATGTGTGTGTCTGCCACATAAGTACTCATCCTACTCTAGCCTTGGCAGATCATTCCTGCTAATGTACCCTCAAATCACATCTGGCTGTCCCACTCCTGGATCCCCTTCAGACCTCTGTTACAGCCCTTTTCCCTTTCATTCCCTTCTCTGAAACCTACGCAGCAGGGGAAGGTGGATAGGAGAGGTCCATGATGGGGCAGTTCCCCCCCAACTCAGTCTGGAGATGAGAAAGGGAGGGAAAAGAACCCCAAAAGAGAAGAGAGGCAAGGATTCATCAAGCAGAAGAAGGCAGCAAATCTGTTGCCCCCTTTTCTACTTTGCACTTTCCTGAGAAAAGCATTCCTGTAGGAGCCAAAGAAAAATCACTACCCATGCCTTACAGCAGGAAAATGCATGAACAAACAAAGCTTCAGAGAGCCTGGCTTAGATTGTTAGCAATTTCCTTGCTCATTGGTGGTAAAAAGTTTGTCTTGGACCTTTTTCTGAGACCTGCATGGTGTGAATTCTCTGGGTTGTGAGGCATTCAAAGAGCAATTTTATGCGAAACATTTTTTAAAACTGCTCATTTTTTCAGAGAGCAGACAAGAGTAGCCAAGGAAGGTTTTCCACTCCCTGGCTGAAAGTAAAATTGGGCAGCCACCTGCTTACCTTTTGAAGACATCTGTAGTACAGTGTGCCATTAGCCAAACTCTCTGTAAAGAAAATTTCAGGTCTCAATTTATATATGTAAAATCTCAGCCAGTGAAAGGCTTATTGCAGTTAATATATTTTCCTATTTATAGGTCCCCCAAAACAGTCTCTAAAGTATCACAATATTAGAAAAACTCATTGTCTAGCACACTGTTCCTCCCTTATTCATGATGAATGATGATTTAGTCTTCTGGAACTATGATCATTTTCAATGCTTTTTTTCCTGTTTTCTAGCATATTCTGTTGAGGTTACACTAGGCTTTCAAAATGGGGAGCACTGTGCTTCTGAAAATATTTCCCTTTTTTCTGACATGTATTTTACACTACAAAATGACATTTGTAGTGACGCATACAACATGACACATGACAAAATCACAAACCTCTGGTGATTCTGTGGAACAGTTAAACTGTTTTGTCCTTGATTAAATAAATGCAAAGTTTAGGGTGTTGCAAGATGATAATTTATCGATGGAAAACAAATATTCTAACTGCTTGGTGCCAATCCACTGATCAACTTCAAGAACTCAGGCATGACTCAGAGACAGTGGTGTACAAACCGATAATGCCTTTATTCCAGAATGGCCTTGCATTCTCCATTTCCCCAAGGAAGCCACAGAGTGTGCAAAACAGTGGCTCTGCTGTAATTTTCACTCTGCTTTTCCATGCCTCACTTCCACCCAGCCCTTAGACATCGTAGTGAGGGTATCAAAACAGATCCATGAGGGTGAGATCCTTTTCTGAAAGGCTTCTCAAATTCATGGAGACAGTGAAAAGACTTGGATTTATCCCTTAGTATTTAATAGGCTTTGTCTTCACCCTGCTGTGGTATCTAGTTCTGGAAATTCAATTATATTCTGCAAAGAGAAATCTATCTAACCTGTAAAGGAATGGAGAAGTGTTCTACTAGTCCTATGGCAAATGGTGTGAGCATCACCACTGCACAGAACTGTACCAAAAACTAATAAACAGTGTACTCATAACTGATTTTACAATTCATCAAATGAACAAAAAAAACCTGGAAAGGTTCATTCCAAACCTTATTTTGCTTTTTGAGAAAAACAAACAAAAAATATTTCATTTCATTGACACTTTGTACAAGAATCACTTCAGGTATATGTTTGGAGAAAAATAAGCAAATGAAATTATGCATAACATTCACAAAACTGTTGAAGGAAATCCTATATTTTGCAGTTAACAATCATTCAAGGCTGAGCAAACTTAACCAGAGAGGAGAAATTTTGAGCTGGTGGCAGGCTGAGGAGACCCAAGCATAACACTTACTGCCTAAATGATTGCCCTAACTACTGAGCAGCTGGGCTGAAAGGGACAGCAGCCAGTCAGCCTCAGCTGCTATGTGTTTTCTGATTGGTACAAAATACTGACTTTATCTCTAATATAGATCAAAAGTCTGAAAGATCAGCCACTCAACAAGGAGACAAAACCCCCAAATACTCTAGAGAATGTTTAATTGTATTTACTAAATAAAACAAACAAGCAACAGTGAGAAACCATACATTTCACCCGGTAATAACACCAGAATACTTGCGGCCCAGCTGTTGCTCCCTGAAGGGGAATTGCAGGTAAGGTTTAGATCTTGCACTGAATCATGAATTGCATTTTCTGCTGGACAAAAGGAAGATGAGAACTTCTGCGCTATTTTTGTAATTCTAGCCCAGAAAATATAGTAAATGCCACTTTGGATCATGATATTAGGGTAACTAAATATCAAAGCTTAAATTTTGCCACAAGCTTAGTTTTAACTGAAAGAAAAAATGCTCAGCTCTAATGATAACACTTCAAAATTGCCTGAGGGTTAAAATACCTTAAAGAAAGGACTTGTATAATAACAGTGACTAACTTACTGTGCTGGAAAGGTGTGGGAGTTTTTCATTGTTATTAACTGTATGTTTTTGAGGTCATTTTGAGAACCTGTCTTACATGAAAAATGTTTAACTATTTTCATGCAGCTATCTAAAGCATATATCAAATGCAGAAAAAATAATTTGAAGGTGCAACTACTATAAAGGAATATTGTGGCAAGATTTTGATCTCCTATATCATTTGGCTTAGAAATGGAAAACACAATTTAATGAAAACAAATGTGTAGTATTAAGTCTGAGGTCAGTAAAGCTAATAGACAGTATATACTTAATGTCACAACTACTGAGAACATTGACCAGTAAATGAATTAAGAGCTATGCTATAAATAATCTTTATGCCATCATCTCAGCTCATCAGTCATGGAAAAGTAATTCATACCGGTACTAAGAAAGCAGACTACCTTTAGGTTTTTTTGTTAACACCAATAATCTTCTGGATTGGGGATATGTAGTAACCTAAGCTAAGCAAAACAAAGCTGGTTATTAATTTAGCAAAACTTGGACTGGAAAGATTAGTGCAAAGACTGTAAAGCAAGGCAAGACTTAACTGGGAAATAATGAGAGGCATGTGTTGTGGTTTAACTCCAACCAGCAGCTTAGCCCCACACAGCCACTTGCTCCTGGTGGGATGGGGGAGAGAATCCAAAGAGTAAAAATGAAAAAAAACTTGTGGGATGAGATAAAGTAAATTGTTAGGAAAAGCAAAATCCACATGTGAGGAAAGCAAAACAGAATTATTTACCACTTCCCATAGGCGGGCAGGTGTTCAGCCATCCCTAGGAAAGCAGGGCTCCAACACATATAAGGGTAACTTGGGAAGACAAATTCTGTCCCTCCAAACATCCCTGCTTCCTCCTTCCCCCAGCTTTATATGCTGAGCATGACACCATATGGTATGGGTTATCCCTCTGGTCAGTCAGAGTCGGCTGTCCCAGCTGTGTCTCCTCTCAGCCTCATGAGCACCCCAGCCCCCTTGCTGGAGGGGCAGTCCGAGGAGCAGAAAAGGCCTTGACTCTATGCAAGGACTGCTCAGCAGTAAAAAAATATTTCTGTATTATCAACACTTTTTTTCAGCACAAATCAAATACACGGCCCTGTTCTCACTACAGGGAAGAAAATTTACTCTACTCCTGACAAAACCAGCACAGCATCACAAAGAGAGCATGCTGGTTAAAATGGGGTTACTTTTGATGTTCCTCAAGGGTATATGGAGGCACTGAGTCTCTTTAACGTTTCCTGTAAGACACTGTTACAAGACACTGGGTTGATAAAGTCACTGAATATTCAGTGATGAGTATAAAATCAACACAAGAGCCAGAAGGGTTATATATCAAGAAGTATAACTAATCTTGAAGACTAAAATATTAGGAACAAAGTTAAAGTTCACTGTATGAAGTACAATATCACATATTAAACAGTTGTTTACCAGGATTTCAGGGGTCAGAGGCAGTCCCTTTTCTGCCTCCATGTTGTTCCCAACTGGATAGACGTGCTTTGGTTGGCACAACCAGAGCACACCTGTGTACTTCGGCAGCAGACAGCGTGGCAGTCCAACTAGCAGCCTGTGCTGAGAAACCTGGGCCAGCAGAGTGGGCACCCGAAGTCAGGCCTTCCTTCTGACAAAGAAGATTGGCACTCAAAGCCATTTGTAACACAATTATCAGGATCTCTTGTTGGAGCTATTTTGTCTTCTGAGAAACAGTTTCATGCTAAATGGAAAAACAGGAAGTCCAGTCTTCTCTTATCAGACAGATGCGTCCTTTATAATTTACAAGGTTATGTCCACTCTTTCTACAGCTTAATGAATACTGAGTGACTGAATAGTTTATGTAATATTTGATGACAATTCAGCAACTTGGCTGAGCATTACCTGCTACATAATTGTCATGGATTGCAGCATTTCTTTCAGTGATTACTGTCAGGAGATCGTTTATAATTCATAGAGAGAAAGTCCTTGAATCTGTCTTGTATTTCCACATTAATGGTATCTGATGAATACAAAGCTACAAACCTTACCCAGTTTCTGGGCAGGACCTGAGCTCCAACTGAAGCAGGTGTTTAAATTTAGCCCAGAGATATCTAATGACTTCCATGCTTATCTCTGCAGCACTTTGTTTTGGGTAGGCTGGACAGCATCCTGCTCAGTTTGGTAGCTCCTGTGAATTCCATTCTCTAGTGAATGTAGGTCACAGAGCACAGAGATGACCAAACTTGCAAGGCATGCTTTATCCCTAACAGCCACGATACCAATGGATGTTCAAAGCATGTATGTCTTTATGTCTTTGCTCCTCCTCCACTCTGGAAAGAGTTCCCAGACCATTAGTAACAGCAGTACTCCTCAATACACAAGACAGTAAGCAGAATAATTATGGGTCTTTCAGTATAACCCTTTGAAGGCTCTTCTCTGTCTTGCTAATGCTAAATTGGATTCTTTATCCCATTTACTCTTTTCCAGCTAACAAATCTAATAATGCCATCTGTACCTGTCTTTCCTTTTTCCCTCTTGCTCTTCCCTCAGCTCTGCAGCAAGAAAAAAAAGAAAAGAAAGTTCTGTTTTGAAGTGCCAGATCACAAGACACTTTCAAAGAAAGTTAGCTCCGTTATTTTTCCACCTGACCTTTGGTCCTTACATCCCATTTCACTCCTGCTTTCTCTCAGAACAATCTTTCTTTATATAAAAATAGAAGATTCAGTTCACAAAAGAGATGGGTGAACACGTCCCTGCAACCATGTGGTGTCCTACTGTTCACTTCATGTCTACAGTCATATCTCACTCAGTCTGTTGAGTCTGAACACAGTGATTTAGGCTCTTGCAATTGAGTCTGGCTGGAGGCCTGTATCTAGTGGTGTCTCAGCTTCCATACTGGCCCCACTATGGTTTAACTTGTTCATCAATGACTCGGATGAAGAAGAGAGGCCTCCTCAGCAAGTTCACTGATGACACAAACCTGGAAGGAGTGAACGATACCCCAGAGGGCTGTGCAGCCCTTCAGAAGGACCTTGAGAGGTTGGACAGATGGGCAGAAAGGAACCTTCTGAAATTCAACAAAGGCAATTTCAGGGTTCTAGGAAAGAATAACCCCATGCACAGGACAGGAACTAGCTTGCTCAAAAGCACCTCTGAGAAAAGGACCTGGGGTCCTGGTGGACAACAAACTGTTCATGAGCCAGCAGTACCCTTGTGACCAAGAAGGCCACTGGTGTCCTGGGGTGCGTTAGGAAGAGCACTGCATCAGGGGAGGTGATCCTGCCCCTCTGCTCAGCCTTGGTGAGGTTTCGGAGTGCTGTGTCCAGTTCTGGACTCCTCAGTACAAAAAAGACGTGGAGGTCCTGGAACAGGTCCAGTGGAGGGCAACAAAGATGATTAAGGGAATGGAGCATCTCTCTTACGAGGAAAAGCTGAGGGAGCTGGGCCTGTTCAGCCAAAAGAAGAGAAAACTGATGGGGGACCTTGTCAATGCACACAAGTATCTGCAGGGAGGGCGTCAGAGGAAAGACCCAGGCTCTTAATCGTGCCAAGCAATTGAACAAGAGTCAATGGGCAGAAACTGATGCAGAGGAAGTGCCACCAGAACATGAGGAAGAACTTCACTGTGCGAGTGACCACACTCTGGAAGAGGTCGGCATTTGCAGAGTCTGCCTCACTGAAGATACTCAAGATCTGCCTGGATGCAATCCTGTACAATGTGCTTTAGGATGACCCTGTCATCCCTAGAGCAGGGAGGCTGGACAATATTGCCCATTCTGCAATTCTGCAAATTGGTTTCAATCTTTTGACAATCCCTGAAGCAGGTTCCATTCATCACTCATTTACAGTACAGCATCACATTCTCTAGGATCCCACGTCCCAGTTGCACTTGGCTGGTCTGATTTGCAACGTGCCACAGAGTGTGGAGGAATGATCTTAGCACATCTCCACATTTAAAAGAGTCACTCCCAGATGCAGCCTCCTCCTGTCACAGGACTGACATACAAACTCCTGTTTAAGAAAGAATGTACTTGAAGTCTGTGATTTAGAAGGTCTGGGGATCACAGCTTTTATTCTTGTCTTTTTCCTGCAAAGCACTATGCACAGAATCTAATTGCAGCCTGAGTAACTGAATAAGAAATAAATCATTATTAATGACACAAGCAGCCCAGCATCAATTTTGAAAAACACCCAGGTGGAAACATACAAACCTCGCCTAACACTGTTTCTGCTTTCAAAAAGGCCCTTAAATTGCCAATTTGTCTTGAACAGAAAAAAATTAACATTGCTTTCCAGACAGCTACCCAGAAGTGGCTGCAGGCATAGTGGCTGGATATGTTATTGGTCTGCATCCCAAATAACTACTGTGTCTGGCAGGCAGGAGGGGAGAAGAGGACAAACAGTGTGAGTCAGAAACACACAAGCCACAATTTAAACACACTTAACTTTTCTCCCTTTGGATTTGGGGTCATCTTTGGGTAGTTTGTCCAAACAAAATCTTCTTCTTGCTTCAGGTGTTTTCCTTAGAGAAGAAGGAGTACACTGGAGGGAAAGGATCATTTCCTCAGGCTTGATCCATTTCCATTTTGCACACACTGGAGATCACGTGGCATTTTTACAAGCATGTCCAGGAGATAGGTTTGGAAAGGTCTTATTGACTTCTCTGGAACAATCAAATATATAAGGAAAAAAAAAATTTGCTTTTCTGCACATGGTACTAAGGATCACTCAAGTTGCCCAGCAAAATACCGTGTGCATCGACCCAGCCCCATGCCTTTCTCACCCTAGAGAGCAATGTGTTCTACCTTTTAATGCTTCTCAGTCCTCACTAGCTGCTCTGCAAAAGCAACAGAAAAATAAAGGCTCCAAAGAAAATACATTAAACAAATCAAGCTGGACCTCAAGAACTGTTTACTTAGAGTTTTCTTTATTAATTTTAATAAGCATGGGATTTGATTTTATTAATTAATATAATTTTATTTTTCTTCACTCTCTTTAATAAAGACAGACTTGTCTCCATTACTTTTTGGATTGGCCCCACTACAATTATGGGGGTGAAATAACTGCGAAAGAAATCTCAGTTCACATTCTTCACATCCATTAAACTCATGTGCCAGCAGTTTGA
Source organism: Edolisoma coerulescens (assembly GCA_013397115.1). Classification (NCBI taxonomy): domain Eukaryota; kingdom Metazoa; phylum Chordata; class Aves; order Passeriformes; family Campephagidae; genus Edolisoma; species Edolisoma coerulescens. Next base: position 634,378 of record VWZW01006253.1, read on the forward strand.
ACACGGCCTAAAGATACAATTTCTGTATTGTCTTTTCTGTATGTTTTGTGTTCAGACAGGTTGTTGATGAAGGCTGCTGTTAGTAGCTTCCATATTTCTTTACTGTCTTCAATAACTCAGTAATATTTGCGAAAATGTGACAAGTAAAAAACTCAGATGTAAAGATAGAGCTGTTCAAATTTGTGTTTGGACACAATGTATCCAAGAACACGGAATGCTACATGAAAGGTAAAGTTTCAGGTAATCAGTGAGGACAACAAACACTTTTTTATGATCAGATTAATTATGAGGAAGTGATTTGGTAACATGCAATATGTTAACACTGAGATAGGATGTGCACCACCGGAAAATAAAGACTAGTCCTGTAACTGAGGAGCTGTTTTCGTAGTCAGTTTGGATTAAACCCTGCCCATGGTAACATGTGCTTTGTGTCTGTGCATATGAGCACAGTGGTGTTCATAGGACCATTTTATGGTCCTTTCTATTCAGTGGATTGTTCACCTTGCTATAGTTGTGCCTGTTAAAGTAAAACACATACAGTAATTCAGAAATACCAGACTTAAAAAATATTCTTTTAGAAGGCTCTTGCAGCCAGTTTTACGATGGAAAAAATTCAAAAGATGGAAACATTACTGCCTTTACAATTGGAACAACACCAAGGGGAGGAGCTAGATTCAAACAGCAATTTTTTTTAATCCTAGAAAACTAGTGAGCAGTATCTGAAGAATTTCGGTATTTTCAGGATTAGATGTATTTTAAATACTCACCAATATTGTGAAAAAGACCAAACATCTGATTAGCAAAGGGCGTTGCAAATGTTCAAGCTCTGAATGGATTTGATGTGGCAGACCTCCATAACCTTCACATACTTCCAAGCCTAATAGATATCATCTTCATGGGTTTTTCTCTCTGGAGTGGTTTCTGTCCCTTTTGTGGACTAACTCCTTACTCCTGAAATGAAACATCAGCAAAGTGGTGGCAGCTACAGGGCACAGTTGCCTTCACCATGTTTGCGTTTCCTGCATATTTATCTCGTTCTTTCAGGATACTATTGCCATCTTTCCCAATGTTGCTCTCCACTCTTCTCTTTCATTTTCATCCATGAGGATGGGAATCAGGTACTTCTAAACGGGTGAAGCTCCTGTGAAGCTAAGAGTGGAAGGAATCCTCATTCTATGATCAACTAAAGGGAGAGAAATACACATGAAGTGTCATAAAACAGTAAATAGTGAAACCTGAGCAGGTTAGTTTGAAGTCTGCAGTTTCAGGAAGATGGAAAAATTAAGAAAAATTATATATTTGACAGAGCATTCAAGATGCACTCCTGAGCTCTGTAGAAAAACAAGAAAACATTATGTTCTTTGGAGAAGGGCTAAACCAAATGTTTCAAAACCAAACAGCTGGTTCTTCTAGCAATGAATTCTTAAATACATGATAATATTTTTATCTCTGCTTCAGCCTTAAATGAGAATTTAGAAATCTCAAGAATTCTTCTTTCCCAAACCACACACTCTCATCCAGTTTAACAGATTTTAGGGAACTGCAGAGGAAGGAAGGGTATCTATAAGTCATAGGAGTTTCAGAACATCCTCAATGCTTTATGGCTTCTCAGCATTATAAATTATCTTCTAAGCATTACAGATAAAGTCTAAGTGGCTAACTTGCAATAAATAGAAACATTAAAAAGAATGTTATCCTGGATGTAACTCTGAAGAAGCCAGTGAGCAGGTACTGCAGTTGAAGTATCAACATAAAATTTTCTAAGCACCCCTGCAATTCACCTCATGCTAACGGCGTATTTCCCATCAGATATAGTACACGTGCCCTTTCTGCTTTCATTTGTGTTTTATCTCCCTCAAGAGACCTGTTACAGCCAACAAGTAAAAATTGTGGTATGGGGAATTATTATTATGATAAAAAATGAAATACAGAAGGAAAAAAAATATTATTTATGTCAGTTTAGTGAACCAAACAAGCCTAACTCCTACTCTTGCAGATGTGGGGGCTGAAATGCTAGAACTGTGGTTTTGCTTCAGTCTCTCCAGCATTGAACTTACTGCGCTCCCAGAGAAAAGCATACCCAAGAATGAACAAAAATGATGTATTTGTAAAAGAAAGGGCTACATGTTTCCACTTCTTTCTTTAAAGGTCAGCTTTGAAGTAAGCATAGATTGACTAACTCCAGATGATATCATCATTTTGTATAGTACTTATAGGACTAGAGAGGCATAACAGTTCTTTTACTCAGCAGCACTTAGCATGGGGTAGACATATTAAAGAGTCATATTTTGTAGTAAGTAATACAGCTTTTCTCAAATCCTTCTCTGCTCTCAGCATCCTGGGGAGATGGCCTCCCTGGCACTGAAACAGGCTGTGTGTCTCCCTGGGGACTTAGAGTTGAGAGATAGACAGGGAGCCTGGTGCTGTCCTTGTGTTCCCCTGCACCACCAAAACCAGGTTTGTGGAGCACTTGGATTCCACCCGGTCACCATTTCCTGATGGAAAACAATTCAGATGAAAACATTTCAATGAGCTCCACTAAATATACAAAAGTTTTGATATAAGAACTCTTTAATCCTAGGTTTATTTTCAAGCTTGGGAATAAGGTGCCAGCAGCAATAAAATTGTGTAGCTTTGTCAGCATTTGCTGAAAGCAAAGATTTTGCCTGCAGAATTACTCGTTCTTAGGTTTGCTTAGCCTGTGTTGGGGACAATATGCAAAAATCCAACCACTCCTACTGGTGACATTAATCATCTATTCCTGTCACTTTGATCATTCTGTGACTGAAAAGCAGGAAGTTATTTGTTCAGGTCTGGGAGAAGGAATTAACACTCTTTTAGGAAAATCTGATGCGATTCATACAAGGCCTGATCTTGGAGGAGGCAAAACACCCTGGGTTGAGAGTGACCTCTGATGGGAGACAAGAGTTTTACAGGTTCCACTGAGTTTCTCTTCCTACAAGCATTAAAGCGTACCCCCTTTAAACTCCGGCCATGACTCCGTAGACAAAAGGAAGATAGATGGGAGAATTTTTAGATTGGGATATTGTGTTTTGCAGAAAATTAAAGGGTTCTGCCCTCAAAAAGCTATGAAGTCGTTATCTCCTTCCCCTCTGCTAACATATGTCTTGAGCTTTCTCTTTTATTCTTGAAATATTTTAACAAGCTGATGGAGGAGAGGAGGGGAAAGAAAGAAATGAGAAGAGAAGAGGAAGAAGAGAAGAGAAGAGAAGAGAAGAGAAGAGAAGAGAAGAGAAGAGAAGAGAAGAACAAAACCACTTTCAAAATTGCTCTTTTAAGCACTGAAATAACTACCTGGTGAATCCACCAGATACACTGTCAAGGGGGTTCCATGTTTGGCTGCTTTATTATTTTACACATTACTTACATTAGACCGGACTCTGCTTTTCACAGTAATGTATTGCTTTATACAGTGAAGGAGGTGTTCATCTGCAACTACATCAAGTAATGCAGGGTCTGTCCCGTGACAGGGATTTGAAATATTTAGTTATAAGCACCTCTGAGAGAAGAGAGGAAAAAAAAGAGAAAGACAACAGCCTTTTTTTTCTTTATGAAGTCTGCTTTGATTTAATTCTCAGAGGAATACATTGTGCGCCTCTGGGGATATTTGTTCATGTTACAGAATAAAGCTCATGTAGCTTATGAAAATGTTGAAGTCTCTAGATTAAAGAAGTAAATAAAACTGTCTTTTTAACAAATTTTAGTCTCATAAACTTGAGTTACTCTTGCAGAGTGGAGCACTGAACAATAAAACCATAGGAAGAAGAAAATGATTTGCTGGTCTCTGCAAAATACTTCCCTCTTAAGTGTCAAGGATACCTATAAACATGGCTGGGGCAGGAATCCACTGCAACTGGGCACTGCTGAAAAAGTAGATTGTCCACTGTCCGTCTCATGGAGACTTCAGTCTCCTCTGAGTAAGGCAGCCACACTCTGAACAGATTATTCCTTTGTAATGAATCAAAGTAATCAAGCTCAATCATTTTACGTTGCCTAGCAAAAAGCCAAAGAGTCATGTCCCTCTGCTGTGATCCATGGAGGGCTGGGCTCAGTTTCCCTCAATTTCTGATGCACTGTGTATGGTGTTTTTTAATATTCTGGTCATACAGATCATCCCACTGTGTTCCAGTAATGCCAGTTAAATAAAATTTCTTCTCATTAATGAGAATTACCAGTCCCCCTAGCTCAGCAGTCAGTCTTGTAGCATGGGTAAATGATTTAGGGAAAAAAGCCTTGCCTTCATATTCCTTGCCACATCAGACCACAGTGTTTATGACACACTGAGTTTAAGTAGGTATTGTCTTTGCTGTCTTTATACTCCTTGTTCTTGTTGTTACTTCTCTTCCTACTCATTCAAGCTGATTTCCAGCTGAGAAAAGTAGGAAACAGTCTGTGAGGGACAGTGACACCAATTCTCAGTAAACTGTGACAAATTTAAGTGCTTCCCAAAGCCTTCTGTTTTCACCATTCACCTGTCCAACTCCTCACCTCCAAGATGTTCTCTTTTCTGCTTTTTATAAAACATCACTTGAACTTCTCTCTGCTTTTCTAGTCTTCTGCACCTCCCACACCTTTATTATTTATGCTGTTCCATGTAATATTTTTTATTCCCATGTGTATTTTCAGCAGAGCAAGACTTGCCTGACTGGTCATTCCATCCAATATTACTGTTACATTTCTACAATTTTGCACTTGGAAAACATGACATTTGTTGTCCCTTCTTTCTTGAATACTTTTGCATTTATTTTTGTTTAGATTATAGACTGCATGTCTTTCCTTTTAAGACACCTTAAGAAGCTCTTTGTTCCTGTTTCCTACAGTAACATTGCTTGTTGGAGAAGTCCCTCTTTTTTCTCAGCTGGTGACTCAATAAGTGTCTGATATTGAGACAATAGTATTAGACAGATTAAGCATCTCTCAGTTACAGATCGCCAGTCCACTGCAACAGTTTGCAACCTAATCAGTTCCCTTGCCACTGTGGCAATGAGTTCCAAATCTACTTGCCAGAAAAGCAGTTCTTTAATCCTGCACTATGCTGAACTTGGCACTTCCAGGTCACATATCTTATCCTCCAGAATAGCCATCAATTTGCACTTTGTGCATCATAAATCTCCCCAACCTTTCTACAGAATGGTATAAAACTGCAAAGACAAGTCACAGTAAGGGTTTCTTTATCAATCATACTAACCAAACAGCTCCCCAGCACCTTCTCCCTACCAGCTCAGGCTCTGCGTAATGTAAATCCTAATGATGAACATTTATGAGAAATCATATTTCTGTGGATCCAGACCCTGATTGATCGAGGCCTGCAAAGCAGTGTCAAACAGACGTTATTCACAGGAATGTTTTAAAACCCTGCTCCAAAACATTTGAATCAATGGACCTTGTCAATCTTTATCCTGTCTTGCAGAACACTGTGAAACTAAACAACTCTAAGTGTTGTTTAGCACTGTTGGTAAAGCCACCCAGACAACCTACACCCAGAAAAGAGCCTTTACACCTACTACTGCTTTGTATGATTCCTGCAGGTCACTGACCAGACACACTTTACAGAAACAGGTTTGAAGATCAATAGCTCTTCCTATTAACCCTTGTGCCCTGAGGAAATGAATAATGATCTGTTGACTGGAGTCTGGAAAAATCTGCTTTACCTGAAAATATTTCATTGGACATTTTTGTTAAAAAATATAATTTTCACATAGCAATACAGTAGTACATAAGCTAGAATAAAATTAAACTGTAAAAAAAGATCAATATGAGATAAAACCTGAAAAGATTCCTGTACATTACAGCTCTGACATGGCTTTATTATCTTGTTCTCCTTGCTTATATAAGGAGTACGATGACCAGAACAATTGACATTAACAATGGTCCTGTTGTGAAGTGGGTATCAGCTTGGATACAGAAATCACATACTATACTGCATTAGCGTCTTTATTTATAACCCAAGATTTAAAAGTTTAATTAAAAACCTTGGCCAAAATCACCATGGTTGTATTGCCGTGCTTCATTAAATGGGTTTAAGAGCCACATCCTTAGAGAAACCTGCATAACTGAGCAGAGATAAGGCTTGCAGTAAGTGCTACCATTAGTGGTAATCCACCATGACTTCTAGGTGTAACAAGAAGCCCTCATATCAATTCTTCAAGATTCTTCTGCTTTTTTGAACACAGTAACAGAACATGTTGCACTAGTCTTCCATCTAGCATCATGAATCTTTCAGCAAGCTTTGCAACTTGCAGGTTTTTAAACTCCACACTTCACCACTGGACACATGCTTCTATTTTATTACCTAATTCATTCAGCCACTACTTCTTCAGACTAAAATCAATTGTGCCACTTTAAAGCTATTTGCTGTGGAAGCTGCTTTAGTGTCAGACTACTGAAGGAGACTGTAAAACCCTTGGTTTAGTGACAAAAACGTGGAGAAACGCTGTTAGATGACTAACTTGTGTAAGTTCATGCACTAGCTGGTGTTTCCGTGTCACAGAGTGTCTTTATGATAAATCCAGGATTTCAGCTGCCTGCATATCTGTCTATGCTACAGAAAGCTACAAAAATGTTATGTAACAAAAGACGGCACACGTAGAAACACACTCTGAATTTCACAAATGGAATTGTACCACAGAGTGTCTCAACACAGCTTCTTTTAAATTTCTAGAGTTTCTTAATTTCTACTCTCAAACCAAAATGGAATGAGTAACAAAAGCATTTTCAGAAAACAAAGATGGCCAAAAGGAAGATGGGCAAGACCTGAGAAAAGCTTTTAAAAACTGTTGGAGGAGGCTTCCAAAAAGGAGCGAAAGCGGAATGTGATGTTTTCCCCGGAAGGCCTGGCTGATAGCCTGCAGACAAAAGCAATGCTTTTGCTGTTGAGGCAGCCTTAAAATGTGTCCTGACAGATTGGCAAACTCAGCTGTAGCACCAATCTGGAACGGAAGAAAGGGCCAAGAATAGGAACTGTCTCTTCAGGAACAAAAGTTACCAGGAGCACTGCAAAGCTCTTCAAAAGCATCCAAATCAAATTTAAGGTCTTGAATCTTTCCTTTGAAGTGCCTTTTTGCCTAGACCCGGGTTATGTAAAATATCTACTGAGATTTGGAAAAGCCCAAGAGCACCTTCCACAAGTGAAAGGTTTCCTCTCTCAGGAAAACACTGCTGTCTCAGGAGCTGGTCTGTTCTGTGGTGTAAACTCCCCCATGAACTGGGAACTGAGTACATCACTGACTTCCTCACCTACTCTAAGGTCAAGGCAGGCTTTCATCTATTTTTACACACGTGTATAAAATCTATTCCAACAAAAATCCTATCAAAACAGGGCACCTTACTGAGCACATTATACTCCCTACAGAGAGGATCAGAGGACAAACATATGACAGATGGCAGGCACAATGCTTAACGCACTGGTGAATGGTACTCTAATAGCGTGGTGATAAAGGCTGTAGAAGAGATGATACAGAGGAAAACAGGTAGGCTACAGGGTGCTGGGGTTATGCAATAAAGCACTGACAACGGGAAGGGTACATGCAAAGGATTCAGTTAGCTCCATAACAAAAACAAACACCATTGTTAGAGAGGTTTCAGTGACCTCTATTGTGATATGTGTGTGTTTAACAGGTTTTACCCGAGAGGGTGACATATTAGTTTCGACGATTGCAAATAGGATTCTGCCCTCAGAGAAATCTTTTTTCCTCCATTCAGTACCTTATGTCTGTGATGTTGTCCATCTGGCAGGTAAGTGTCATTAAAGAGTAGCTGATAAACTGGTAATTTTGATGAATGCATGACTTAAGTGCATGCTCCTCTGGTAAGTAGGCTGATACAGACAATTTTACTTGAATATATTTAAAACATTTGGGGACTACTTGCAGTTTAAAACCATGGGGAATGAAAAGGAAAGGGACCAAGAGAAACAGCTTTATGCTGATCTACATTTCATCTTATTTTCTATTCTGCAGTGAAACATGGGCTCTCCCTCTAGCCGAAATTGAAGATGGAGACAATGTTAAAACATGAAGGGGAAAAGGTCAAGCAGCTCAGTAATACAGTGTTGGGTAAATGAAGCCAGGTTATTAGCTAACTCAAGCTTTTTTTCCAAATGCAAAATATCTTCCCCCATGACTGAATGTTGCTGGGTTTTGTAATAAATTTCCAGGCATTCTAAACCACCACTGTGTCCAGATAGTCAATACATATAGATCATGTTTATGCTAATCCTTGAATATTGTGCTCTCTCCCCGCATTAATCATGACCCCTTTCCAAATTTAGAGGCTCCAGTTGCACCTTCTGTAGTCAAAGGTCAAAGTCCAGAAAGCAGGTATGGGATTTAAGACTATGGAACCACCAGTTATTAGCAAAACTCTACATTGACTTAAATGTGTATTCTGCTGTGATCCTGACTGCCAGTTCTATATGATGGACTGTCTGTACAGTTTCCAGTTCAGACATCAGCATTTGTTCTTGATGAAATCACTCCAGCCTTGCACCACTGAACTCTTGTGTAAATTCCCCATCTATCAACCATTCACTTGATGCACATGTCCAAGATCAGCTGTGCACCCCAGCACCTGAACCCAAAGCTTGTGCTGCAGTACAGCCCCTGCATCCACACAGGCAATAAGAGCCAGAAAATCCCCTTCTCTGTTTGTGTCAGCTTAGGGACACAGGAATGGAAGAAGTAGAGAGGGTAATATTTGGATTTTTTTTTTTTGGTGATTATGTATTTCACAACAAAATATCATGTTTTAAATTGTGAAGAGATGGCAAAAGAAATCCATTTCTGATTCCAAGCTCACTGAAGGCAATGGCAAAAACATACTGAGTTTAACAGGCCTCAAACTGGGCCACTGCTATTACTTGCTCCATTATCTTGTGTCCTCTCTGTGGATTTAAGTGATATCGCTAGGATCTCCGCTACATATTGCTTTGAACCTCTTACCCTACTATTATGAAACAAATGTTCCTTTTGAACAAGGATATATTTGGAAAAGAAACTTGACATCAATTTCAGTTCCCCCTGTTCATTTTTCATGACTGATACAGCTTTACTGAAAAGAAATAAAAAGTTCCTGATCCATTTGCTAATATAGTATTTCTAAGGAAGACACTGAAAGCTGACTGTATCATAAAAACTATGTATTTTAGAGGAAAAGTATAATTAAATAAATACTAAACAAAACCAATTAGCCCACAGCAAAAATAGTTCAGTTATTGGCTCCTCCAATCTCACTGGTATTTTTGTTGCTATAAAATCAGCACTGCAAGTAAACTAATGTAAAAACAACACTCAGTATTATACCAGTATAATTAATATATTAATGTGTGATCATATTGCACATGAAAATTTATGGGAAATTAGTCAAAATGTTGTCCTATGCCAATATGTATACACAGGCTAAGTCTTATAGTCTAATGCTAAATGGCAAACTGAAAAGACTCAGGTCTTTTAAGAAAATTTTTCTTAAAAAAATTTGTTCCAATAGAATAATTTTGTAGAATTATAACTGGTCTTCTTCTTTATCTTAAAGAGCTTCCCTGAAGTTAACCTTTTATACTAACCTTTTCACATAAAATAAGCTGCACTGAGGCACTATCATAGTTTCAAAATACTTGCAGACATTTTTAGAATTTGAAGACCCAGCGACTAATAACAAAAAAGTGGGCAGAAAAAAGAATGGATAAGAAAAAAAGGATCAGTAATGAAGAATTGTCAAGGAAGAAATTAGACTAGCAGAACAAACAAATAAACAAGATGTTTATCAATGAAAAAGATATTTAGACAAAGTAAAACACAATGCATAAAGATTAAAACTTCTTGTGAGAAAACTACCAAGGGAACTTCCAATTAATGAAGTTTGAGGAAAAATGTTTGTATCAAAACAACACGTATGGACATTTTTAGAATAAAGTTTCTATTCCTCATGTAAGATGAAATGTGTTTTGGAATTGTATTTTTCCTGTCTCAAGAAAAGGAAGGAGAGATTACATGACATCAAAAGTACTGCAAACTTCTCAAAATCTCAAGTGTCATTTCCCTCTGGTACTAACTGTGACAATCAGGGCTTCACAATCCATTTTAGATGAAAGGGTGAAAACCTTGTAACTTCATACCCTTCTGAAATGAGAAAATTATTTTTGTCCTGCCTTACTTTGGAGCAGGACAGGAAGCAGGAAGGACTCTGTGAAATGTTTGTGTTTTTTCCCCCAGTGGGAGCTATTTGTTGTCAGCATTGCTCAGAATATCCGATGCTTTTACTCCTCAGCTCCCGAACCTGATTGTTTAGGACACCTCCTACCTCCTTGTGGAGCAAGAGCCTCTGCATTGACACTCACGCAACCACAGCCTCTCAGCCTTCCTTTCCTCCAAAGACCTGCCTGTACATTACAGTCACACACCTGCCCTGGTCACACCCTACACCCCTCCATGGAGAAGAGAGGAAGAAAGAGAAGCTTAGTTATAAACCTGAGTCTGGGCTAAGCTCATGAGGAGTCCCAATTTCTATACACAGATAGCAAGAGAACAGATGGGAAGGGGCAGCAGTGGGGCCTTATGGTAACATCATCTTCCAGAAGCAGTCAGGCCTTCTTAAAACACAATACAGTGACACTGCTAAATGTAACCCCCGGTTTTGCAACAGTGTTCTGCATTATCTGGTAATTTGTTTGTTCCATGACATTTAACTTCTTCCTACTTTTTCCAGGACAAACGCTATTCTCAGGGATGACTGCGTCAAAAGAAGTGACATAAAAATATATATGCAACACCTTATGTGCATCTTTGTTGACTTGGCAATCATAAAGTGGAAAAGAAATGCTGCCTACTTAACAGCACACTCTTAGTGTGCATGACACTAATAGTACACAGTATGTACCAGAAAACAGCTTTTCTTTTATGAGCTGGCCATGCTTAAGAAGGCAATAGTCACAAATCACAACTTTACAGTCTAAGTGGTAGTGGTAAAACAGTATGTCTTCAAATACATGAGTCACATGTACACATCTATTTGTAACCCAAGAGAGCAAAGTAATAGGCCAGGATAAACAGGATAAGGATATGTGGCTAGGTAAAACACAGGGCTCCTGAAACAGAATTCAAAGCTGCAGTGCTCACTTCCATTTTTAAACCGAGCACTGTGAATTTTATCAGGTGAATTAGATACAGAGGAGTTTCTTTGTTATTTAACCAAACTCCACACAGCTGGAGGCAGCCCCTCACATTCAGAAAACTACTGAGGAGCTGAGGAGCTGATGGTGAGCAAAAGGAGGAGAAGAGAAAGAAGACCAGGTGAAGGGAATAAGGAAGGAAAATCAGGGCTCAGGCTGTTATATCTATAATCATCTTGAAGAGCTCTGTGGCAGGCACACAACAATGCTCATGACAACTGAAATATATTTTAAACAAAGGCATCTTTTGTGGCAGCTTACAGTCCTAGTCTTGCTCTGACCAGCACAAAATATCCTCATCAGCAATTCAAATTACAATGTGCCCCAGTCTTGAATATCCATTACAGTCCGGAAAATTGAGGTTGATATCTGTTTCCACAGTAAAACACCTGTTTCTTCCAGATATGCCTGAAGTGGTGTGTTTTGGTAGTAACTAAAATTAAATCATGCACAAATAACAAAAGCAAGATTCTCAGCCCTCATATTTTAATGTGAAATTTGCAATTAAGTGAGAAAACCCTAAGCTAATGTAATTTCAAACCAGGAGACTTGGAAGGTGTCTATTTTGTTCAGAAAGAAGATGATTTAATGACTTGAGTTAAACAGAAAACTTCAAAATATTCAAATTTGTTGTGAAATGAGACGATGCCTGTGGCTGCCAAACAGCTGGATATAACATGCAGGCTAGCTGCCAGCAGTCTGGTATTTTAACTAGAAATGTAGATTCCCTAGGTTTGTAGCAGCGTTATTCATTCTCCTCTTCTTGGATACTCTTTTGCTTGACAGATCTCTTCCAGCAACATCCAGTATCAGGTAGTACTACTTCTGTCTGCCTAGAGTTTCCACTAGAAAGAACATGTTGCCTCAGTCAGTATTTCAAATCCTTCTCTGCAGAGCTTCAATAAGAAGTGAAGGGGTTTCTGCCTTCGGAGTTCTGCTTGGCAAACTGCTGAAGCAGTTGTAGTGCACCACACCGAAGACACAGAAAATGACTGGGAAAAAGGCTGGTTTGCCTTCAGCAAACAATGGCCTGCAACTATTGCATAGTATTAGAGGTCACGACCTTAAAATATATTAAAATGCTTTGTGTCAGTGATTTCAAAAGAAATTAGATAACTCTACATTTCTGTACGCATCACAGGTCCAGCAGGTCCAAGTTTAAGTGGAAAGCCACTAAAACATAACAATGATCTCCCTCTTGAGAATTTTTTCCTTAAGATTAATTTATTAGATCCTAACCCTTTTAAGTTAAATTTTAAGAAAGTTCAAAATCTCTTAGGTTTAAATAATAAAATTAAATTTTGAAGCATAAATTTGAGAAGCCATTATAGTACCTTGACAATACAACTTATGAAAAGATAATAGGAAAGAAAGAACAAATATCAGGCTCATTGATGGCAAATGAGAGCAAATACATGTCCTCATAAACCTTCAGAAAAATTTGTTATGATCAGAAACCCTCTCCAGGCAAAAATCTCACTCTATGTTTTTTTTCTGCTGTGTACTTACTTTCTGAAAAATTTCATCTTGTTCCACTGTGATGTGGAGGATAGTATTGACTTTATGTATCATTCTAATTTCAGCCAACCATGCTGCATAAACCTGAAAGACATTTTTACCTGGGATGTCACTCACACACAGATTTATGAAAACTGGACATGACAGTTTCCTTACTACAGCAATTGCTCCCGCTATATCTTTGGGAATTTTCCTTAGTCCTCATTTGGAGGCACTCATTTGTGTTGTACTATCTCTTATACTTAATATGATGAAATTAATTTTGCGTGTTAATCAGACATAGCTCAAGGTTTTCCTTCCTCCAGAAATTTGAATTGTGTTTGTAATCTGGCAGCTTTGTCCCAAAGTGCTGAGCAGCAACTTGCCTTCGTAGAAAGGAAAGAGCATTAGAAATAACTGAAACACTGTCTATATCGAATTTATGTTATAAGAGGAGCGCCCTCAGGACTCCAGTCAGCAAGTTCACAGTCTGGACTGCAGTCAGAGTAGGTGCGCCAGGGTGTGAGTCAGCACATCAGCATGGATGTTTATCCTAGACGAGGGTGAGCCGCTGCCCAGAAATGCCTGCTTCTCCTCACTGAACAGAAGGATGACTGTTCAGTGACTAAGCACATCATTTTGAAGAGGACAAAGCCAGATGTAATGAACCCTACCCCATGCGAGAATCACAGAACCATAGAATGGGTAAGGTTGGAAGGGTCCACAGGGGGTCATCTGGTCCAACCTCCCTGCTCAAGCAGGGTCATCTCAGAGCACATGACACAGGGTTGTGTATTCCAAACAGTTCTTGAATATCTTCAGTGAGGGAGACTCCAGAATCTCTCTGGACAATCTGTTACAGTGCTCAGTCACCCACACAATAAAGAAGTCCTTCCTCATATTCAGATGGAACTTCCTGTGCATTAATTTCTGCCTGTTGCCTCTTGTCCTGTTGTTTGGCATCATGAAGAACCTGGATCCATCCTCTTGGTGCCTTCCGTTCAAATATATGTATACATTGGCCAGGTTCCTTTCCAGTTACCTCTTCTTGAGGCTGAACAGGCCCAACTCTCTCAGCCTGTCCTCATAAGCGAGATGTTCCAGTCCCTTAATCATCTTGGTAGCCCTCTCCTGGACCCACTCCAAAATCATCCTGAACTCAGCAAAATCTGACACTTAGCTGAGAGCATTTAGGAATTGTCTTATTACATCAACATGCTGTTGAAAGGAGCTATAATGTATATTATTGGAAATATCACTGTAATTTAGGACAGATTAAAACAGAAGAACAAGCATCCAAGGATCTCAGTTTCACCTTTAGATCTACCACTTGTGATGCTTTCCTCAGCAAGTCCTTTAACCTCAATTCCACATTTCTAAACCATAATATACTCATCAGTCTTCATTCATGACTTCTGAAAGCCGTTCTGAGTTCTTTAGGTCATGTAACATTCTACAAAAAGAGAAAGGGAAATACTAAGTAACAATAATTGCTAGCAACTGGAAAGAATTTGCAATTATTTCTTTGACAGCCCAAACTGACTTTCACTAAGAAAACTGCATTTAAAACCAAATAAAGTGTGTCTTTACATTAGTTCCTCCTCAAGCAGAGTTAGAGTTGTGTATAAGTGATTTCCAGGCCATTATGGCACAGCCTGGAGCAACTCTAATGAGACTGTCTGCTTTGCTGGATTGTTTTCAAACACACTTTTCCCAACTACTTTCTACAATGTCTGTTTCTCATGTAAATGAAGCATGATGTTGGAAAATCCAAAGGCTGTTTTGTGGGACTGGAAAGGTAAAGAAGCCGGCAAGCAAATCAGACCCTGAATTACTCGCATCACTTATTGTGCAGGGTTGAGAAAGGAGCAGTAATTTATCAAAAGTACAGAGGAATCAAAGTAGTTTTTGATACAGTACATACATTTAGACCATTAATGACAACTAGAAAACGCAGAAACCAGCACTATACCAGCACACAGAGTAGGCAGGTCTGTTTGATAGGCAAAGTGTACGTGTGTGTGCATGTGTAACTCCAGATCATCTCCTCTCCAGGTGACATTCAAAGACTGTAAGCAAGATAATGAAAAGGATTGCTACATGTGTTGCTACAATATGAAATTGATAATAAAAATAAATTTGTTTTAATCCTGACATATGTTGGCATTTTTTCCTTTAAAGACAAAAAAAATAGATCATTGTCCTTAAAAATATGCATTAGAGGAAAACACTTAAAGCTAATGTATTTGCAGTTTGCAATATTGATTTTCAAAATGTTTACTTTTTCCATTGCTTTGTACAGGATCCATGTCATGAAAGTAAAAATACTTCAGAAAGGCCCTGCCCATTCAGTTTTTAAAGCCTAAAGAACAGATTTAAGGGCACTTAGGCATCTATTTTTTGCTGTAATGGGAAGCAGGTGCATAAATGTCTTTCCAAGCATAGCTTCTGATTTTGACTCTGCAACTGACAACAGTTTTATTGAAGTCACTACAATGACACTGGCTTACACCTACATACAGAAACTCATCTCCTTCCTGTTTAAAATAAACAAACAAACAAATGTGGATTCACTTCATGACCTTTTCTTGCCCTTTTAAATATTTCAGTTTGTTGCCAGCGTGTATGGTCCTGCATCATAATCAGAAAAATCTACTAAACCCAGTTTGCGGGTGCTCTATCTTGGCATTGTGGGAGACTGATCGAGGCTATCATCACTGGGTATTACTTTCAGAAAGCAAATGAGATGCTTATACCTGAGAGCTATCATGTTTGAAGTAGCTGGAGAAGAGGCAGGGAATAGCCACCTTCCATTGAACATGCATTTTTTTTCCTAAGACAGTGTAACTTTACATTTTCTTTACTATATAGGAATATGTAGGAAATATATACCATATAGGAATATAGGAAAATAGAACTGTCATCCAGAAAAATGTCAGTATTGCTCACTAGAGCCAGGGGATGACAGCTAGTAGTGGTGACACTTCTCATTTTCTACTTTTGGCAGCACTAAGAATTCAGAATGGAGAAAGTGTTGCTGCATTTATGCCCCTTTTATACGTTTCAATCTACTGTAGTTAATGTTTATTGTTTGTGTAGGAAAAACAGCCACATATTTTTCAGCTGTGCAGTGATCACGGGGTGAGAACCGAGTGAAAGATTGAAGACACAGATCCAGATAAGGGCCTAGCTTCTGAAGCTTCATATGTAAAGTATTTTGGTTATATAGTGCATGGATACACAGAGAAATTAGAGACAATCTGACTAAACAAGGTGCCAGAGAGTATCAGCCAACTTTCAGTCAGCCATATGCATAAAACCCTTGAAACAGATCTAATGCCTGTGTCCAAAAGCCTGTTTACTTTTGCACAGAGTAGTAGGGAGAACTCTTTGCTGAGCTAAAAGTGTTAAGTACACAAACACTTAAGACCAGTGCATACAAGGCAAGTTTTATTGCAACCCCCCCAGCTATTAAATTACCTCCTTCCTGACATATTTGGAAAGATCAGCACTGGCTTAGGTGTCTTCTGAGTCATGGTGCTGAAGGATACCAGTCTCTTCCCTGAGTCATCTTTTCTTCATAACTTTCACATCTTTTTCTCTCAGATTGTGCAACACTCTGTTCCTCCTTTCTCACCTCCTCTAGCTTCTGTCCACAGTTAATCAAATCACAAATTCTCAGTCTTTCTCATACAGAGCTGCCATCTCTGTCCATCCAAGAAAATGTAAATTTCTTAACTTCCCTACAGAGAAGGAAAGACATAAAGACTTGAAAAGAGTGTCAGTCATTGAGGAGAAAGAAATGTCCAAGCAGTGAGAAGGAAAACAGGACCCCTGGACTAACGCCAAGACTGTAGTAAGGGTAGAAAAGGTGAAAGAAAAGTACAGGTGAAAATTCAGCCATAAAACTGAAACCTAGGAGGAAATATATATTAACATGAGTCTTCCTTACCATTAACCTGTGATTATCGAGGTGGTGAAATATTTCTCTTTGCTTTTTCAAAATGTGTTTCTTCTTACTTTTTACACTGTCACAGGAAAGCAGTTTCAAGTTCACATCCACTTTTACTTTAAGGCAATATGTTAGCAGCAAGGTATATGTCAAAGACAGGTATATGATAGGTTCACTGCAATACACTCTGCTTAAAGGGAAAGATAGACATCTCATATATATTAAAATGTGAATATCTTCCCAAAAGGATGATTTTCCCTGGAGTTAGATATTTCAGATTAGATAATTATGAAATCTGCCTCAATTGACAGGTCTTAAGGATGTGAGTACCTGACATTCCTTTCCAACACATATTTATGTCCACAGGTACTAAATGACCATGTCATAAGCCTAACCCAGCTATCTGGGAAAGAAATTGTGACAAGCTCTATCTGATATGCTAGGAAGTGTTTAAATCCTATCCATTATGTTGAGCACAGTACATTTGTTGTGGGTGATGTGTCAGCTGCATTTATTTTCTCAGTGCATTGTTACAATGCATTTAGGTTGTCACTCAATTTCTCTCCTCTCTAGAACAGCAACAGAAATTCAATGGAGATGTAATTATCACCACCACATTTCCTCTCATCAGGAGCATGATTGATTCTATTTGTAGTTTTAATATGACCAGGGACATAAGTGGTGATTGGGATAGAAAGAGGAAGCCCTTTCATTTTGTGTACATAGAGGAAATGTGTGGCTCCAGATACACAATTAAGGACATAAAAGTAAAACACCTTCTATCTGCAGAATACCTACATGGCTGAAAGAAGTCACTTCACCAGATGTTAAAAATTGTGTTTCTCAAAGAAGTTTGTCTCTAGCAAACATATCCTATTTTAAGCACTGAAAATTCTTCTTACACATATTTCCATTCAAAGTTTAGAGTTGATGTGACCATAATGTTATCATTATAAAGGTTTCAGTGGTGCCCTTAGAGAGGATACAAGGGATGGATGTAAAATATTTGGGTTTGTTATGGATACCGGGAATTTTGAACTTGAACCTAGACGAAAAAAATTCAGTTATACAAGCTTCTAAATAATGGACAATGTTTAATCCAGTTAAGTAATATTTTAGTATCTTGTTAACATGCCATAACAGCTACTCTAAAAATTTGGAAATACAGTCTCAATCACCATAATAGTTTACATCTGGACATTAGGCATGGAACTCTATTCAAACCATTCAAAGCTCTTAGCAAAAGGGCAAGTAAGGTAAAACTAATTAATTTGTATCGAAGATGGAGTGTAGAGAGAAAAAAACTAGACAATAATTTTAATTTGAAAAATTAAGCACAGCATTTGGTTCATGAGATGAAACACACATGCAGGATATTTGAAGCATGTATTATTCATCATTTGAGCAACATTTCAACCTTCCATAACTTAATTTCATGGAAATTAGAAATGTCTGCTCTAGAGGCTGAGATTGATCAAGTGTACAGTCATAATCTTTCCTCTCATTTTAACAACACCCTAAGAAATGTATTCCAGATTTGTTTGGGATGTAGAAAGAATCTATTCCTAGTATCATAAGGCTGCCTTTCTTGCTGCAGTTGAATGGAAGCTTCACTCAAATTTCAATAGCATTTTAAAAACAGATTCTGCTTTTGCTTTTTACATCTGAACTCAGCTTTTTGTTAAATGAATTAATAACTTGCTGAAAGAAACGATAAGGCAGAACACGAATAGTTACCTTGTTCAGTCTTCCTTGCTGTGGTCTCACACATGCAAACTTCAGGGCATGTTTATCATTCAAGTCAGGCTCTCCAGAGACACAATTTGGGTGATTTTTATTTTTGTACTGATTGCCACCAGGAGCTCTTTAGGAAGTGAATTCTAAAGCTTTCCAATCAAACAGATTAACCTGTAGTGTTTAAAAGTAATAGGTTTGACAAGTGCCAGCCACTTGTCACTTCACTTAAATCCTCCTTTCAAGTGTATTAGCTGGGTGTCACCACCTCAAGAAAGAGAATTAAGAAGGCATTCGTTTATTTCATGGCTTTGTTCCTAGCAGTGTAAGAGGGGTTTGCCTCACTGAGATCCAGGTGGCAATCTCAACCTGGAGAGAACGAGTTAGTTCCTGGTAAAAAATCACGGCCTCGCCCTCAGGGAAGCAAGGCAGTACCTACCTGCTATACAGCAACACCTGCTCCAAGGCAGGACATCAAACACACGTGTGCCACAGAGACTGGATGTGAAGCAGTGCTTGTGCTCGAGTGACTCTCCTGTAAACTGCCAGCTCTCACATTTGCTCTTGCCTCACAGCAATTCAGCCCCCACATCTACCCATTTTAGTGCAGCACAGCTTGTCCTGCTGAAAGAGCTCATAACAGTTATTCTAGATTACAGTATCTTGCTTAACTCTAACACAGGCCATATTTCTTTTTTAAACACAGTGCTTTCTGCAAACTGTCCAAAATTCCATTATTCTTCCACATACAAACGATCTCTACCTGTACTGTCCCTCCCGTTACTATGCAGGGGGATGGCATGGTACAGACACAGACACACAGCTCTGCAGTTTGTGATGTACAGCTGTGTCTGCTTCCAGCCCTCACACTCGCAATCTATATATAAACACCAAAAATTCTGCAGTGATATATGCAGACACATGGGCCATAACCGCAAATAAGAACTCTGAATCTTTTGCTAGCAGAGGACACTAGATTGTTATTAATAGCTTCCCAATGCTCTCATTTAACAACTGTTGCATGTACACAATCTTGCACAGGTTAAAAAATTAGTTCTTGATCATTGTGCTTGGACATAAAAATAAACATTCATGAAGTGTAGAAAATTCGTATTTACTTACTAGGAGATTTTGCTTCATCTGATAGCAAAAATATTGTGCCACTTTCCAGGAAAGACAGATGTGTCCTGGCTGGAGGGTATGAAGAGAAGGACAATATTTACTTTGAGCTGGCTATGATTGCCTGTAACAACAAACCTAGAACTGCAGTGTAATTTCTGTCTCTCGCATGTCATCATGCTTTCTTTGGGCAATCTAGAAAAATATGTCTCAACCGAGCATAAACATTCATCATTTAGCGTTGTGTTAAGTTTGACAGCAAATAATATGACACTTTTTAACTACAACACCATTGTAAACCATAGAGATTCGTATTCACCACAGGAACTATAGCTTTTATTCCAAAAAAAGCATCAGCTTTACATATGTGTACACTGGACAGTAGATTGCAAAATCCAACAGGATTTGCCTGTAACATGCATAGGTGCATATACAGAATTCCAGAGCTCTATAGTTGTCAGAAACATGGGTTAATGGGAGAGAAAAACTGGGTCCTAGGTGTGCCCCATCAACAGGGAAGTTTGTAATGAAACCATGGATCAGTTCAAGCTGTGGAACTGTAAGGCTTTGTCTGCATATCCCAGCATGCTCAAAATAAACTCTAAAATCCATTTTTAACAGAAATAAACACAACTATAAAGGGAAAATAAAAAATGATGTAAACAAGGACAAAAGAAAGTGACTGGGTTCCCAGAGAGTAAAATCAAAGCCAAAGTATTTCAAATTTTCTTCTTCATTACCATTTTTTGGGTTTACAGATTCTGGTAATGAGAATTGCAGAAACATGAACAGGAACTATACAGGATTATAAACCTGCAAAATACAAATGCTAGCCATAGAAATAGCACTTGTGCCACCTGAGACCAGGAGCTGCCAGTTTTGTATTTTAAAATAAAAGACCAAAAATCCTCACTGATCTGCAAAATGTGCTAGAAAATTTTTAGCAAAATTTTAAGTTAAAAACTTTTTAAAAATAAATATCACCCTTAAAACCTGCTTTAAATAAAGGTTGCTGCTTGTGGCTCTGGGTGTGCCTAGCAATATATGGAGCATATTCATTTTCCAGCATAGCTTGTGGCTTAATACAGTGAAGATTACATTAGTGATTGTTGTCATGACATTTCCCTCTGCAGCATTAAAATGTTTTCATTCCAGCATCACAGCTATTATTGAAATAACATAATTTTCAGGTTACATGAACTCTCTCCTTGCTTAGGATAATAGGTTGATGAGGCATTTGTATGAAGAACAATGTTTTATCATTAGCAGTAAAAATACATAGGTCTTCACAATAGATTCCATTGCAACTTGTGTATGACTGTTTTATTTTTCTGTTCTGATGCTGATGAGAAGCAGCAGTTGTGCTGTGGTAACATTTTACTCTCTTAACAGCATCTGCAGTGCTCGGCCATCAGAGAGTAGTGGCAAACCCCAGCGGTGACATCTGAAACACTCATCCTGTGACTCTTCTCTCCTTGGCAGCTGCCTCTGTTCTCTGTGCCTAATGTCTGCACCCCTTGCTGGGTTTCTGTAGGGCACAGCTGATTCCAAGGCAAATTTACTTTTTTAATAAAAGAGAAATTCCCAGCCAGCATAAGAGTGAAGGCAGTGGATTGCTCTGAAGCAAAGCATGAAGCAAAATGGACACAAACAGAGTGGCTGGTTCAGCAGCTGGGAAGGCTTCTGTCTTTCTCTGTTGACCACAGAAGGTGTCTATGATGATTCCATTCTTCTGTTGGCTGCCTCAGATAAACACCAGGAGTCTTCATAGCATCTTCCCCACAGGTGCCTGTGCTATGCTGTTCTACTCCAATCACAGATGCTATGGCACACCACGCCTTGGTCATGTAAGACCTTGAAAACCTCTTACAGCAAAAGATGAAAAAAACCACTATTTTGCAGTACACCTGGGAAAGATATTCCAGGAAAACAATTAAATTTTAAATCACTGAATAGCTACTATGAACCCTTCCCGGGTGACCAAAGGATATTTGCTAGTTTGCCCTTCTGAAAAAAATCCTGCAGTTAGAGTGAGTGGAAGCATGTATGGTATAGACCACAAGAAGCAAACATAGTTTGCTGATCCATGGTTTGTCATGAACATATATCAAACCAAATCATATTTCTGGTCATTCTTTTTTTTTCATCAGAAGCTAGGACATGCAATGTTTTTTGTGTTTACTTTTGCTATTTCTGACTGTAGTGTGCCAGATTTTTCTGTTCCCCATATTAAAGATCTAATTAAAAGGCAAAAGATACTCCCAGTCTTAAACTCAGTAGCCAATAAATTTAAATTGTCAAAGAAAAGGCATTAAATATCAGGTACTACATGTTAATCAACCCTGAAACTTACTTTGGCATGGAAATACTGCAAAAAAGTGTGTTTAGGAACTTCAAATAAAGATCAAACATCGTCTGAAGGCAATTCTGAATAATATTGTTCATTTTGAAGTGAAATCTCATATAGGTAATTTTTTTCTTCATGAGAACATTTTTTTGAGAAAAAAAGGTCAATGCACACAGTTCTGTGTTTGCATGATTAAATACTTATATACGCTGATCAGCTACGTGAATTCGAAGGGAGAAACACCGCAATGTGCTTAAGGTTATGAAACACAAATTATAATTACTGATTTAGAAGTAGTGAATATATGAAGTGAGTTTTACTGAGAAATGTACACACTTACAATTTTCCTATAAATTATTCTGCATGTTGGTCAAATGCTTAAAAACTATTCATGGATTGTTTTGAGCAATGAAAGAATATGACACCTAAGATGCTTTTTATTACCGGTATCTCATGGTATCTCATGCAGCTTTCAGATAAATTACTTTCAAATTGTACAATATGCTATACTGTTTGTTTAAAGGCAGTATGAACATGCAACTTGGTTTTACTTCAGAGAAATTGCTTAGTCTCACAAATTTGCACTAGCTTTGCCTATCTCTTCCTTTTAATTGTCAAACTAGAGCAATCCAAGTGTCCTATAAAGATATACAAACTACCACAATGGAGTTAAAGATGCAGTATATATATTTCAGGCTGTGGGAGATGCTCAGATAAAGGGTGTCCAAAGAGTGGGTTTGCATCAGTCAGGTGGTGGGAAAGGTTTGGCAGAAAAGCAGCCATTTGGCTTGGGCAAGTCATCTCATTCACGCTGCAAATTTTCTGCCTCGTTAATTACAGCATACTGCAATGAGGAGTAAACAGGGTTTTTCCATATGAAACTGACATTTTCTGATGGTCTTCTCTAGAGAATGGAGACCCAGCAAGCCTGAATCAGGTTTTTTCATCTCTGCCTTTTATCACTGGCTCCTCTAATGCAAAGCAGGAAAATTTTCTGAGAATTTGGAACCTTGGAAATCTTTCTAGTTGTGACTGGCCTTCTGGGCTTTCTGCCATGTAATTCTGGAAGCCTATTTGTACTGGAAGGAAGCTGGAAGCAGGGTTTCCAGCCCAGAGATAATCCACCAGCTTTTCCCTATTTGTTTAAAAAATTAATTTTGCTAATATTTTGAGAAGAACCAGGCTAGGGTTGCTATTACACAGGAAAATTTGAATCGGAAATAGGAAGCTTTCCATTTGACTCATCTTACAAGACAGTGGACTGCTTGGCAGGGTGGTAGGGATGATATGTTCCCCTCAGTTCACAGCTAGTTGCATTCACTTTGAGACAGGGATACATAAAATCAGCAGCAAGCAGAAGTTTGTAGCTTTAGAAATGTCCCTACTGAGGCTGACCATGTTTAGCTATGTTGGTTAAAAAGTTGATACCCTTCCTGAAACTGATATTGTCAGAACCTTCTTAGATATGACCCCATTTGCCACAGGACACATGAAAACCCGTGAGTCTGTGTGATTTCTGAGACCTGTGACGTGACACAGGTCTAAAATGAAGAATATACTGACTCAAGTGAAGCGTGGTCTTTTTGTAAGGTCATTCACTCCATGCTTACCACTAGAGAAGCCATTAAAAGAATTACAGAGGCCAAACATAAAAAAATATGCTGTAGCAGTTATATTTTGTGCTATGGAAGAGTTTACAGGAAGCATATGAAGGCTGCCAGAGTCTTCAGAGGGAGAGAAGAGATGAAAACTGTGTCAACCAATTTAGGTGAACATCAAGGGAATAGTATGTTGCACGGGAAAACTAATCCACAGATTGCACTGTACAAGAAACTCTCCATGCAGGAATAAAAAAATTAACTCTGTCCAACTAGTCCAAATCTTGGCATCAAACTGAGAACCTAAAGGTGAAAAATAATGGCAAACAAGAACAAATGGATAAATTGCATTCCACTGGAACATGTTGTCTGGAGATATTGTAGATGCTCCATCCTTGGAAACACTCAAGATCAGGTTTGACAGCGCCCTACCACTGCAGGGGGATTGGACTAGATAACCATTAAACGTCCCATCCAACCTAATTCTTCTATGATTTTCTTCTCCTTTTCCTCATCTCTGCTGCATCCTGGTCAAAGTGTTTTTTTCCAAAACATATACAGAGCCTTGTGCCTCGAGGGACCAAAACACCACTTGGTTTGAAGATATCTGCAACAAATTACAGGAAAACCTAATTTTTAAATGGGAGCACAGCTTTGAGGAGAGACTGAACTTCAAAAAACCCCCTTCCATAGGTAAATGAAATGCCATTCAAATGCAGCTGAGTACTTTGAACTGAATTGATACAACACATTTAATTTTTAATTTTAAAAAAATCCTGATTAGTGTGAAATCAGTTTCTTCCAAAGTGTATCAAATTTTAAAAACCTGAATGATCATAGAATGTAAAATAACTATATTACTCTTAGAAAGCACTGAGCAGTATTGTTATTAAATGCTGTAAATATCTCAAGGTTTAAACAAGGGAGAGAGAACAGCTATTGAGCTAGCAAAAACAAACCAGAATTGAAACTAGAGCAAATAAATATAAACTGTCCCAGATAAATGAAAGCTGTAAATCAGAGGAAAGTGCAAGATGTTGTTTCCAATAATTGCAGTAAGAAATACAGCTCCTCTAAAGATGCAGTGGTATACATGAAAAAACATTTGTTGTTTATGATAGAACAATAGAACAGCACAGGCTGGAAGGGATCTCAAAAGATCATCTGGTTTCCCACATTTTTTGGAAAAGGGAGCGTAAATTATATTACCTGAGACCCTGTCCAATCGCATCTTGAAAACCTCCAGTGGTTGGACTCTACCATGTCCCTTGGAAAATTGTTACAGTGAATGACTGTCCTCACTATAAAAAAATTTTTTCTTAAATCAAGATGAAATGGCACTAAAGAACCTTATAATGTCAAAAAACTTAACAAATAAAGATCTAGTGTATCACAGACAAAGCTGACTCACTCTTTCTCTCTTTCCTAATGAAAAAAATAATTTGAGATGTAAAATCATGTTCCTAAGAAAACTGGGGTTTTTGGAAGCCATATTTCTTGCTGAAAAAAGCCATTCTTGTGTGCCATTACCTATACACCATACCTGTAAGTCTTTGAGACAGCTTCGAAAGTGGCAGCACAACACTGAACTCCCTGTCTCTAATCCTTATCTGTAAAACGCAGCTAGTGAATCTTTCCTTGTACTCCCCTAACCTTTTCACGGGTTGTCAAGGTAGATTAAGATGTATTTTAGGTATCTATTTCCTGGCATGTTCAATCTGAGTTAAATGTCAAAATACACCTGAATCCCTGGGTTGTGTTCTTACAGCTCTGGCCTAGTGGATATTTTTAGAGTAACTAATACAATGAAATTAACTTTGCTGAGATTTATATTTTATAGTGAATAAATATTTGGTCTTCCCAGAAAAATAACTCTTTCCTAATTAAATTTAGAACTATTTATAAATTAGAAGAGTATTTCCAAATATCTGAAATTAAGAAAAAAAGAACAAGAGGGAGGAGAAAAAAGATGCCGTTCACCAGCTGACATCACAAATTTCAGAGACTTCCTGGAGATAACAGTGCTGAACAAAATCCCAGTGTGATCACACAATGCTTGTCACTTCATCATCAATTCTTACACCTGCTTTCTGAACCTGGTAGCTTTGCATTCATCTGTTGCAGCTTCATTGCCTCAAATACACTGTACAAACTCACAGAACTGAGGAAAAGTGAATCCTGGCAATGTCTAGTAAGCTGTTACTGGTTTTGCTCAGCAAGTCACCCTGCTTAGTACCTTTTTCCCTGTAGAGGTAGATGTACTTGTGTATGTCTGGTTTCTCTTGTGTATGTCTGTTTCTCTTAGAACAAGCTGCTCAGATAACGTCACTGCTACTAAAAAATGTCAAGGACATACTTATTACCAAGTTGAAATTCACCTCATTAAAATGAGTGATTGGCTCATTTTCGAGCAAACTGCATAATTATCTGCCTCTGTGTAAAGCCCTCACTCTTCTCTCTTAAGAAAGAATCACATTCCTCTTAGTGCCCAAAACATAGACCTCAACTGCTGTAAAGGTGACTCTACACTTCAGACAAATATTGGCTAACCCTGACTTCTTGCTGGCAGGTTTCCATCTCCATAATAAAGTTCACTAGTCAAGGACTTGTAAGCATTTCATTTTGAACTGTATATAGACAGCTGACTGTTCCACTATAAAAAGAAAAAAAAAAGAGCAACCCTGCAGGGTAAGACAATTCAATTATACATTTGACCTCATGTGAAGAAAACTTCTGAAGCTTTCTCTCCAGACTAGAGAAAAAATGTTGCAAATTTGATTTTGAATTTCCTGACACCAGAATAAGTCAAAGCACTTTTGTTATCCGGAAGAGGACAGGACATGAAAGTGATTTGACAAGTTATGCCAAATCAGCACACAGGGTACATGTCCCACACTTAGAGATAACACACAACCGGTTTAAATAGAGCCCTGGAGACTACAGTAGTAATTCCTAGATGCTGCACAAGCCAGTCTAGGACACTAATCACCGAGAGGTGACCCTGCTACCCTGGAATCAGCCCTTACGCACTTGAAGGCAGGCCTGAAGCTGAACTCTCCTTTTAGTGCTGCAAAATCCAGAGGGCCCGGACACAGACTGTGCAATGGGGCAGCAACCAACATGCTGAAAAAAAATCACTGTGCCCTGAAAGATTGCATTTTGTAAAATTATCCCACAGCTTGTGACTGATAGCAGTCACATAATGAGGCCCCATCCCTCATGGAAAGGCTGTGAGCAATCCCCTCCAGCAGGCAGTTTAGTGTAGAAGCAGGTGCTCATCCTTCCCCATACAGGGCATTTCAATTGCAGTTCAGTAATAAAAAACTTCAGAATGAAGGCATTTTTTTTCAGGGTGTTCACCTCTATTTTTGCTTAACATTTCCTGCTGAAATATATCATTTTCAGACACAGCCCTTAATGATGTCAGAAGTGATGCACTGTGCTCTGTCACTCTGGAAAGAGGAGCTTCTTAAGAGCAGATAGCTACTCAGCTATCAGCTGATCAGCTATTAATTCTAGGTGAATAACACCCATTGATGTGTGGACTGTACAAATATTTCCTAAACCTTTTGATTGTTTGACATTGAGATGAATTTAGCCAATTTAGTAGAGAGCAATTGAGTTTCATAGATGATGTTTTTTCAGCCCTTGCTTGGCTGCTTGTTCACCTGCAAGACATGGAGCGGGACATTTGTGGAGCCCGGGCATTATTTGCACAGTACCCAGTAAAACAAAACCTTTCTCTGTAAATGTGAGTAATAAACATTGACAAAAATTAAAGAGTAAGTCTCAAGCTGTGTTTCTGAGTAACTACATTTATAGCTACATAAAAACCAGAATGCAGCCACACAGAATCCCTGCCAGGAGGTGAAGAATCACACAAAACCCCTCTGTTATCCCCTTTTAAAACCAATTGATTTTCAGACTTCAGCATTTCAAAAAGCACAGTATCTCCTGGGAATACATACCATGATTCCTGACACAACTTGACTTCACTGAGTAGCAATATTGACAACTTAGAACAAAGGTAAAATGAGAAAAATGAGAGGATGTTTAAATTAGGAAGGGCCCAGTGAGGCATGTAATTGGAAGAAAACCTTTTGTGACTGTCCACTGCACCAGTGGCAGGAAAGGACACTGCTTTAATGATTTACATGAATAAGACAAGACAATTTCATAATTGTCAGAACTAAGCTGGGTTAACAGCTGAAAAGAAATTGTTAGAAAAGCACAGGAGTTAACTCAGGAATTTAAAATAGCAAACTGAGAAAACTCATTTCCTGGTATATTTCTAGGGAAATAATTTATGGGGAAAATTGGGACATTCACAATGTTTTCTTAAAAACAACACCTATGCCTGCAGTCACAGTTTAGGCTAGGGTCTGTGAACACAGAAGACTCTAATTCGTAACATATATTTCCAAATAGTGCCAAAGTACATCAGTAATTTCAGTCAGGGAAACATGAGCCACTGCTGAAAATCTAGAACATGACTTGTAGCCTAACTCATTGGTACCTTCAGAGACTATGGGAGGTGTTCTGCCTGTAAATGCACATTCTCAGCCTAAGGGCCTCTGAGGTCTCACGGAGAGAACTGGTAAAATATTTAGTAAGACCTTTTTCTTCCAAAAGCACAAACACAGAGGTGTTTTAAAATGCAGCAGTGAGTGTTAGGATTCCACACAGCAGCTTTTGATACTTCTTTCAAACCAGTTGTGAAAGTACCAGTCAGCAGAGCCAAACTTCTTAAAAGATACATATTTGCTCATAAATGGTATACTTGTTAATGTCTGTTAAAATACATGCACAAATAATTCTACCCAGTTTTATGATTCCTGCCCTATTTCCAAGATATAAGAAAGAAGTGCTGCTGGCTGTGACTGGATTTTGCTTAGATTCCTGTGACCGTAAGAATCAGAGAGTACTTATGTTAGTAAGTCAGGTTCCCACGCTGCAGAGAAATGGTGCTGGTCCAGGGGCCATTCGATTTTTCTACCGGCCTGCCTAGTCTCTGAACTGCCCGGTTACTTTCCTTAGTTAAGCACTTTAAAACCGGCACATGGCTGAAGCAGACTCTTTTATCTACTATTTTTGTATGTTATATGGTATACTAGTAAGTATCTGCACAGCAAGAGATTCATGTCTTCCCATCAGAATGAAATTAGGCAGGCTACAGTAATCTTACTCACAGATCCCTTCTGTGACCAGGAATGGCTCCTTCCATCTCCACTCTCAGAGCAGCTTGAATTCCATATGTCGGCAAAGCCTTAGCACATTTCCAGGTTTCCTGTTCATCCTCAGCATAACAGGCAAGGGAAAGTAATTTCATGAGAATGCCTGGACAGGGAGTAGTCACAAAATTCTAAATCCCTTGCAAAAAGCTTCCTATGTCTATGGTGCTCTGCTAGGGAAGCAATGGCATATTTAGGCTGGTCCAAGTACTAAGTACCCTGGACCACCTTACAGCCTCTGACTTCCTTCCAAAGCAAGATGAGGAGTGGTACCAGCTCTAATCAAAACAAGTCCATTCAGAGAACACATCCAGTTCTGATAAGCCATAAATACATCTCTACCTAGCAGATCCCTGTCTGCAGTGGTCATTTACTGTGGGCTGTAGATATTTCCTTTGACTATGTGTGTTTTAAAATCAGGACCTCCTCTGTACCAGTATAGCAACTACACAGGTAAAATGACAAACATTTTAGCATCAACAAAGCTATTTTTCAGAGGAGGAACCTAGTTACAGTGAAAGATCTCTCCTACACTTTGCATAAGATTAAGTGCCAGTTGCCATGTGGTCTTGCCACATACCTCTTGGAGGGGTGGTGTCATGCTGGTGACATTCTCTGAATCTACTGGCAGGGCTGGGTGGCAGAAGAGAAAAAGACACTGTAAGCTGTCCACCACAGACCAGGAAACACTCCAAAAGTAATGTTTTTCATAGTCATGAAGGCCTGGTCAAGTATATACTCATGGTCCTCTGAAAATGAGTGGGGAAAGGAGGTGTTAATAAGGAAAACAAATACTTGTTTGGAATTACCAACTCCTTTCAGAGACAAATGAGCAAAAATGAAGCCAGCAGTTCCCAGTAATAATACTTTCAGGAGAAATACAGTCCCAAATTTCATTCATTCATGAAGCGCGCTCAGTACTTGGGTGGCTGTGGATAAGAGGAGACAAGTTCTGAAATGTGTATATCAGGCAGCTGAGCCCCACAGGCACATTAGGATACTCAGACACTACTGCTCTGTTCCTGCCCCCCCGTGTTCTTCTGGGACCCTGGAAATAGGAGAGTTTAAGGACAAAGCTCTTCATTGATACAGTGACTGGGACATACACATCATCTTGCAAAGATGATGATAAGGAACCTTGCAGGACATTTTTCTGTCACTACAAACTATTCTGCAGACCTAGACATGACAGTGTGAAGCAGATTTCAGCAAACAATTCTGCTTTAGTCTTCCTGTATTACAATGCTAAACATTATTTATGATCCTTCTAAACATAGAATTAATTGCAAGAACCATTAAAATTGCAAGGACAGACTTCAAACCACCGTTGTTGTACAAATATCACATATATTAATCATTTATTGTGTCTGATAATTGCTTTTAGCACCATGGAAAGCCATAGCAAACACCAGCTACGAGTCAAAGAATCTGGAAAATATGTATTAAGTAACCTAGACAGTTCAGAAATCTCACTTTTTTTTCTAAAGCTACAAGAGTTTTCTGAAACCTTGTGGTTGACCTATGAAAGTGACACCAAAAGAGGTCATGGCAGTTACAGAAAACTGCTGCTGCTGTGTACACTAGAAGGACTTCAATTTGAACCTTGAAGCTGTTTAATTGACTATGGGTAATATCCATCTATTTTCCAGTTGCTAGCCTGTACTGTCCCTAGTTACAAATAATTTTGACGTGCAGTAATAAGCCACATATTGCTGTTGCAAACAGACACACCCAGATTAACACAGAACACGAGACACTACTTTTATACTGCACAGCCTGCTTTCTTTTTTCCTGGTGTGGACTGTTTATGGTTGATAGAAGCGTTTTTTAATGGGAACATACAGAACTGCATGTTATATTCTTGTTTTAAAGCATGTGTTCCGGACTTAACAGCAAGAAATTCTGGGGCTTATTGATTTGGAATGATGGAAATCAAGCTAGTTGTGTTTTGGTGTCTACAAGCCACCAGCCTAGTGTTGCGAAAAAAAAAATTAGGAATGCATCAGATGAAGCATTTCCACTCAACGTATGTATATTTTCATACATGTATAAAAATTTGTTCAATATAGATAAATCTTGAGAAGGGCTGCAGAAATGCATTCACACAATAACTTGTAGACTGTAGAGACTTTTTAAGAGCAGGAAACCAGAAAAAACTCAAACTCGGTAAGAGTTATTTTGCTTGATGAAGTACAAACAATGCTATAAAATCCTCAGTGAAACCAGGCTCCAGGGTTCTCAAATTCATGATATCACAGTCCTGTAATGTGTGAGAGGTGAGATCCTTTATTTTACTCTTCCTTCTGTGTTCTTACAAGACAAGAGCAATCCCACTCCAAAAAAGACCCAGGAATGTTTGCCTATAATACATCTAAGGCTACTTTCAAGAAATGTATTACAAAGTTAAAAGCTAAAAGCCGAAAAGGGGAAAATTTATTTGCTGCAGGGTTGGTAGCTGGCTGAACACCACACACTCAATCATGCACCATTTGAAAAATAAGATCCCAAATTCTGAGAAATACTCATCCTCTGCATCCACTTGTCTCAAAAGTATTCTGCTATGAACCTATGACACATTTATGGAAATACATCAAGAGCAATGAAAAACAGGCACTCAGACTGTTCAGTTCCATACAGGAAGGAAGCAAACACACTGAAATCCCTTTTACAACCCATAAGCTCTGCACAACTGCAGGTTCTTGTCTTCTACAAAAAGTTTTGTTGGAAACAAACCCACTGCACTGCCCAATAAAAATGAAAGGAAATTGTAGAGCTAAGTGAATAGTGAAGCACTTTTTCTGAAGTTCTTATCTAAGAAGCAACATTCACAGCTGAAATGTTCTATGAACAAAACTTTTGCTTGGATAAAATTTTTCTTACAGCTAATGCATCTGTTCTACTTTTTATACTTCTCAGCATGGATATATGAGGAGTAATAAGTTTACACCTGTTCCTGAGAAACTTGGCTTCTGATATATGAAGAAAATCTGTTCTAGAGGAAGGAGAGAAAACCTAAAGAGGTGGAAAGACTTGCTTCACTATTTCCTTTTCTGCCTCTTTATCATTTCCTTGGGATAGATTGTATTCATAGAAAAATGGAGAACATGCACACAGATATAAATTTGCCTGTGTTGTTTACAACATTTAGATATCCTTATGCTGACTTGTTAGTGTATTATAGCCAGCATATAAACCCTAAGCAACACAAGAGCTGATACTGAGCTCTGCAGGGGCAATAAAACACTTCCCAGTTATCCTTGAAGATCCAAAAGACACTGCTCACACTGTGAACAAGTTTGACAGCAGAGATAAAATAGACACAGTTTGTAGCTGGGAACCTGAGGTCTGTGCTAATGATATGTCAAAAATAGTGTAAAGTTTTCCCGCAGGTGGTCAGGCAGATAAAACATTATAAATTAGCAAAAAAGAACTCTGATTTGAGTCTTAACATCTCATGTGAAATTAAATTTCTTCAAGGAGAACTGTGCAGAAGCAAAGTCAGACTGGCATGCCTTAAAGCCTTTTTGACACCTCTCTGTAGATCTGCATTTTATGAAAGAAATATTCCCTATGAAAAACCTGACTAGCCTCTTTGTGTCACTAATATTCTGATATTCTAGCTGGTTTCTTAATTAACTGACTTTTGAATCCAGTTTTTAAAGCAAATTTGCCTAGCATGAAGGAATTAGAAAGGCTGTTTGTTTGGGTTTTTTTTAAATGGACAGTTTCTCATCATTGTATCTCCCTGCAACTCCCGTCCAAGCATGCATTCTTGCTGTTCTATGCCATCTCATTGGTTATTCAAAGATGATACATTCATGTTCAAGGTGAAAACAGAGTGACTTTTCTAAAAAAATTTTAAATGGAGCTGCATGCTTTGATAAAGCATGGCAACATTTTCCTTTCACCTCAGTTTTACAGCTACTCATCTGTACCTATTAATTTATCTCTTTCTCTGGCATTTAATAAAACTTGGCTTTATTGTGTGCGTGGAAGAACAGTTCTTAGAATAATTTCCAATTGCTTTTCACTTTAAAAAAAATTCTGATTAATTAACAGTTGCTTTACATAACTTTCTGGACTGTATTGCTGTTTTATGACAATTAACTTCTCTCTAAACAGATGGATACTAATACATTACAGAGTCTTGAAATTTTCTATTATAGTGAATCTACTTAAATTAAATCCATTCTCAATTCAGTAAGAGTTACCAGGTGGTGTGATACTTACATTACTTTGTATTGGGGTTATAAACTTACCTTCTTTACATGCTTAGAATTGTTCTGTGAAATTGCTACCTAATGTTCAGTTTATGGCTGGGAACACTGAGTTCAAGAACAAGCCTCTGATGCATTAAAACAAAATATGAGATGTTTAACACCTTAACGTACTTAATTGCTACTTATGTAAAACCCAATATGATTGTTTAATTTTTCTTTTTGTAAATACTCTTTGCTAAATTAAATACTCCAGTGTGCTTTTCTAAAGCACACTGGCTAGAGTGACCTCAGACTTCTAAATTAAAGTAACATTATCCTATATTCTGAGATTGATCCAATAAATTTATATTTAAATCTGGGTGGTTGTCACTGTGGTACCGCTAGCCGTGTGCAAGAACCGGGCTGAATCGGGTGAGGTGGAATTCTGATTTTATTATTTAATTCTAAAACTTATATAGACTTTTGAAAGTTCCTCTGGATTTGGTCGATTCAAAACCTCCCCCTAGGCCGATAGGCCAGGTTGAACTGTCCGTCATTCCAGAGACAGTTTCAATAACATCCAAACCTTATCTTTGTTTACAGAACACAGGGAGGAGAAGAGAAAAATTCTCACGGGAAAGAGTCTATGCTGTCACAGGTGGTTGCTTTCTAGCTCTAATACAGTGGCCATTAAAAAAACTCCAAATACTCTGAAGTCTTTGCTATTCCAGCAGAGCGAAACCAGTGATGAGAAACACTGTGGGCTTTGGGAAAGAGATGGGAAACTCAACAGAGAAAGTTACAGGTCTCTCTGCACTGAGTTAACTAAGAAGATGTACCTCTGATTCCGCCTGACTCTAACCAGCTCTGAGCCCAACACACCACACCTGAGAGGACATACCCATACAAGAGCAATGTCAGACCCGAGTTTGTTCTGTGGATTTGTGTGGTTTCTAGATTTGCCTAGATCTAGGTCTTTTTAGATGTTACCAATCCTGGAACTGGGGCAGAAATAACCCCAGTGTTAGGTAGCTTGCACAGGAGTGTTCTCTTCATCTTCCTAAGCCTGAAAATACAGAGGTTTGTGCCCATGGCAGGACACGCTGAAGGAGCTGAAGAGAAATTAGTGTGCTGTGCTGCAGCTAGAGAATATGTGAATTGCCATCTATTCACAGCAAGAAACAGTAACAAAAGCTAATGTCCTCTTTACCTCCACAAAATGCTTTCCCCAAGACATCAGTGTCTAGTGCAAGTCCAGGGTTGGGATTTACTCTGATCTAGAGCTATGTAAGTATTTTGTGAACAGGAGCTATTATATCCTGCCGTTCAGAGTGACTCTCCATGGTGGCTGAATGGCTCTTTGCAGCCCTTCACCCTCAGCTCAAAGTCTAGACAAATCTTCCAAGGTTCACAGCAGATGGGAGCCCCTATCTTAGACCAATACCTACTAAACAAAGTGCTAAAAAGAATTACACACGGCCTGTTTCCCAGTGAGAATCAGAGCAACATGATTGCAAGAAAAATAACAAAGAAAGTAGAAATGCCCAGTCAAAATAACTTATTCACAGAAGCAAGAATTTTCAGCAGCTTCAGAGACTACAGAAGAGAGGTACTAGTACATCCAGATCCACTGTATTCCACTGGTCCTTGTAGGATGGAATATTTGTGTGCAAACAAGAAGAGCAAGAAGAGCTGTGCAGCTCATGTGCTGCCACATCCCCGAGGATATTGTCCTCATCTCCACAAACAGAACTGGTGGCACTTGCTGTGACACTTCCAGAGCACTCCTATAAAACAAGCTTCTTGGAGGGGAAAGACAGAACAGACACAATATTGGTTATTACTAAACATCCATAACTGAACTGGAAAAATGTTTTGTATTGTTGTTTTAAAATTCATTCAGTGTTGGTGGAGACACCACGGAGATTACACAAGATAATTTCTCTTAGCATTCAGGAAAAAAGAAACTGAATGCTCATCATCTCACTCCACCTTATGGAAAATTCTGAGTTAAAGTACAAAAATACACAAAAGGATAGTGAGACTTCTCACACACCTTTACGCCTTAATACCTTAAGGTCAGCTGCATGAGAGGAGCTACCTAAAGAAAAATGACATCTGTAATTGTTAAAAGTGGGGGTGAGTCACGGTGAATTCCCCAGACATTTTTGTGTGGCAAAGATGGTCACAGACACTTTGCTGAATCAGGGTAATCTGTTCTAAAACTGGAAATGTCAGTGGATGGCCCACTAACCATTTTTTATCAAGCTCCAGGCCTTGATAACTTGTGTCCTTCACTTCTCTGTTGTGTCTTTCCATTCCAGTCCCACGTTGTTGTGGTTGAGGAATGGCACTTTCCAATTTAGTACTCCCACTAAAAAAACCTTCCACACCACACTCCCTCCTACCCCTCCAATCAGAAGCACAAAAGACAAAGGTCATGTGGGCAGATAGGAACAATTTACTGGAAACAGCAGCGAGATAAGAAAATGAACAGTAATAGCAACAATATTATTGACAAATGGTGTAAGAAAATAAGTGTTTTACATGGAAAAATTCCCCAATGATAGACAATACCAGACAGCTCCCTCTGCCATGTTTTCTCCACTGGAAGGAACCAATTCTCCCAAGAAGAGTCTCTTTCCCCCACCCCTGGAAAGTAGGTGAGATGGTATAGAATAGCCTGTGTCCTGACCATGCCCCCTCCTGCCTACTGCAAAATTAACCCTGGCCTGGCCAGAACCCGGACACACATGAACACCAGGATAAGCTGGTATTGAAGCTGTAGGCAATCACATGTTATGCCAAGTGCCTGAGCAGCAGGAAAATTAGACATCTGAGAAGTGCAAAGTTAGTGCACGTCTCCTGTTGGTAGCATTGTGCTGTGTCTCAGGGATGTCCCTGCAATCTGTAGGTAAAAGTTTCTTCTTGTAGTGTCCTTGCTGCTGATGACTAATCTACCTGTAAAGGAGTCATAATGAAGATTCATCCACTCAAATTCTAAATATGCTTGCCATTTTTACCATATCCAGGTCTGTTGCTACATAGCCACTAAGGAGGTGTCCCTTCCGCACACTTCTTCTTGCAGAAGGCTGATATAGCAGAAAAACACCACCAGATTTATGAAGAAAACCAAGGCACTCTGGATCTCACTGATGGCTCACTTTTCTCCCCATGAACACAGAGCATCCTCAGAGAGTCCTAGAAAACCAGCTGACTATATGAATAAAACACCCCTGCACATCAGTGGTCTGCTGAATTGAGCCTTGACAAATGTCCTCAGACTCCCTATACCTGCCTCTCAAGTGCATCTTTCCAAGGATTGAGCTGTAATTAAAGCCAAATCTGTCTTGTTCCAGTATCTTTGGTATGGTGGTGCACTAGTCATAGTAATGGTAAGAATTTACTATTTATAACTCCGTAATCTTATACCTAAGCCACTGAGGCATCATTTCCAAGGTCTCTGTGTCAAAATTTTCCCCCCATCCTACTATATTCTTATTATTGTTCCCACAGCCTTGCACTTGCACTTGGTGGTGCTGTCATGACAGGTCTCTTGTTTAATACCATGGCATGTTATTCATTCCTCTCCTAGCTTCCCACTTTCATTTCCTTTTTTATTTTATACATATGCTATATATGTGTATGCATGTGTGTATATATATATATATATATATTTTTAAAAAAAATCCAAAGCACAGTGCACAAGGAAGCAGTTAAGAGCCATCTAAATCCTCAGAAAATATTATTCCATTTTTACGTGCACAGAAGCATAACAACTAATCAGTGTGCAACACTGACACCTAACCAGCATACTTCAGTTAACATTAAGAACATTCTAATTGGAAACAACCCAGAGGGAGTTTGTGTGGATCCTAATGAAAAGTATACATAGCATTAGCGGAAACATCAGGAATGAGGCCACACTCAAAAAGTTTAAAAACAAACTGGTTTTTTAACAAAAAGGCCAAATTCCTTAAATGAAAAAAAAAAAAATTATCCGGGTTAGCAGTGATCAGAGACAACTTTAGCTTAACCAGCTATAAACCCAAATCAAGGACCTACAGTGCTGGGTCTTGCTTGGGCTAGTCGTAAGCAAAATAGTTTAAGAAGCAGGCCCAGAATCCCCCAGCACGGGGCTCTGCCTGGGCTAATCCTGAGATAAAGGCAAAAGAGCAGCTCTCAAGGTTGTGCACAGGGTTTTATGCCCCTCTGGCTCCTCCCATCACCGCCCACTGTCCCGCCTCCAAGGTGGAAGATGATTGGGGGAGTCCGGGCAAAGTCTTTCTCATTGGTCTGAGTCCAAAGGGTGATGTCAGGCCTTTTGGCCAATGGCTCGCTGGTTTCTAGGGTTGAAATCTCTGGCTGATGTCACTGGGATTTTAGGTGGGAAACTCCCTAACTGAAATTCATGTTGCCATGGAGCTTGGTGACAGGCTAAGGGCTGACTTCTAAAAATAGTCCTTTGGCCATGTGTGAGAGGTTCCTCCCTTTGGGACACAGCTAAACTTGGGGATGAGATTAAAAGGATACCATAGGATTTTTCAATAAAATGTAAACTCTTGAACATTGTTTAGAACCTATAAGTAACACATAACATTTAAACAGCAAAGAACAGAAATCACAAACTCCTCTCAACCTCGAGAACTTATTAACAACTTAATTAACTATTAAAAACATTCATAATTTAAATTAACCACTTGTCACTTAATGAAAACAAAGCCAAACTCCTGATTTCGTGTCTGACAGGAAAGATGTCAAAAACTCACCAGAATCATCATCATCACCATAGTTTGCTGCAATTCAGAGAGCCCTCAGAGGAGGATACTTGTCTGGGATCCTGTCCCTACAATTCTTGGATAGACATGGAGCAGAATTTTCCCTTTCCTGTTTTTTAATTTTCTGTCTTTATCTTCTTCTGATTTATTTGTCCCCAAGAGCATCTTTAACCAGAATATCCACCAGCTGTGAACTGTCCCCACTCATAAACCTTGACGAGTGTATCTCAACACCCTTCCTGTAAAAGTCTCCTGGGCTGTTCCTAGGTACTACTGCTACAATGACATAAAAGGTTTTTTTCTTGCTCTCCAACAGAAGTGGTATCTCTGTACACCTGCAGGCATGTATAAATTCATAGATATTTATTTATGCTTGCAGGCACATTATGCAAAGTGGTGAAAGAATATCATAATATTCTTTTGGGGCATCCATCTGTTTCTGTGTGTCAGCATTGATGTTTCAAGAAGAAATCCTTCTCTGAAACAGTTTGAATTTTCTTAGTGTCCTCTTTTTTCCTCTCTAACTTTATCTCAAATTTGTAAAGTAGTTGACACCAGATGGTAATGCAAAATTCTTTTTGTTTGCCATGATAATGTTGTGAAAATTAGTGAAATATGCCTTCCTAAAATTTCCCACAGCCACATATCCCTCTCTGTGTCCTAAAAAATGTAACCTTGCTTAGCCAATTTACTTTGTCTTCAAAGTTGTGGTTTTGCAGCGTTGCACAGTGAAGCACTGAATACACATCTGAAGAGTAGCTGCCTCGTCTTGCTTGCAGGCGGCTGAAAACAGCACATTCAAGCCCCATATGTCAAATGCGAGTCCCACATGACGGGATGAACACTGGAGGCGGTGGTCATCATCTGTTCAAGTTGTTACTTGTAATGATGGATCCTAATGATAGATCCTTGTCCTGACAGAAAACCTCAAGGCTCCTTTCCAGAGAGCTTTGTACTGCAGGCTGGGTCACTTCTGCTCTGGGTTGAAGACAGAGGCAATCTACAGCAGCGGGGCAGATTGAATGGCCCCTTTCTCTCTGCCAGTCACCAGTGTTCCATTGACACAAGCATCCAGACACAAGGAAGGTAAAAAGACTCAAATCATGAAATATTTCACCTGGGTACATGCAGCTGAGTCTTCACTACGGACACAACAGCAGTGGGAAAGCAGACATAAGAGACCTAAGTCTGAGGGTCAAAGTCAAGCTGAAACCACGATGAGGAGTCTCCTAACACACACACAGTACCAGGAATAATATGAAGGTCTTAACACAGCAACAGTATGTCTGGCAATCCTGGGAGAAATCTACTATGTGCCTGGAATGTGCCTGGATGTGCTTGTTACATCATCCTACCTACAAGCTTTATTTTCCATCACATGTCCTTTTAAAACAATTTACATGTAAAAGAAGTTGGATAAAAGTCTGATAATATCTTGCCACTTCAATGGTTTTGCCATTCTACTCTCCCTGTGAGAAAAACTGTTGCTCCCTCGGCTGCTTCAGGAAAAGCTAATGCAGTGGTCACATAATGTGTACTCTTTGGTTATGTAGGCACAGAGGAATAGATAATCTCCAAGGTCTTTCAGGAAAAGACTGACTCAAAAATATAGCAGAAGTTAGGATTTCCACTGGAAAGTCTTAGCTTAATTTAGTAGATGCCAAAGTAGCCAGTCATATATGAAGAATATAGAATTTTTTCAGGTTTTTCTTGTGGTTTCTCTGAGGTAAAGCAGAGTCCAGGCACTTGCTGCAGGTAAATGAGGTGTGTTTCACTTTAGATACATATTCAGGTGAGGCAATTTTAGGTTAGATTTCTGTAAGATCCCTCTCTGTGGGAAAGGCCATATTGTAATGCATCCTTCCCTGCCCCCTGTAGCATTTCATAAATCCTTCTCTGCAGGAAACTGAGTTTCAGCTGTCTCATTCCAAAACCTCTAAACTGGTATAAATTTTGGCTTGATGATGATATACCCAGTCTTAACTATCCCTTTAATTGCAAAGTATGTTTTATTACTCTCATATCTAAAAATAAGATTTATAAATGTTATTTTTCAACAACGAGAGAAATAAAATCACAATTACAATTATGTTACAAGAAGAATTTTATAGGGTTGTGGGTTTTTTCTGAAAAGGATGGAAAAGCGTACCAAATAATATGATACAGAAGGCAGTTTCTCAGAAAAAGCAATCCCAAAAATGTTCATAACACCTCTTATTGTTCTCTAATGTATTAAAACAACTTTTGTACTTGATGAAAAAAGTATTGCTATGCAATAACAAAAATTCACTATATAGATTATATTTTAAAATACACATCCATGAATTCAGGTAAGCCATCCTTTGGCAAACAGCAGGTACACATGAAGGACCTTGGAGTCTTTGAAACCTATTGCCTAATTCAGAGTTCATGTTGAAGATCAGCTGCAAGGCTATCAAATCTATCAGAGGAGAAATGTAAGGTGCCACATTTCTATAGCTAAGGATCCATTTTCTCCCCCTCTTAGACTAGTCCTGTAAGTCCAGCTATATTTGAGGAATGTTCCAATTTAAATGGACACACAGTAGGAATCAGAAATTTTCTTGCTGCCCAAAACAAAAAAGAGCAACATGCAAGAGATGTAACCCTTCCTTCAGGCTGTCACCTCTGCCCTAAGCTGGCTTGGTTTTCCTCCATTGCAGGGCTCAGGTTTTCCTGGGCACATTGTTCTGTTCTGGGGCTTCCTGATTATTTGCACTTGGCAGGTACCAGGAACAGTAACCTCCATGCTTCAGTCCGTAAGCAACTTTTCTTAGGGCTGTTTTGTTAACTTCAGTCACAGCTGTAATCAAAATGTGTCCACAAAAGAAATGTAAACCTCCTGCCTGCCAACAACAGAGGAATCTGTACTGCAAGACCCCACTTTTGCCTGGCATACAGTCCCCGAAACTGTTGGCAAGAAATCTTACTTAAGGCTGCAGTGTCAAAGGACTTTTATTGTGTTAGTCTCTTCTGCTTCACCCTCCTCCAAATAAAAGGAAACAAAACAAAACCCAAACATCTAAAAAAAAAACCTGGAAAATGTCCAAGAAATAAATGCCAACAAAACAAAAAAACCCTTTCAATTAAGGTGGTGTGCTTGTGAAGGGGACATTGACTGCTGATGCGCAGAATAGACACTGTCACCTCACTTCTGTTCCTGTCCCATAGTCTGAAATCCTATTCAACTTCTCACTATCTCACCTTCATCCCATAAATAAAATAAGGGAACATGAAAATTACTTATCTCGCTAGTAATGCTCTGAAATGGGTTATGATCCTTACCTATGCAGAGGTTATGGATTATTGTGTTCTTGATTAAATGATTGCTCTAGAAAGTCAGAATTGTAATATACTACACTTCCTCTGATGGACTGCGCTGAAAGTGCAAGATGTGACCACATGTTTATGGCAGGCTATCCTGAGGGCTCTGAACCTCATTTAAAAGCAAACTGGTTATTAAAATCAGAAAAAAGCATCTATCATCCTGGACACATATCAACACATCTTTTGTCACAATGTTTCTCTCATATAAAAATGCATGGGTGGAGAGCTGGGAAAATCCTCTGCAAGAATGTGGCTTTCAGAAAACTTTCAAGAAATCATATCCTCTCGATCTCCTTTTCTTTGCCTTTCCCCAATCTTTAAAATTCCCATGTATTTAAAAAAAAGACTTCTACACAAGCACAGTCTACATAGAAGTCCAGAAATCAGCCTGTGGTGCATTGCCACCGACATTTTCAGGTCCTTTAATCTGTCTTTATGTGTCTTTCCCAAATTCACCAGATTCAGAGGACAGCTTTACAAAAAGCACTGTAGTTACAATTTACTTTGGAACATCAATTAATTTTTGATTCATGTGTGAAGAACAGTTTATTACCCATCTTCATTCTTAGCAGATTTACTTAATTTGCTGAGGCAAACCAACCAACTGTAAAATCAAATTATTTAAGGAAAATTATAGGATAATAATGTAGTTGGCATTACTATAATAACAATTGCAATGTGCAGAATATTGCGTATTTTGTGCTTTATTGCAGAAAATACAGCAATATGCTAGTGGAATTTTTAGTGGCAGAAATATGCTGGCCATATATTTCTCTTT
This sequence comes from Edolisoma coerulescens, assembly GCA_013397115.1. NCBI lineage: Eukaryota > Metazoa > Chordata > Aves > Passeriformes > Campephagidae > Edolisoma > Edolisoma coerulescens. Next base: position 676,141 of record VWZW01006253.1, read on the forward strand.
CTAAAGTAAATTTCCCTTTTAAACCTCATTCAGAGAAGGAAGGTTCTAAGACGTGATTGCATCAAAAGGCATCAATTTGCAGAACAACACTCTCTCCTGTGATTCATTCTAAACACAGTGAGAATCAACACAAATCAGCAAAAAGGATTCTGACTTCATTTTGTGTGCCTTACCTCTATATCCCAATAGACAGAGAGTCTGGTCTGGAGTAGCCCTCCAAAGGATCAGTGAGCCCACATCATCACAACGAAGTGAAAGGCTAATTTTTGGGAACCTGCTCCAGTGAAATATTCAGATTGAGGCCATTTATAGTATGAAAGGATTTTCTTAACCTGTCTGCCTGGTAGATGACATTACCCAAGGAGTGGGCAGGGACAACATCATAGAAACAGTGTGTACGTGTGTTCATCATGGAGATGTACAGTGTCTCTTTATGGGACTGTCTTACTTCAAAGAACAGTTTTAAAAGCTTTCACAGAAAAATAATTATACCATTAAATATATAAGGGCATTTAAAACACAACTCTTAGGCTGACCTTGTAACGTTGAACACATGTAAAACAATGCTGGTTGAGAGGTATGAATTCCATTCTCTCACAGATATTTCTTTAAATTGACTTATGTGTCACTTTCAATTTTTCTATTTTAGAATGAAGCACACAAAAAGTACACAAAAAAGTACATTAAAAAGAGCAAGAATTACCACTGAGTACCTCAGGACAAAATTCCCATTCCAGCAATTTTTTCTCCTAGAGATATCAAGAGATGTCTCTTCTCATAGCTTGAAAAAGTGCTTCAGGATATACACATATATGTTCATACTGATCCGGTCAGGAATTTTTAATGTAGAAGAACTTTCAGTTAGATTTGGAAGCCACATGTAAGTTACTTTATCCTTCTCCTGAAGTCTTACATGCAGAGTTATGGCAAAAGGGACAATTTCCAGCAGCAGATGCCGTTGTTGGTGGAATTCTTCAGACCAAATCATTCGTTTCCTGAACCCCTTCATTTGTACCACTCAGCAGAAAAGTCATATATGCACATAATGTCTTTCTAATTTCACTTAACTGATTCCCCTGTTCATGTAGATACATCAATGCTGATGTGTTCTTCATCATTTTACTATTTATCACTGACCAATTTTATTATTATGGTCACAAAACTGGAACAAATGTTGGAGATTTTTTCACAGCATGTATTAAATCTTCGGGAAATGTTATTAAATAACTATGTTTTTGTTAATCATGGATTTAATGAGTAATATTCACTAATTTAATGAGTAATATTCACTAATGTTTCTCATACCCCTTCAAACATATTTAAGCTAGGAAACCTCCTCTCCACAGCCCAGTGCTGAATTTCATTCCATTTATTCTGCTTATAAGATAATCAGAAACTTTATCATCATTATCAGCCAGATCTCACAGATTTCACTGGGACTTAGTCACAGGATTAAAGCTTTCCTGAGAGGGTTAGAATTAGTGTGAAAATACTTTGCTCTTTTGTGCTCACAGCTGAATTTCCTGATCCCACAGATTAAAAGATTTGAGTGTCAGTATCTAATCCTAACATCCTGAACTACACAGTTTCCTCCCTCTGGAAAATTTTCAAAACCTGAAAACTATTTGACATAATTAGATTTTTTTAAATTTGATCTGATCCTCTTTATCATTATTCCTTATTGCAAATACTTTATAAATACAGATATACAATTGCATACACACCCATACATCTAGTTGTTTTAGATATTTATTTTACATATCTATATATAAAAAATTCCATATATATGTACATAGGTACATTTCCCAGTGTTTTTCTTAAATTTGTCTCATCACTATGCCTGGAATTTTCTTTTATGTACATCACATGCCTCATCTGCTGAGAAATTTCCCTCTTTTTCATCTCAATACCAAAAGAGAAGTCTACACTGAAATAGCTGGAACAGTGCCTTTGTCATTGTCTTCCTCTCTTTGTCTCCCCTGCCTGAGCTCTGTTTGAAACACACAGGGATCCCATCTCTATTTCCTTATCTTCTATACAAAAATCCATCAAAAACAACGATGGATGCAGTGTAGCAGCAACACAGAGCCTACTTCAGCCTCTCAGCAGCACCATACCTGCCTCATAGCACAGAACAATTAGGAGATGAGAGATGGTGGAGCCAGCACTGATTTTTTAATAACATACTGTGATTCATTGGGCTACAGAAGATGTGAAGTACGTTGCCCAGACAGTCAATAAGTACAGCTAGAAAAAGTACAGCACAAGGCTAATTTCTAAATAGAATTTCAGACAATCATTGTTTATCATTTTGCCAGCTACAGACTCTAATGTCTTTGGGGCCTGTCTGGAGCAACTTGAGGAATCAATCAACAGCTATCCATTAAAAATTATTTGTCTTTTGTTTATAAATAAAATTTACATAGATTATTCACAAGTCACAGAAAATCAGTAAATAGCAGAAATTAAGTCCTGTCCTTGTCTTATGCCAGATCTTCCCAAATAACAGGCTTTCTTTTTCCTCTCCTCATCTGCTTCCTCTTTGTTTGCATTTTTAAAGCTGTGTCCTCAGTGTTTGATCTCCAAACAAACACACTGAGCCAGTCAGGAAACCCTACTGACAGAAAACCTGAGTCCATCAAAATATGAGTCAGTTCCATCTCTAAGTAAACAAATAGGTTGCCCTTGATTTCATAAAATATACAATTAGTCCAAGAGGCAGCTATTACCATCCTGGATCTGCCCTGCATGCTCACAGTAGTGCAGCAGTTCAACCCTGCCTCTCCTCACCAGTCGCCCATGCACACTCCATATCTAAACACTTACTACTGAAATAATTCAGCAATTCGTTTTCAAAGTCAGCAGCTCACATGAAGCTGAAAGTAAGGGGGGAAGGGAGGGAGGGAGGGAGAAGAGAGATGGGGTGAGGAAAGGGGAGGAAGGACACGGGCTAAATGGTGTGGGTAGGTGACATCTACAGCTTTTCAGTACCAGTTGTACACTTGTACTTTCTTTCCAGAGTCATGGTAAAGTGACAGAAACCTGAGAAGCTGACCCTATTTTTCAGCATGTGAAAGACCTGCCAGAAGTGCTTCTCACTGCCAGGTCACTGTTAAATTTATTCCCTCTTCCAGTGTGGAAAAAATTCGGTGTTATATTTTGTTCACGGTTTCTTTCTTTTTTTTCTTAGTGTAAGCAGCACATGAAAAGGGAAAGAAAGGATTTATATTCTGGACTGACAAGGTAAAATGAGAGCTGTTAAATTATTTTAAAATGCAGTGTTTTGCAAGGGCACTTAAAACCTGATGTTTTCTAAAGATATGTGTCTTGAAGGGTTGATGTTATCCTTCAAATAAAGAAATCAGTAGCAAAAGAATTTGCTTGGATTGTTCTGAAATGAAATTTGTTTCAGACCAAGCCAAGTGTATTTTTGTGCTTTTTTGTGCTTTTTTTGAGCTTTTTTTTTTTTGTTTTTTTTGAGTTTTTTTTTTTTTTTTTTTTTTTTTTTTTGTGGCTGTTATGACAGAATAGCTATTATTCCCACAACTCCGGTCATCTTTCTAAAAATAGCCTTCTTGGAGATCAACAAATGTAACATTAGTGATATTTTTCAAAATGATCCCTGAAATAAAATTAAAAATACTAGAATCAAAGTGATTCTCTAAAACTCTCTACAAAATCATAGACAAATGAATGCTTATTTACAAGTATTCAGGAGGCCTCAGTGATCTTCACAGTACTATAATACCTCATTCCAGATACTTCCCATTCACGAGCCTGGTCTGGTTTACTCACTTAGATGAAGTTGGATGATTCAGCATTAGGCTCATATTACTATATTTATTAGCAATTTGGAACTTGTGATAAACTGCCTGTGAATTTAATCCACAGAATTGGAATTTACTTAATATACTGAGGAAAAAAATGCCGAGTATTAAACACCAGCCCAGCTACTCTCTTGCTTCTCTCCAGCTCCCCAGTTTTCTTTCATCTCTGATGTGGTGTGCAGAGCAGCAAAGCCCATTCCCAGCGTGTGGCCCAAAATGTATCCCATGTATCAGGACTGCAGTGATGTGACAGACTCATTCAGACTGTCTGTGAGAGACTATGACAGACAAAAAATAGTGAATAATTAGCAAAATACAGGACGGTGCAACGATGTGAATCTGAAATCAGCTGGAAATAGCTGCTTGGAAAATGTCACTGCAGGAAGGGGCAGCTGCAGTAAATAAGCTGCAAGAATGGGAGGTGAGACATTCAAGCTCACTTTTCATCTTGACTACAGACATCTTGAATAGCTTTGGACAACTCGAACTGATCAGTATTTTCAAATTTGGATGCCCATATTTGTGCATTAAATTTCATGGTTACACCAGTTAATACTTCTCCATGTCTAATATCAACACATTTAAAAGTCTAATGTTTAAGCACCTCCACTTGAAAATGAACATTTTTCAAGTGTCAAACTGTCTCAGCCTTCCCCCTGAACAATGTGTACTAAAAGATCTTCTGTGTCAGCTGACAAACTGATAGATTAATGATAATAGCTCTGAAAAATATGATGAAAACCTAAAATGAAATATTGTACGAAGACATCAGCATTCTGGTAAAGTTTCACACTGAGTCCCTGAGGAAAGATCATTCCTTTTGACACAGCATTAATGTGGCCATTGGAGTGGTAATTTAAATTATTTGCAATACTCTATCTTCTGCTAAGTATATTCAAAGTGGAAAAAATACACCAAGAGATATTATATTTTTTAGATTAACAGCTTCCATCTAGCCTTATTTGGAAAGAAATAAAAAATTCTAAAAATGTGGTCAGTAGGGTCAAGGCTGGATAGAGATTCCCTCACTCCACCCTCCAATTCTCTCACACCAGCACATGCCCACTGCAAAAACACATAAACAATCCCCTTCATTCCCATCACCATTGCCTACAGTGCACTTTGTGGTCTCGCCTAGGGTGTTCAGGAGGTCCCTTAGCTGAGTCAAATCATAATCACCAAAGACTGTACAAGCTTCACAGCTGGTGAGAGCTGTGAGGCTGGTGAGCTTCACAGCCTCATCAAAGAGAAATATAAGCACAGTAACACTTTTGTAAATAAACCTCAGATTAATTCCTCATGCCAATTCTTAACTACAGACCTAGTTCAGGTTTTCATCTGTCGTTTCAACTTACTGCTGACACTGGAAGTTTAAACAACCTTGCAGGCTACAGTGAAGGTTGCAAAATGAAAGGGACTTTTCAGCAGGAGAAACTGGACAGAAGATGCAAAATAATGTAGTGCTGCAGCTGAATATTATTTCTTTAATGTCTGGTTATGCATTTGGAAACAAAAATTGTATGCAAAAAGTAAGACTTCTACCCTACTAATAGACTTTTATACATCAGTTTCTCCAATTTCAATGCCATGTGCTATGATTACATGTATTGTACCTCTTTCTCTGTGCTGACAACTTGTCTGCGTACACAGCCCTGGACAATGTCCCATTAAAATTTCAGGCTGTTGCCGTTCTGGCCAAAACAGGTGAGAGTTGGAAAGTGGGGGCAGTGATGGCTCAGTCCGATGAAAATAGACTATATCAGTGTTTTTACCTAAGGCAGCATGAGCTAAATAGAAGCAGATAAAGGAACAGCCCAAGTATGCTCCAAAGTTGAGATGAAGAGGCTGCAGAGGAATGGAGGGCTGGAATAAACTGCTAGTCCACATAAAAGAGGGATAGTCCAGCCTGAACTGTTTTTTCATTATCCTGTCATAGGTGTGGTAGGTGCAGCTGCTTCAGCTCACTAAAGTCTCTAGCAGTCCTCTATCTGCAGAATTTTTTTCCCACAATGTTGATTTTGGAAGTCTTCAGGGGAATACAAATGCCAAAATGTATTATAATAAATAACAGTTTTTTATTAACTAGATCAAGAGCACAATTCCTCATACATTTTCTGGGGTTTGACCCAAACTTTCATAGTATCCTACATGCCCTAACTCAGGTACACTGCATTGACAGAGAAAATGCATATATTATAAATTGTAATTCAGTTAGCTATCAGACAGATTTCAAATGCTGACTAGATAACAAAGAAGATTGCTGGAAGAAAGATTTAGAAATAACACTTCGTATTCAGCCAGGGCACTGGGTATTTGGCTACTTCTGCCTTCATCTACCATGATTTCTCAGACAGGTGGTATTGGAAACGACACAGATGTTCCGTTCTGGCAATTTTCATTTTTAAAGTGATATTGTGATAGGTGTGCTGCCATCTATGATTTAGAGGAACTCTGGAGACACTCCCAGATTACAGTGGAGAATGAGTAAACTTCTAGCAGTGCCAGCAACCGTGAGCACACATGGGGAGCCAAGCTCTCCTAGCATGTCCAGCCTCTCCTTTGGTTTTCCAAGCAGAATAGCAGTTAAGCAGAGTTGGTCTTACCAGCTTGTTCAGAAGACACTAATGAAAGCATAATTTAGAAACTGAAATACCATGAAAAAAATCCTGTTGAGAAGATTCTATGATCTTCAAGGAATTGTCCACAAATACTGCTGTCTACAGAAAATACATTACTTGATTAGCTTCTGTTTGGAGAAGTCAGAGTTATGCTTCTCCATGCTGTCACTGTAGCAGAAAAGAGAGGTGCTGCACCTGCAGACTACAACATCTGGGCGCAATACAGAGCAGAAGATAACAAAGGTACCTCTTATAAACGCACTGGCTTTTAAATTTTAGAACTCCTAAGAATGTTGATATGAATAGAGCAGCACAAATGCACACCAGGAATAGATCCCAGTCCTGCTTTCTAAAAGTTCAATCTCAAAGCACTTAGTCGCTGTAAAGTTAAAAGTAGTTCAGAAGGTACGAATTCATACCATTACCTCTTAGGAACATCTCTTCTGCAAAAGGACATTACCAGTATCATTACAAATATAATACTAATCATTAATAGCTTGCCCAAATTTCTTTTGAGGGCTGCTTTTGGGTTTCACTGGGTTTGTGTTGAGTTGTTTGGACTCTTTTTGCTGTTGGTTTACTTTTTCTTTTGTTTGTTTGGTTGGTTTTGTTATTTTACTGTTTATGTTCTCTTCCATTAATTTAGACAATTAATTTATGTTTATGTAGGATGACACCAGGTTGGGTGTCATCACACAGAGGGATAGTCACAAATGCTAGAGAAGATAGATGTCTCCTCTAGTTCATGAAGAAAAACTTCCCCAGGCAAGTAATAAGTGCACAAGGCTAATTTGACAGGACTTTGGAAAAGCTCATCTTCTCCATCTGACTTGAAAAAGATCCTATGTAGATTAGGTTTCCTAAGCTAAAATACTTTCTGATATAATCCGTATAGGGACCTTCATAATCATCTCATGTACGATTGCCTTTTCTGAAATAGTTCTTGGTATAAATCTGCTCTGCTCAACCTTTGATCTTTTCCTGTTACTGTTCCACAGCCTTCAGCTGCATCTATAAACCTCCTCATTGCCAAGCAGCACAGGTGGTGATGTTTGTGTTGCGTATCAGTATTTACACCTCAGATATGGCACTACTTTTGTCTTTTACTCATGTTCACAATTAAATTATCAGATGTTATGAATTCTAGTTTTACTTTAGAATAGCTTCCTTCCAGATGCTGTTATTTCATTGATGTTTTACAGTGAGTACATTTTCCAAGAGGTACCTAACCCCATTTGCCACTTTTATTTCTGCGCAAGACGTACATAACTGCTTTTAACTTGCCAGGTATTTTTATGTAAGGTATATCTGTGAGTTAATTCTTTCAGGAAAAGAAAAATGACCATACCTAAGAAACAACTGCCTCAAAGTAGTTCACATCCTAAGTTTATCAGATAGTTTATTGCCCAGTAAAGTACTAGTTTTTCACTACTCTGAGTTGGATTCTTTTACTGACTTTAAAAATTCTTGCTTATTTGTGGTTTTCATCAATTTCTGTCTTTTTTGCCCAGACAAAACTCTGTTTGGTCCAGTTACATCTACTGGAGGATGAATTGATCTGCTACTCCACTATGTCAAATATCTGTTCCATTAAGAGATATTTGTGTGTTATGTTTTGCTAATGACACTTCTAGGGAGTCACCAGAAGTTACTAGAAAAAGAATTTGATCCATTTAAATAATTAGGAACATGAGTAAAGGCAATTCTGCTGCATTACTCCTCACTATATTATGGATACATGATCCCAAATAAAAAGTGGTCTTTCAGAGCACCATTAAGGGCCCTGTTTTAGAAATGCACATAAAACAGAAAAAACATGTTAATTTGTGTAATGCTGAGACAGACTAGGAGCTCCCTAGCAACCCCTTTCCTAGGTCCTGTGAAGAGAAAAAGGACCCGTTTAGCACAAATCTGTACAAAGGATCAAATTCTTCTTTAGCTGTCTGCAGCATGCTGGAGACAAAAATCTGCCTGAGGTCCATTCCATGCTCTCCAAAAGCATCAGCTCCAAAAGGGCAGTTGTAGCTGTCGACAACTGCTTACGTTTATCTTATCAAACATTTATGGCCCTTGTTACAGAGGAGCTTAAATTATTCAATGTCATGGTCAGTTTTGGTGTTACAATTGAAAAAATCTGTTTTAACAAACTAGCTTTGAAAAGACAGTTTTTGGCCTCACAAGAAGCATAACTAATGCCGTGAAATCAAGTAAAAGACAGCCTGTCTAATAGTGGGAGTAGTTTTAAGTGTATTGATGGCAAATAACCAATAATCATAAGACACAAATGTTATCCATTCGATATTTAGTAAATCTGTTGCACTTAACTCTGAGGATCATAAAAGCTTTTCCTAGAAAACTAACAATTTTAATTTGAGACTATCATCATTCTTATGTTCTGCATGAGTATCAGGAGTATGTTCATGCAATGGTAAGGCTTTCAAATTCTTGATTAACTTCTTTTTTCTGCACTGTTAATTACCCCACTATTCATTCTCTCCTATCAGAAAATGATTATATTAACTTCTACTTATATATTAAGTCATTATTTATATTTGCTCAGTATCCTGTATGGATTCTGTACAAAGCCAGCAAAAACTGTCACATTTTTAAGACTGAAGTGTAGAAATTGATATAAAGTTGGCCATCTCCATCTGTATGTCTTAATTTTCCAGTTGATTCGGAGAGAGATATACATCATTACTTTCTCTTTATAATCCCTAAATAAACTCATAATCATTCAGGATTGGGCAAATATAACAATTTCCAAGCTTCATTATAAAAAATAGCCCATGAGTTCTGATCCTGTGAGGACATCTAGTGAGCAATTCCATGTAGAAAGAAAACAGTAAATATTCCTACAACATGTACAATGAATGGACAGTTTCATTGTCTTTTATTGCAGATAAACAGATATTATTTTGTTTGTGTTATAGCAACATCTAAAGCCAGGAAGTAGTTGAAATAGGCTTCTTATGTGCTTTTCCATAAGCACGCAGAATAGAGAAATCTATGTCCCAAAAGTTTACACTCTCAGGAAAAATTATTTCACACATTTTCACATGCAATTATGCAGCTATGGCAACATATCTTTCACAGCCTGTTTGAAATATCTGTCCTGATGTTATTCCTGTGATTACCACAGGGTATGTAGACTGCTTTGGCAGCAGCAGGAGCCTTTCGGGGGGGGCTCTCTGGAGCCAGGGTGCAAGAAACCAGCTGCCAGCCAGTTGTACCTGGCACTGGGAACACTGCACAGAGACACTCTGGACCAGCAGGGAAACCACATGAGAAGTAGTGGAAGGGAGAAGAAGGTCACACGTATTTCACACAGACTGCACAAGACTTGACAACTCTGTGTACAGAGGAAAAGACAATGACTCCAAGACCCAAATCTAAATCAACATCTGGATTCAGTTAAGAACAAGGCATGGTATAAGGACAAGATTTATCTCCCTTGTTTTCTCTTTTTTTTTTTTCCAGATAGAGCGATCCTCCAGGTCATTGCCATACTTCAATCTAACATAGCATTTGAATGTGATTAACAACAATGCTTTATTAGAATGAAAAAGGAGCATAAAAAAAATTCTCAAAGTTTGACTTTTTGATAAATTATTCAATTTGACATATGCAAGCTCTATCTCAAAAGTCTAATATCATTCAACAAATGATCAGCTATAGAGTGCCTTAGCTACAAAATATGCTGGATCATCTCAACAATATTTAAAGGAAACAACATTTCAAAGAAAGCCTCTTACAATGTGCCTACTTGTAACATCTTAAACCTTGGAAGATTTAGAAGAATACTGCATTCAACCTTCAGAGACAAAACTTCATTTCATACACTACATGAACACCCTGTTTATTGACTTGTATATAGAAATGCACTTTCTTAACCCTCTTTTTGTTCTCTGTAAATGCAATAACCCTCTCATTGAAAGACTGCATATAAAGACTCAGACTATTCTAAATTAAAAGCCCTAAACTCTGTTTATAGCATAGGTATTAATTGGTAAGGCCTCCAATTTCCATCTAATTATTGTACTAGCCAATTTTGCCAAATCCTCATTAATATTTAAGAAGTTGACAGGTAATTCAACAAGCTTAATGAAAACTAGTAATGACATACAGAAGGTATTTTTGCTACATCTCATGGCATGAGCATTGGGAATCCAAAATACCAGCAAACCCTGTGAAAGCAAGAGAAAAATAAATAAATGCTTTGATAATTCGGTAGTTATGACTAAGGTTTTGCATGCAAGGTCTTTTTTAGTCATCCATACACATTTGCTCTTTCAAGAAACTTCCAGTCTAGAGGACTGTCATTACACTGAAAATCACCCCCTTATGTTAGAGGAGCTAGCAGAGAAAAAAGGAGTTTGTTTTTTGTATTTGAAAAAGTAATTAGTTATTGTTGGAAAAATATCTTTCTCAATTTCTTGTGAAAACCATTCACAGAATAAATCATAATGGGTATGTGCAAATAAGCTTAAGACTGGATATGGAAATTCTGAAAGCATATTTCTTTTTTTTTTCTAGCATGTAAGCACTGAACATTAAACAGCACTTACTGAAAAGAGTGTCTGAAAATATTTTGACAACTTCAGAAAGAGATACTTGATGCTGATTTGATTTATGCAAATATGTTAAACATCTGAAGGACAACTGCTATGTTATGTGATTTGATGAGTTATTTTGTAAAAAGTAATCTAAAATAAGCTTATTATCTGGTATTGTTTCTGCTCTGAGACTTTTTAAAATTATTCATAGTTGCTTGAAAAAACTAACACTTGTGAAATTAAAACATTTATAAAAATTGCCACAGAGGTACTTTTGGCATGAATCTTCACACAAGCAGTCATGAATTGTTGGACCACCCAGAAATAGTAACGTCATATACCTATAATTAAGTGAAAAGCAAACGTTAGAAAGACTGTCAGAGAAAAATTTAAAAAATTCTGATATCAACTCCAGTATCCAGTGACTGCACCCAGTTTACTAAAGGAAGAAAAATCCCTGTTCATCATCAAAACGTCATTGATTCTGTCTCTCACAAAGTCTATAACATCTAAAAGAAACCTGACACACTTTAACAGCTATCAAGGGCAAGAGCTACTCATTCATCAAAATAATTGCCTCCTAAACGGCTGTGAAAAACTCACCCTTGACAATCATTATACAAAATGCATAATATACATAGAACTGCACATAAAAATGCTAATGTCTTATTTTATTGTAAAGGAAAGGCTAAAATGTGACCTCTCATTTTACACAACATCATTCACAAAACTGTTATTTGATTAAAAGACTACTTATCATCTCTGTTGAATCTAGTGTTTTAAATTCCCCAGAACAATAAATATGAAGATCAAATGAGCTGAATCAGCAAGGAGTGCTTTCTGTCAGATCAGCCAAACTGCTTTAACTGCATCAACTGATTAATTCAGGCTCTCATTTTTCTTATCACTTCTGATTCCCTGGCATGGCCAGACATCCTCATCCAGGCCCAGCCGAGCTGGATTAAACCATTCCTGCCCTCGCTAATGTATCTCCTCAACTGTGTTTGAACACGGGTCGTGATGTGCCCCCGTTAAGCTGTGCAGGTCAGAGTGACTCAGAGGAAGTGACTGTGTTTACCTGAAGTAGTGGAGGAAGTGCTCTCACCATCTACTTATGAGAAAAGCTGTGAAATCTTCCAGTGCACCTCACAGGGCAAGGAGGGATGGCATCCTTTGTTAAGCAGCACACTGCCTCGGAAGGGAAGCAGCTCCGGGGAGTGGAGCCTTGTTTAGGCACCCTGCTTTGCAAATACAGATGCCTGTGCATGAGGCATAACCAGAGGGATCCCAGGGGCTTTGTTCAGACTTCTACACCCCATTCTTACCATCCAAAGTGCTGGGAAGCGCAGTGTAGGAGGCTCTGTGTGGGGTGACTGAGGTCAGCTGAGATATCTAAAATCAGTCCTGCCATCTCTAAGGTGGTGATTTCCAAAGCCTCCCTGAAGTCTGTTTCTTCAACTTGCTCTCTTGCAGCTCCGTGTTCAAGAGTTTACTTAAGCAGATGCAGTCACCAACAGCAGAGAGATTCAGCTTGTGTGTATTGCTTCCTCTGCTTTTGTGCTTCTTTTTCAGAGCCCTGATGAGTGGATACAAGGTGTGGCTATACAGGAGCCAGCCTACCTCTAGTGCAGCTGATTTGCACTGGATCTGAACCAAGCTGTTGGGACATCACTGTCATAGGAAGGGTTTTTTGCTCAGCTCAAGGGTGGGCCTGAGCTTACCATTTGTGTTTGTGTTGGTAACTCTCCTGAGTAAATCCACATCTGGTTTCAGGAGAACTTTTATATTCACGCCCTTTTTCTGCATCAGTTTATCACGGCAGTATGGCCATTTTTACACATCTGACATCCTACTTCCATTTTGTTTGCCACTTCCCTGCTTTTCACTTACAGCTGAAACACCTGATTTTTCACCAACCACAGGAAGTGGAAGAATAAAGCAGTAATCCTTCCCTCAGTCCTTTCCAAAGCTGAATGCATTATCTTCTCATTAGAAATCATACTAAATTATGGCATAAAAAGATGGGATGCAAACACCAACCTTCAGCGCAACTTACATTTGTGTTTTTGTAGTCATCATTTATGAATGTATTGATGATCTTAGAGTTTCACTAATTTCAATTAAAACATCTTGCATTCAAGAAATGAAAGTTACATAAAAGCTTAAATTTGCCCATTGCCAACAAACTTCATAAAATTTTAATACCAACTGCAGCTGAAAAAATGCATTAAAAATTCAATTGCTGGGAAAAATAACCATGCTACACTCTGAAGGACTTCTATTTGTTTATTTCAATAAGTAAAAATATTTCCAGCAACATGAACTCCAATGTGTTTATGGCAACGCAATTAATGTGTTTTCATACCCCTATACATGTTTCCCCCTGTGATATAATGTTCTTACTGCTTTTTGTTCTTGACACTGTATCTTTTTTTTTCCATATAAACTCAATTATGAATTTTTTCCCTACTCATTACAGTTAATTTGCCTGGTTAACTTGGAATTTGAGCTCATGCCTGAATCTGAAGAGAACCATCTGGATCACATGCTGTGAGAACTGAAGCGTGAGGATGAGAAGGGAAAAAGGAAGGAACTTTCTTATACTTCAGACAGCATTTTCCCTTAAGTTCTATCTTTCACCACACCTATGTTCTGCTGCAGTAAAACAAAGTACTCACAGGAAAACAGAAATGATAAAATCACATACTTCTAAAAATTACTGATGGTTTCTAGATATAACTCCAAGAGCACAAAAAAGACCCCACATTTTGAATACTGAGCCAGGAAAACTAAAGCATTCATTACTTTCTGGCAATTTTCCCAAGAAAAATCACAAGTTTGAGTAAATTTTTTCTCAAAAATCATCTTACATTGATTGAAAAATTGGATTTTTTGGTTTTGTGGAAAATAAAATAAATCTGAAAGCTCTTTGCAGATCAGAGAAAAAAGAGAAAAATTAAACACCCTTGAGAAGCAATATTCCAAATGAAATTTTTTTCTAATGGACTAGGATTTTATTTTAAACTAATTAGCATGGTATTACCTCATTTAAACTCATTTCAGAGTTTTGAGTAAAGTAAACACAACTTCTCAAAACAGAAAAGAGCTGTTTTAAAGCAAAGTCAAAGTATCCTGTTCTGTAAATGTAAAAATGTAAGGCAAATAAATTGTTGTATTTTGCTGGTCTTTTTCCTGAACAAGAATTCACTGAAATGGGCATGCTTTACACTAAGTATCTGAGTTTAACAAAACAACCTTTTTAAATGAAAAACCTTCTGCCCAAAAGTTTCTAATTGACCCTAATCATACTGTCTTTAAGTGGAAGTTAAGCTAACAATCAGCTACATTCCAGATTTTCAGATTTATAGAGAGAACCAAATACAGAAATAGTGTAAGGAATATTTTAAAGTACATAAATGTATATGCTGCTTTTGAAAAAGGAAATTAGCCATCTAATCCTTTCTGACACCTTTGAGAAATTAATTCAAATTTAATTTTGCTATCACATTTTGAATTATCCTTGTTTCCTTCTTTCTAAGAGAATATGCAGTTTAATTTTCTTAATTATATTTTGTTTAAAGAAAAATTGTTGGGGGAAAATCCAGGCAACAGTTTCCCAGAACATAAGGTAGGAAAACTTCACCATTCATGTTGGACTGTGTTTTATCATTCCTACTTGACAACACAGAGTCACATCAGTAGCTGTACTAATGGATCATTAGGGAAGGATTGGGATATCAGCACAGTTGGCTCTGCTCTACTCCTGACTGCCTTGTTTGTTCTAAACAAGAAATCCATCTGTTGCTATTTTCCAAAACTTAGAGGAGGAACCAATAACCAGAGCTAGGGAGATGCAGTTTCCATGAGCCCCCTGGCTGGACTGAGCTGGCTTCTTTACATGTCATCAAATCCTGGCAACTGGCAGAAAATACTGCCAGCATTTCTAAAATAACCAGCTCTCTTAGTCTAAGTCCAGCTTTTATTTCTGCAGTATTTCAGACCTTCTCAACATTTTCGAATGCAGCAAAAGTATTTCATTCTACACTTTTGTATGGTATAATGAATACCAGAGACATTGAAGCAGAGCAAATAAGCAGAGGAAAGAGCAAGCGGGAGTGTGTGTATCTATTATAGCCAATTTTCAGGAAGAGATATCTACCTACATCTGTACAGGCCCCATTTCTCTCACTGACTCCTTTATCTTAGCACATAAATCGGTCCTGTTCTTCGCATTGGATTGTCATTCTGCTGGTCTGCACAGCTCCCACCACTCAGTGTTTCCATCTTGTTTCTGACAGTCAGCACACACACTGACATCTGCAGCAGCTGCCACAACCCAGCATTTCTGCATGCAGCCTGTACTGTCTCACCAGAGGCATGCATCACCTTTTCAAGACAGCAAGCTACTGCTGTTCTTCCATTTTCATTCATTTGCTTTTCTCAAAATATGAGTCATATGGTCATCAGCAACTGGAACAAATCTTGAGCTGGCTCTGTGCCTCCCTTCTGTCTGGGGGAGAATCTGTGAGCTGCCACATGGAGGATGCCATACCAGAAGTGTTTCCGTTTACCAAGATGATGGGTTAGGAACACCTCTGCACATGGGCCAGGAATGGATAGATGTTCTCCCGGAACACACTCTGAAATGTTACAGAGAAGGGCTGCTAAGAGAAGTACGAAGAGTTCGGGATTTCAAGTGCCAAAACAGTGCCTAACTGCAGCTCCTTTATGAATGCAACTACATGGGTGTGGCTCACCACTGTAGATGCTCACCTTCCCACATCCCAGAAAATGGTGGCAAAGACAGGAAAAACAGCACTTGCCATATGTCAAACAAAGATGGCAAGGGATAACTAAGGTGTTAAAAGCCATCAATACCACAAGTCTCAAGCAAGTGGCGCAGTGTCACCTGGATTCTCAGTAGTGCTGCGGACCACAGACTCATCTATGATTCGCTGCAACCACTTCCAGCCCTATCTTAGCACAGCAGCTACACCAGAAGTTGCAGTCCTTGTAGGCCTTCAGACGATAGTTACCTGATCTCCTCTGCACCTGCCGCAAAGGATGGCCCCTCCTGATCAGAAACAGGAATTTTGGGTCCCCTTTGCACTGACCCTGCCCTTTTACACAAACCTCTGTAAAGCCATGAGAGCTAGAACTGCATCCTGAGATGGAGAGCAACTGCTGAAAAAAAGTAGCCCACAGAAACACAGCACAGTCACACCCACAGTGCTTGGATTTATATCTCCACAATAACAGTCCTCTGTCTCCTGCTCTTTTCTTATATGTATGTCCTGTAGAATATTGTCTAATACAAGATACAAATCTTATAGCATTTACATATAGTTTATGAGATCCATAATATTACCATACTGTGTTACTTGTTAAACCCTAAAACTACTCTTTGGACCCCTTCTGCCAAGCTTGCAGGGGGTCTGCTCTGCCCCTTGGACCTGTCTGCAGGCCGAGAGCATTGTTCACTCATAGGGGGGATTAGTTTCAGTGGCCATGCCATTGTTCTTCGGTTGTTCAGTAACTGAGGCCTGGTATCTCAAAGCTGGTTTTCATTTCAATCTCGCTTATAGTTTCTATATTCTCAGCATCGTTTGCCAGGCAAACATATTTATAAGGTTTTCCTATTTCATCTTTCCCAACAATGTCCCATTTACCACTCTTTTTAAATATGTGTAGAAGAAGTTTCACATTTACATTGTAAAGTCTGACAGACTATTTGCAGTGTCCCTTGACACAGGAATAAATACACTGTAAGTGTATTATTATTACTGTTAAGTATAGCACTGTAATATTTAATGAGATTAGGCAAGTCAGCAAGTTTTTAATATTGCTGGAAAATAAGATGTATTTTATCCCTGCAAGCTCATGAAAACAACTAGGAGAAAAGAATGGAATATTAGATAATTCTGTTATTGGAAAACAAGGCTAATGATTCTTGTGCTGATTAGCTCCCTATTGAGACTACCTTAATGCATTTATTCTGCTTGATACACAGTTTAGGTACTAAAAAGCTGGTCTTTAATTATGCAAGTTTTCTTTCTTTACTTCATAGCTTCTGAATAACTCTAAATAGAATTAAAGTACTGTTTGGAAAGCCTGAAGTTAAATAATTATCAAATTTCCTAGACAACAGGTTATTTAAAACTTGTGTACAAATTTCCTGTTAAATCATAAAATTAGTAGTTGGTAACTGTGTGTGCACCAAGCTGGTCAGAGTCACCAGAATGTAAACTAGAGCTCGGCAAAAAGTTTAAAAAGCAAAACACTTTAAAAGTGGGGTTTTAAGCAAGAGCAAATAGTCTCTAAATTACAGATTTCAAACCTGTCCTGATGGAAAATGGTTACAAAGATTATGCAGGTTATGCCTGCACCTCATCCCTGCCGGGAGAGTTTGTTCCTTCAGCAAAGGGTATGATGGTGTGAGCATGACACAGCTGCAGGGCACACCATCTCCATGAGAGAAGGGAGACAGAAGGGTCTCCTACCTGGATGTAGCTGCAATGGAAACAGCTGCTTGCAGAAAGGGCACACTGTTGTGGTTTAGGAGGTCCTGTCCTCCACCAGGTCCATGAAGATGATGCATGTGGTATCCTCCTCCTGAAGCACCTCCACAGTCTGATGCAAGTGCTGGTCCCAGCAGAATGGGCTGGAGAAAGACACGGAAAAGATGAGCAAGGCCAAGGTGTGCAGGAGGCCATTCACAGCTCTGACAAGGCTTCCCCAAATCCCTTTTGCCACTCCTTTTCTCCCAGTGTTAGCCCCACCAAAAGGTCTCAGCACGGTCTCAGCAGATGTTTCTATGAAAACACCAGGATTTCCCTCCCAAGGCTCAGACTGATCTCCCACAAGTCCCATCTACTAAGAAACAACCCATCACCTTCCTCAAAGCCTGCTTCTGCAGGGAGGAATGGGCAGCTTCGCTCCCCAGCAGCACCTCACTGGTACAGGTTGTTGGATGGATATGGGAAGACAGAAAAGCCCAGGACCTCATCATGGCAGTGAGATGGAATCAGCCCATATCTGTAGAAGCTGAACCCTGCTGATGGCTGAGACCATATGTAGGTAGACAGTGCTGAGCTGCAGCAGTCCTCATCTCAGACCTGATGCTGAGCAAGAAGTACAAAGACCAGAACCAGCAACCTGAGCAGACCCTGCCAGGGCATTCACCTATGTCAAGGCTGTGGGGAATTACTCCTTTGGACTCACCTCTCTCTCCTCTTCCCGCTGCTCCCAGCCTCCCTGATACAGGCATCAATTGGCATTGTGGCCAGTTCCTCCCAAGCTGGCTTCCTGCAAGAGAAAGAAGGAAAAGACATGATCCCACCCCAGCCCTGCCCTTGCTCAGCAAACACCCCTATTGGAGCTGGAACAGGGTTTGTGGCACCCCTGCAAGCAGAACAGTCTCTTCTCTACTCCAGGCAGCCCCTGCCTTTGGGGACAGCCTGGCTTCAGGGACCATGAGCCCTTGAACCATTCTCACAAGTGTGGTAGGAGAGAAGAAAGCATGAGGCACAATGTTCCCCTTGCACATCATCTCAGGAAGAAATGTCTTGTGACCTTGGCAGTGAGGACAAGCAAAAAGGCTCATTCCCTCTCCCAAGAGCTTAAAGGATCTCTCCAACATTCATAGCCACCTGACATTTCTGGGGAACAAGGACAACTGAGAGGAGCAGAACCCTGCTCTGCCATGCACTTGAGATGTGTTTTTCCTCCCTTTATACCAGACATGTCTCTTTAAAAAGTAGTAGAGGCAAAGCCTGCTGTAACAGAAATGAACCTCTGTAGGAGAGCTCATCTACACCACACAGGTCTATTTAGGGAAGTTACTGTCAAGTAAAACAGCGTATGAACTTCTGTGAATTTTTATTTTTCACATCATCTCCCCATTAGAACAGCCTTAGCAAACAGTATGCTTAAAAGATCACTACATGAAGTTGCCTTAACTACTTGATAAAAGCATTCCATTGCAAAGCTCTTTGCATATTATAAATTTACATTTTAGGAATTGTAAAAAAGTTCTTTGCTACACTGCATCACTTTCAAACAGGTTAGAAAAAGCTGACAAATATCTTTTCCAATAACAGCTCTGTCACACCATTCTAGTTTTCATAAATATTGGAAAAAGCAATGGCAAGGGAGTGAGTATTGTTCTGTGTTGTTCTGTAGCTTCTATCTTTGACTTAAAACTTAGTCAAAGTCCTTTCACTGAATTTAGTGAATTCTGAATCGGGATGGGGATGACCATTTTTTCCACATATGTATCTAGTCACAAAAAAATACAGAAGACTGCAATTTATTTAGGTATCTCCCAGCAGAGAAACCAGGCTTGAAGCCCTGAAAATGCTTGATGCCTTCTCTCCTTTTATTAGTGCTGACAAAGACTTGCTCTAGAAGGTCACAGCCTCTGCTTGCTGCTCTCAGCTTGAGGCCTTGTGGTTTTTTCCTCAGAGTGAAAGCACTTTACCTTTTTCGTTCCTTGCAAACAAAGAGTCATGTCCATTTTGGTAATGGGTCAGAAGGAGCCAGAGAGTGAGAATTTCTCAGGAAGCCAGGTGTGGTCGCTTTTTAGGTTTTCTGCTTGAACTCCAACAGACAGCAATGGTAAGCCTTTTTCCTTTCCCAACCAAAAGAATTTACTGAGTGAATAAAAAGAAACATGCTGTAAAATATAACCGCTGCAAACAGTTGAAACGTTCTTCACAGTTTGCCGTGTTTTTCTGAATGCCTCATTTTGTAGGAAAGTACCTAAAAACTAGAAAAGGATAAAAAAAACTGGACAGGAAAGGAGCTGTTATTCAGGGCTTATGCCACTTAATACTGATATTATTGCACATGTATATACACGGAGATGCGCTCCTGCCCATGTTCATGTACATGTTTGGTTATAAGTGTTCATGATGTATGATAATCTCAGTTAACATTTTGTTATAAAATAACTGCATATAACATAGCAAAAAGGAAGTGAGAGAACAATACTGTCAACTAAACCTGAGACATCAGAGAACACCAGTAAAGTACTATAACCCATCCTCGCAACAGTTACCAGAGCCAAAGGCTGCTCGTGCAGCCGGGTTGCTGCCGGGGAGTTGTTCCACTTGAGATTGCCGACTGCCCCCTCCTGGTGGTCTGTCTGATAGGAACGCTTTGTAAGAGAGTTGCCTTTTGAACAAAATTACTTAAAACCTCACCTTTTTACACACTGGCATTTTCAGAGAACATTCTCCAAGCACATTAATTCCAGTATATGAGTTGATGCTCAAGCACTGGCTTTAGGATTGGTGGGGAGTAATAGCAACTTGAGCTAATATTCTTTCTACCCAGGGATGCTCTTACCTTAAGTGCAGTAGACGGCTCAGGTCGCTCACCAAAGGACTCACCATACCAGCCTAGACCACCTGGTGCTCCAGCTGCCGTTGTGGCAATGGTGCACAGACTGTTACAAAAAGACTGTCCCAGTGTCCTGTGGCACAAAACATCTTCTGTGTCAGTCAGAGGCAGCCTTCAGTCAGCAGTGTCTGTACAGCACTGCCTGGGCCATTATACCAGACCTGCGGCCTGCCTCTCACTCTGGGCTCATACGAAGTTCAGACAGGTTTAAGGTTGAGCCAGAACCTGATTTTGTCTCAGCCTTATGAAATGCAGTACGGTTAAGAGTGGAGTACAGGTGTAGCATATGCGTAAATAATGTGAAAAAATTGGCATATTTCTTATCAAAATTAGTAAGCACATTACCCACATTCTTCTTATTCCCTTCTTCTAGGGTGTATTACTTCTGTTTATTTTGTTGAAAATGACAAATCACTTATCATTTGGTGTAGTCTTCAAAAGAAAATATATTTCTGAGATGTATTTCTTAGGGGAAAAATATATTATTAATAGTGAAAACTAATTTTGACTCGTTTCCTTAGCCACTCACAAAGAAAATTCACTTTCATATACATTCCTAGAAAGGGAAGACTAAAACCTGATTGATCTACTCTAAAACTACTGCTTAGTGAAAATCCCACAGCAGCAGCCATAATGCAAACTGAAAACACTTCAGGCTCAGTTGCAATGATAGACCACTTGCATTCATTAGATTTTTACAAAGATGTTTCCTAAATTATCTTTTAAAACTCCCAGGTTCTCTTCTAAAGAGTACCATCTTTCTTGCCAGGCTTGTCTTCTACTGTAGTGGTGCAGATCTTGGTTCACTTTCACACATTCTTCACTTTCATCGCTGTGGCAATCTTGTACAACAATATTGTAAATCTGATATCTCACACATACAGTCTTCAGCTTCAGGTTCAAATTTAATTTTGGAATTGACTTCATGTCTGCTATATGTGGCCATTTGGAAGGACTTGCACTTTCAGTCAGGTATCCTGTCCTAAGGCACTGCTTCTCAATTAAAAACAACCTCACCCATACACCCAAACTGTCTGAAACTCAGACGAATGGCTGGCACTAGAGTTCAGCTGAGAACACAGTGTTTTCATTTACTTTTTTTCTGTTTTATTAATGTCATTGAAATTTTCAATTCATCATTTCAATGTCAGTTTTCTTTATTATTTTCTTCTGTAAGCTACAGCCAGATATGTTGCTCATGCTAACTCCAAAGTAAATATTTTTCAAGAGTTTTTTTTTTTTTTAAAGTTTTTATCTACTTATTTTACAAAGGAAGATATAGTGAAGACATGGGAAAATCAATTACATTTGTCATTGATAACTTTTGAAAGACTGCTGAGTCCTTTACTTTTCTCCCACAGAATATCCATCTCACTGCCACAGTTCATCACATTCTTTCTTAGGCTACACCATTAAACTAGAGATATATTACTACTATGCAATGTTTTCTGACTTGAGAGGTAAGTAAATTAGATTTATATAAAAATTTTATAAAACCTAAGGCCTGATCAATACCTGTAGGTGAAGGGCTGCTGCACAATAACTGCAACATCCAAAACAATTTTCCTAAATATAAAATAGTTTCCTACTTTGTTTCAAAAAGTACCACTTTCCTTTGCTTTTCAATGGACTTAAAAGAGGTGCTGCATCATCATTTTGGTGGTGCATCACATCAGAAAAGTCTAAATTATAGAAAGAAAATGCTTTAACAGTCAGTTGATAGGTGTACATGTGAATTTACCATTCTGTGAAAGATTATTCATAACTTCCCATTCCCTTATAGGAAAGTATTTCATATGAAAATATCTTCCTTGGTCCTGTTTTTTAATAACAGGTCCTCTCCTGCATCCTCTATTAGTCAACCAGTATGTCTGTTTTCCAGCTGTGCATGTAGTATTTTAAAGAGGAGGAAAAACCTGCATGCAACTGAGATTCCTTAGTAACTGGGTACATTTAACTAGAGTCTATCAAAAGGATTTTCTAGAAAAAAAGAATGAAAGGAAATAAATGCATAAAAAATGGACCTCAGATTATCATATTTTAAACACATAAAGAATTAATACCACCACATAACAAGGGACAAGAGCTACCCTTAAACTGCATCTGAGAAGTAAAATCACTTTGATAATCCCCAGTATGAAATTTTACTGAATCTATTGCTAGCAAGAGAAGTAATCTCAGAGTTTAACACTTGACCCATCACGAGCTGGGCAAAATTCAGAATGTCACAAACCTAGTATAGTCCCTACTAACAGAAAAATTCAAGTACAAAATGCAATTGAAATTTATTAGTGGAATTTTTTAGAGCCACTAATGACAAAATATTTCAGACTACTTTTACAAATGTTTATAAAATATAAGATTTCTTTTACGTCAGAAAAGAAATTTAGAAGAAAAATTTGAAGGAAAAAAAAAGGAAGTGATAATCTTTTTCAAAGAATGTAGTTAGCTTTGATCATGCAACTTGAAATTTTCATGCTTTATTGTGCAAATAAATCCTCCATCCACTTCCCATTTTCTTTTAAAAAATCTAACATGGTCCCTGAATTGTGAATGAGAGGAATGCTAAATGCTGAAATTGGAAAGACAACAGGACACCAGCCATTTCCTAAGCATTATGTGGAAGATGAAATCTCTAAAAATTTAACTTCACAGAGCCAACCATAGAAATAATAAATATTCCGGTTTTAAGCATTAAAAAAAATAGGTCTACATACCCATCACGAAAAAATTACAAGCAGATGAGAGATTAGTGCAGTCCTTTTATTTAAGTTGTCATTTTATTGATAGTGAATCATAACTTATTGCATCTGGCTTCAGTTTTTAAATGTGAAGATAAAAGTCTTTTAAGTATCTATTTCTGTATGGCATTCAAAAGAGATTAAACTGAAGAAAATCTACAGTGACTATTACAAGAAAAGGATCCAAAGGAAAGGTTAGACCACCCTTCATTCTGATTTAAGTTTGATGATGCACTACACGTGATGAGGGCACCACTATCTCACAACCCATCAGCAGGTAATTCATAAGGAGGTCAAAGAAAGGAAAAGGCCATAGAATCATGCATAATTTAGCAACTTCATCAATAAACAATTCTTCAATAATAAAAAAGAGCACTGAAAGAGGTATGTGGAGCAGGAGAAAGGGAGCAAAAATACCACCAACACAATTTGCAAGAAAACTTCAACTTTGTGTGCATGCAGAAAATTACATAAATCATTCCCCAATTTCATCAACATGATAACCATGCATAAAAATACAGACACACACGTATTTATACTTTGTACATTACACTTGATCCACTGGGGATGATTCCACATAAATAAGTGGGGTAAATAAATAAGGAAAAAGAACAAGATGTGGCAAAAAAAGGGTAAATAAATATTCAGCCACATTGATCTTCCACAAACTTAGCTTTAGTAATGTAACCATCAATATTAAAGGCAAAAAAGCAAAATCTACAAGCAGTGAAACTCTTCATAGAAGCACATAGCTACAATGGTCTGATCAGACCTGACGCAGCTCTTCTGATACTTGAATTCTGTCATAGTCACAAAGGATTTCTCCCTGTTGCGGGTTGCAGTGTAACAGATCTTTTTTATAGCAATGTGGCAAAATTAATACTTCTAAACGCTATTACTAGAAATTTGTATTCCAAATTACTGGAGAACAAATCATCCATGGTAAGATGGTCTATTTAATTTCAAGAAAAACAGTCATTCCAAATAGATTTATGGTAACATCGTCATTTAAGCCAAGCCAGAAGTCATGCCCCACACAGCCCCTCAATCATGCCCCCAATAGCAGGACTAGGGAGAGAACTGGAAGGGTAAAACTATGAAAACTCATGGGTTGAGATAAACACAGTTTAATAGTGAAAACAAAAGCCATGCATCCAAGCAAAGAAAAACAAGGAATTGATTCACTGCTTCCCATGGCAGGCAAGCGTTCAGCCATCTCCAGGTGAGCAGGGCCCTACCACACATAACAGTTACCTGGGAAGACAAACACCATCACACCAATCATCCCCTCTTACTCTTTTTTTCCCCCACTTTATATACTGAGCATGGTGTCATGTGGTCTGGAATATCCCTTTGGGCAGTTTGGATCACCTGTCCCAGCTGTGCCCCCTCCCAACCTCCCATGCACCCCCAGCTCCCTCGCCAGCGAGGCAGTACAAAAAGCAGAAAAGGCCTTGGCTCTGTGTAAGCCCTGCTCAGCAATAACAAAATCGTCTCTCTATTATCAACCTGTGTTCAGCACAAATCCAAAACACAGCCCCATATCAGGAAGAAAAAAAATCTAAAACGAGTTGTCCTTTCAGGAAAGGTTATAACCTGTGCAATCAAGTGATGTCAAGTGAAAGACACGTTATGAAACCATGTTTCAATAAAAATAATACAAACAACCATAGCTTTAGTTACTGGAAGAAATTTGCTTCTGTAACCAAAGTTGCTGAGTCTCATGTTAGCTGCAATGACAAAAGCAGCAACGGAGGAATATAACTTAGCTATTATGAACCTGAAAAAAAGGGTTGATTTTTACTAAAATGAAGATGAAAGTTGGATTCAATTCCTCTGCTCTATGAATCATGTCTATTCCAAACAGAAAAATTTATGAAAGGCAAATACAGTTTCAAAACTTGTTCCACAAAGACCATGTTCATTAAATTTCATGTTTATATTCAGAATAAGTTACTTGAATGTCTTTTTCTAGGCACCCCTGTATCTCAACCTATGCACACAAAAACTCTCAAAAATTTTCACACTTGTTAAGTGTCATACTTTCCCATAGCTTCTCACAATTTCATTTAGAATGGGGATTTGTTTGGCTGCTAATGTCACACACTTATGAAACATTTTACCTTCTAAATGACATATTCTTTCAATTTTGAGACTGGAAAAAACACATATTAATCAGCATGTTTACTTTAATATCATCTTTTTAATAACATCATAATATCTGATCAATTCAGATAGAAAATAAACACATACTTTCTGATCCATGAAATAAAGCTACGTAAATTTTTATCATAATTGTTAGTATGGTACCAAACATAATCATAACAGGCAAATAAACATTAACTGTTGAAAAGTCTTTCTCAGCTGACTCATATTCTTTCAAACCATAATCGAAATCTGCCCTGTTAAAATACAGTGCTGTAGAGAATGAGCAGAGTTCAAAAGGATGGAGACTCCACAACCTCCGAGTGCCATCTCTTCCAGTGCAATACACACGTTCTGCAGCTATGCTTGTACTTCAAGTGATTTTTCTGGTGAGTGATAGCAGATAACGACTTTTATAATACCTTATTTATAAAGGAACTAGTGTCTTCACAATGAAAGCTTGACTTTTAGTTACTGTAATCACCTATTTTTCTTTACCCATCAGCATCATTCTTTGCCAAGTGGCCTCTAAGCACAAACAGTCTTTGCTCAAGCCCAATTTGACTTGACATCTGAGCTCAAACACTTAGGAATTAGCACTGTCTCAGAAAACAGGCCTTGTCAAAAAGACAGTTCAACATCGCTGTGTGTTCCCAGCCTGAAGCTGCATAGTGCCTTTGTGTGTCCTGTTGTGCCTTCACTTTACAGCCAAAGTAGAAAGCAGAAACACACAGAGGCAGCTCACTGACAAGTTTAGCAGCACGGGAACCTGATGTCACAGGAAAGCTTTGCAAGGTTCCCTGTGATGAAGGAGATGGGTTGGCAGGTAGAATACACACGAAGAAGAATCCTTCCCTAGCCACTTCCACTCAAGTTGGGTAGGTATCAGTTCCAGCATAAAACATTTGAATTCGGGTGTCTATTTCCAGATGTCTACGACATATGGTAGGTGTCTGGCTTTTCATTACAGTTGATGAAGATCTAATCAATATAATCCAAGGAGAGGAGAGCAAATAATTTCACCCAAAAATATACACTTACTGGCTGTTTAGCCTTGTTTGACCTTGGCTGGCTTTGGTCCATCCTGGAGCCAGCTGACTTTGGCTCTGTCAGACACGGAGGAAGCTTCTGGCAGCTCCTCACAGAAGCTACCCCTGTAGCCCCCTCCTCTGCCAAAACCTTGCCATGCAAACACATGTTATAGAAAAGCCTTTATTCAATCTACCTAGAGTATACTAACTGTATGGATTAGGGCCCTTGGTGATAATGGCTGCTCAGACCCCTGCACTCCACAGATAAAGCAAGCAGATACCTAAATTCAGGAACTGAAATCTGGTATTTAGTATCTGCTTTTATTTCTGTTTTACATCTATTTTCATTAATCCAGAAGAGAATACAGAAAGAATGTAAATCTTTGTAAGAATCAAATTAAAAAGAATACACATTTTCTAGTAGGGAAATATATACTTTTCTATGATTTATATAAACTTTTTTCAGTCTTTGTAAGTTAAATCTCTAAATAATCCATATAATTCAAAAATAAAGATGCTTCTCATTCATCATTCAAATTTTTAATGGAAAACATTAATTCAGCATAATGCTAAAACTCGAAGTGTCTAGGCAACCAATGAAAATTAGTCATAGAACTATGTAATCCTTAAAGGCATCCTTCACTTTGAGCATCTATATAAATCCATCTCTTTAGAGCAAAGCAATATGCACATGCTTAAGTCCAACTGACTCTATATTTGCTTTACTCCAGTGGGATCTGAGCACATGGTTCTGTGCTTAGTTAAATTAAGGTCTAGGGACTAATCCAAAGTCATTAAAATAATACAAAGATTCCCCAATGAATACCATGGCCTAGAAATCTTATTCTATTTCTATCACACACTTCTTTGGAAATGCAATTGCTTTGTTATTGTTTAATGCACATTCAGCCTTCTATATATTAGAATTATTTCAATAATCCTTTTAAAATTTAAATTCTTTTGTCCCACCTGAGCATTGCTGGGGTCTTCCTTGATCACAGCACTAAAATCCTGAATAGCTGTAGTAAAAACTTAACAGCAAAAGAAACTACTCTATGTTTCATAAGGGCATCCTTTTTTTTTTTTTTTGGGATTATACTGGAAACCCTGTGATGAAAAAAATGCAGTAGTACATTATGTTATTCCTCATTATTATTATTCCTAATGACTGAAAGTCTTAAACAAGCATAAAAATAATATATTCTTTTATTCTCAGATTTTCTTTTTTCTTCCTTTTTCATTTAATTTCTATTTTCATTTCCATTAGCTTTGAAATGAAATTAGAAAGTAGTGATGCAAGCTCATTAGTAGATGCTAATTTGTAGACATTCTGTAATGTATTTGGCCAGCAGGAGAAACAGAAGTTATTTGTTTATTTCCATAGGATGGATTTTTTCAAACATATTTTATTTGAAAATATATCTGTTCCCCAAGATACTTACCAGATACATCCAAATGCAGTTCACATTTACTAAAGCTACACAAAACTACTACACTCCTGTAACAATACCAGGTGGGGGAAGGGGTGCAGGGGCTGGGAGTGTCTCCAAGTTCACTTTTATTTTAAATTTCTTTGGTTACAACCTGTGACTATTGCGTCCTGCTTTGAGCACCTCTCAAAAGACTGACTCCCTTCCTTGCTGCCACCCACTATGCAGCTGAGAACAGATTTCCCTCTTCTCCCTGCCTTCTCCAGGCTAACTCATCTCCCTCAGCCTTGTTTTATACAACTTAGACTCCTGACCATCTGTTGGCTTTCCAATGGACTCTTTCCAGCTTGTCTCTCTCCTACCAGTGGTTCCGAAACTGGACAAACTATTGGAGCTGCAGCATCTCAGCCTGACAGAGGGGAATCACTGCCTCAACCTACAGGACCTGCTCTGTCAGCCAGGTGCTCTCTTTCCCTTCTAAGTTCCTCCTTCCCAGTTTAAAGGGCATGGCAGAGCAGGGTTGAGTGAAGCATAATAGAACACTGTCTCCGTTATGGGACAGTTAGCAACTTCAGTCCTCCTTTTTATATATACATAGTTTTATATATATATATATATACACAGTTAGAGTTACTTGGTTATTTTTCAAACACACTGAAGTACTTTATTTTTGCCTTAGAAATCCAACTTCTGTCCCAAGACTTTGAAGATCCAGGTCTGCTTTATAATGGATGAAAGAACTAATGCATAGTTAAATACATACAAAAACATTAATGAAATCAGGCAAAGGCAACTAGAGAAAAAAAAACTTTGAAAACTTAACTTACACTTCAGTCATGCTTACCAGCTTTATTTCTGCTCAATTTTTTTATAAAATTCTGGTTACCCAAAGCAGCAAAAATTCTGTCTCAAAAGAGGTAAATCAGATGTTTATGCCAGTAAGCATTAAACAGCAGTGGTTTTAAGCTTACAGTCTATAAACAAAATAAGTAAATAACTTACTTATATTGCAGAAGGAACTTCTCAAATGTGCTAACAATAGTACACAGGAAATGAGAAAGTTTTTGCACTGAAGGTATTATTAGCATTTTTAAGAAAATGCCTTGACCAACAAAATTTTATTTAACATAAAATCTGAAAAATTTTACTAATGTTTACATATATGCAGAATCAGACTTCAAGATACCAGAATATTCAGCACAAAATATTAATCCACTGGGATATTACTGTGGTTTACGATTTCTTTCAAGTAGTTATTTGTTTCTAGAAGTCAGAATTCCTCTCTTTGAAAGTAAGAAATAATTAACTTGTCCTTGCAAAAAAAGCAATAAGCTTTTGAAACTATTCTGTTATGATTTCTGTAGAAATTACTTAACATTCCCTAACAAAATTCTCTTGACAAATATTGATATTTCACATATGTTCATTATGCATATAACACAAATTTACAGCCCTATGGAAAATAATATGGAGACATGCAAATCTGAGACTGTCCTGCTGCATCAATAATTCTCAAATTTTGGTGCATAACCTGTCTCTAGGATCCATAAACTGCACAGGAATTGTGTTCATGTCTCTTAAAGAGAAAAGTCAAGAGTGTTTTCACTAAAATATGCAATAGCAATGGCAAGTAATTTTGACAGTTGATATTGGCCTGTTGGTCAATGATCAGGGTGCAGAAGTTTTAGCCCTTCAGAGCCTTGACATTCTGTTTCTAAAGTTTGGAGTGAATAACAAGATAATAACTGAGTTTCTATGAATATAGTCAATTCTCTGGTCAGATAATTTATGAAGTCTGGAAGGTAATAGGTAAGTATTGCATACTGCAGGTGGATAAAATAGGTACTATATCTCATGAAAAAAGTTTTTGCCCTAAGAGAAGCCTTAACAGAAATGGTGTCATGAGTGAAAATTTCACCTTAAGACAAAATGCATTTTGGTGAAGGCATACTCAGGAAAACAGAGTAAAATCTGAAGGCTGGATCTGACTGCAGGACACACTGGGAACCTCCTTAGAATTTATTGTGGCTTGGAACAGTTGGGTGAAAGGAATCCGGAAACCAAAATGTGAAGCCAAGCTCGCTTTGTACTTCACTGTTTCATTTCTCTGCACATTTCCAAGTATTCCAGTGAACAGAATTTCTTATGCATTTTAGCATAAGAAATGCTATTTGCATTATTTAAAAGTGCAAAAGAGCAATATCAACATAAAAAGTCCAGTTCAATCTTGAGCTATCAAGTGCTCCAGTACAAGGGTCACGAACTCCAAAGCAGCTGCTGAGGACTGCTCCTCCAAACACCAAATGCTGGTTTAAGAGCTGAGATGTTGTTTAACCTTTAACTGTGTGATATCATATACAGGGTGAAGTACAAGCGGGTCCCTTCCTGTGTGTAATATAGATGTTAATGAAAATACCATATGGAAGTACAACACAAGACTTCCCTACCCATGTTTCACAAACACAGACAACTAAACCATTGCTTAAAGAATTCCTTTGAAAGCTTTTACAGCTTCCACATTCAGATTATAGACTTTAAAAATAATCTTTTCATTTCCATTTTTTCAGCAATGCTTTTATTCTGTTTTGGTTATTTATTTCTTGTTGTGCAGGATTTGGGCAGAAGTAACGGCAGGTTTGTAGCACTAGAAAGGAAATTTAAAAGTGTTGAAAAAAATAAACATATATAGAAAAACAATAGCATTATTGTATAAAATTGCAGCATCAAATAATAGTGTAATCATAAACAGGAAATACATGACTTTTCAATTTGCTTTCTTGTTATGATTTTGCAGAAAATAAAAATATGTTTCCGCTTTGTCAGCAGCAAAACTTGAAATGAAAAACTTTCTGTCCTTTCTGTTTATCCTATCTCCAACTCCATTTAGAAGTGTTTTATCCTGAGAAAGGGTCTCCAGAGAAATATTACTGTGCTTGGAGACCACTAGGGTAAATAAAGACAGTTTATTAAGAGCATCTTCATTCTTGTGGGAAGAAACCTGGATCATGCTGTCATACAAAGGTAAAAGGTAGAAACACTCAGCTCCTTATCAGCTCTCCTACTTCTAGTTCTTCACCTGTTGAAGAACTCAGATACTTCATTAAAAAAAAACCAAAACAACTGTTTGATAGAAGTGAAATTTGGCATTAAATTCCTTCCAAGTCACCCATAGCTGACCTTAACTTGCCTAACTTTGTATTGCTCCATGACTGAAGTAGTGAAAAACTGAAGGATGCTGTTCCTTTTCTGTTAGCTCAGCCAGTCTTCTCAGTTCTTCTTCTAAATTCCCACTATAACTGTTGCACTGTGAAGAACAGGCTGCATTGAATCAACTAGTTCCACTTTTATATTTGCTTCTTGAAAGTCCATGATGTAAGTTCCTTTTAGTAATTCAGTATCCTTCTCCCCAGAAGCAGTCTCACTAGGAGGAAAAGTTTCACCAAAGCAGCAGTTCCATATTCTGCTGATCCATATGCAAGCAAAACTTTATTTTGGAATTCCATCCCCTCACTTCTGCAAGCTTTTCAAAAACTGAAAAACAAGGGGTGCTGGGGCTCTGATAATGTTTGCTGAAAACACCTTGATATTGAATTTATCATGAACAGGAAGCCTTCCTAGAGACACAGACATGAGGAAAAATATATTAAAATTAGCTAAAAGTTCTCAGACATATTAACAATATTAAATTGCAACCTGCCAGTCAAAAAACATTCAAAAATCTATTGTTAGTTTTCTTGTTAATGATAATATTTTAACTTATCAGCCATTTATCAAAAACCATTACGGAAGCTGCAAGTAAGCAGAATTTTTTGATTCTTGATTCATGTCCCCCGAACATTCAGCGCTTACTCGCAGTTGCCTGCTCATTTCCTCCAAAGGTTTTAACCTAGTTAACAAGGACAATGCTAAACTTAAGACAGGATAGTATTTCAGAGTGGACAATTTCCAATTTGGCTAAATGATGATAAATTCTAGACAGATGAATATATCAAAGATAAATCCCAGTGGCAGTAGGAAGAGGCCATGAGAACACAAACAGAAGCAGCACCACCCAGAGATGGAAAAAAAGCTCTTGAATTTACAAGGATATTTCCAAAAGGTTAATCTGGAAAAAATCTAACATGAGAACCTTCAGATATGTTGAATATCAATATCTGCTTTGAGATGTCAAAGTGAAAGAAACAAAAGTCTTTAATGGAAACAATCTTTGACACAAACAATACTAACCTTTCTAATACAGAAGGGATACCAGAAGGGAATAGAGAGAAAATATTTTATACGTACATATATATTTAGAATACTATGTATCTAGTATTTATAATATTTTATACACAAGAATCCTACTGGGAAAAAAAAATGGAAAATTAAATAGAAAATACACCAGGACCATGCAGGAATGACATGCAAAATAGTACAATGATGAAATCCCCTTGGTTTAGCAAAGCTTATATGAAAGCTTTAGACAGCAAGGAACACACAGTACTCCTGTCTAAAACAAGACATTGGAAAAAGGTCTCCTCTCTTGGTCACAACTCACCATACCATTTTATCTTATCATTTAAGTTGCTCTGATTTTTGTAAGAATAAATCTCCTGAAAGGTGCCTAAAAGCAGAAGAAATGAGAAGCTGAATGGAAAACTGGCCTGAAGAACCAGGCCTGAGCATCAGAGTAATACATACAATAAATACACATATAATTGTACACAAAACCAGATAATATTTGGGGAATTTTTGCAGGTCACACTTGGAACATAAGTATTTAAGCAATATCAAAAAACTAGCAGGAGCATTCTTTACCCTTCATCTTTCAGAGGATTTTAACAATGCATTTATACTTAGATAAAACTTTTTGTGTCATCTCATGAAACAATGCTATTTCCATTTAAATTGCAGTACACACTAAATGTCCTAAAGATAACTGAGCAGTATGTATTTTTTCTCTTCATTTAAAAATATGTAATTCCTAGAGAACTAACCTTTCATTGCCTAATTTCAGAGAAATATTTAATATTAAAAAATATAAAATTACCTGTAATTAGGTAATACAATTAGAAATTAAAATATATTCTTTAAAAATGCAATACACATTAAATAAAAAACAACCTTTTAAGAATCTTTGGGGCTTGACTTAATTTCTTAACCACAGCTTCTAATTTTCTACGGTTTATTATTTGCTTTGATTTCTTCGTTTTCTTTCTTCTTTGGAAAACAGTGTATTTAATCCCAGCCTTTTGAGGACATTTCACAAGAAAAATGCCATTCTCACCATCCTCTTGTCCAGTCAAAGTAGGTGTTTTTTCTACTGGTACATCTGCCTATGTTGTCTGAGGGTAACCACAGTAGATGCTCGATTCAGTAGATGCTTGGTAGGGGAGCTTTTCCTGATCTATGTCTCAACCTCTGGCTCAGCTATCCATTTCTCCATAACCTTCAATTCTTTCATGCTGGTTTTGAAATTAGCTGACATATTTAACGTAGTTTCATCTTTGAAAGCATTCATCTCCAGAGCTGAGACTGATCTTTTAATCAAACTTGTCTGTTAAAAAAAGGAAACTTAATTTATTTAGATATTCATTTGAAATAAGATTTATATATCACATTCCCTTAGTTTTAATGGACTGGATTTTATTTTATATAAAGTTGTAATGGGAAAAAAAAAAGAGTGACATGGGGACTATGCTGCCAAAAAAAATTTTATTATTTAATGGGAAAAAAGATCTGCATATCTCAGGATATGTGTCAAAACAAAGGGATCTGAAAAATTAATTCAAAGTTATTTGAAGCTCATAAAGGGCTAAAATCAATCTTCCCTAAAAATTGTCCCAAGAAATTTGAATTAAATAACCCCAGTCATTGTAGGAAAGTTACATTTTAAAATAAAAAATATCTGCCACTGGTGGTGACATTTACAAAAAAATGAATTGAGGGATATTCAGAAACCAGAAGAAAAGACAGGAGAACTCTGTATAATGTTTAGAAGCACACATGTACTCTATGGAAACATAGTCAATATCTAAATTGAATTATGCACCCTTGTACTTTGTGCCCCCATTCCTGAATTGCCTGATGAAATAAAAAATGAAAGAATAACTGTTATCCTCTGGGAATTAATTGTTATTAATTATTAAGCAAGTATTATTTGCAATAACAAATGTATTGCTTCTCAGTCTTTTTGTGATTTCCAATTCACTAACTTGCACTTTAATACTAGGCATAATAATTTTTTGTTAAAGACATGAAAATGCAATTTCATGTCCACTTCCTGAAATATGCAGAGGGAAACATTTGTTACTAATCATTAAAAGAAATATAAAAATAAATGAAGCATTGAATAATTTTGACTAATTTTTAATTAGAGTCTGGCCGAGCATGGGAAACTGAAAGGTCCTTGATTTACAGTAAGTACTACCTAGTAAAAACTAAAACATCAACAATTTATCAGAACAATAAAAAACAGTCCGTTTCATATATTCAGATATCCATACATGTATGCAAATTAAAATGCATGTTAAATGGGACACTTGACTTTTCTCAACGCATTGGAATATGCCAACACTGACATCTACTGGTGTTAGTCAGGTTTGGGGTAGTTTTTCTGCAAACACTAAATTAATAATGAAGTTTTTTGTGCATTCATGGAATGTAAAAGACTTTGTACTTCTGTTAGTTGCAATTTCACTGCCAGAGGTACATCTTAGAGAACTTATATATTCTCGTTTCTGCTAATGGCAATGTATTTCAATTTAAAGACCTATTTAAATGATCAGAATATTGAGTAAGTGGCAGAGGGAAGAGGATGTCTAAACATAACTGAGAACCAGCCATTTGATTTAACAAACAAAATGCCTTCTGAAGTACATTTGGGCATTAAAAAGGAAGTCTTAAAATGTAGTACTAACCCATAAATTGTAGTCCTTACACAGAAAAAATATTGCAGGTCTGGGACTAGTTTGTTAAATCATTCTGGACAGTTCCTTTCTTCAAATGGAAGTTTTTACCTATTTCTTAAGGAAAAGAGAAAAAAGAACTGAAATCCTAACTTCTGACAAGCTTTTGGCCTTCCTTGTTTTTCTTTATATCTAAGCATTGGGTAGTTTTTTGGGTTTTATTGGCAAGGTTTTGGTAGCAGAGCAGCTACACTGTGACTTCCGCGAGAAGCTGTTAGAAGCTTTCTCCATGTCAGACAGAGCCAATGCCAGCCTGATAAAAGATGGACCCACCACTGGCCGAGGCTGACCCCATCAGCAACGGTAGGATAATCTCTAGGATAACGTATTTAAGAAGACGGAGGAAAAAATTGAGCAGAAGCAAATGAAGGCAGAGAAGAGAGGAGTGAGAATATGTGACAAAAACAGCTGCAGAAACTGCACACACCAAGGTCAGTGAAGAAGGAGGGCCAGGAGGTGCTCCAGGCACCAGAGCAGAGATTCCCTGCAGCCTGTGGTGCAGACCACGGTGAGACAGGATGTGCCCCTGCAGCCCATGGAGGAGCAAAGAGTAGCAGTGACCTACCTGGAGCAGGAGCCCCACACGGGAGCAGGTGGGTACCCAAAGGAGGCTGTGATCCTGTGGAAAGCCCACACTGTACCAGGCTCCTGGCAGGAACTGTGGTGCTGTGGAGTCAGGAGCCCATGCTGGAGCTGGTTTGCTGGGGCAGTACACAAAGTAGCCAGTGGGAGGGACTCCCTTTGGAGAAGTTCATGGAGGACTGTCTCCCGTGGGAGGGACGCCATGCTAGTGCAGGGGTAGAACGTGAGGAGTCTTCCCCCTGAGGAGGGAGCAGCAGAGAAAACATGTAATGAACTGACCTCAGTCCCTGCTACACATCCCTCTGTGTCACTGGGGTAGAAGAAACAGACAATTCCAGAGTAAAGTTAAACCTAAAAGGAGGGAGGGGTGGGGATAAGGTGTTTTTAAGATTTGGGTTTATTTCTTATTTTCCTATTCTGATTTGATTGATAATAAGTTAAACTTCTATATCCCCAACTCAGTTCTGGTTTGCCCATGATGGTAAATGGAGTAATCTCTTCCTGTTTTTATCTCAACCCATGAGCCTTGTATTTTCTCTCCTCTGCCCAGCTGAGAAGGAACGTGATCAAGCAGCTTTTGTGCTATCTGGAATCCAGACAGGGTCAGCCCATCACAGGTCGTTCTGACTCCTGAAGGTGTGTGTCTGCACAAAAGGAATGCCAAGTAAAGCAATACAAGGTACAAAAAGGTATAAAACAATCAAAATATTCCTTATCATTTTTTGGTTGAAAGTGATTTTTGAGGCAACAATGCAAAAAGAGCTGGCCTTCTTATAGGGCACTTTTGTCACAAATAGTTTTCAATTCGAGGAGTTTATACTAAATAATCAAATAGGAGTTAATGTAAAACAACAGTCAGACTTTTCATTTCTGGAAGAGGGAAACAACATGGAGGAAAATTCCAAGTAATAAAAATACTGATCTAATAATATTGGTTCCACCTGCTGGTAAAAAAGTGTAAAATCAAAATATCTCAGGGAGATGCAGGCATTCCTGTATGAACGAATCTTAACAAACATAACATGAAGCTACAAATCCCGTTAAAATTTTTGTAGGCGATCTGCAAGGAACAGGTTTGACTATCCATACATAGCCTTATTAAAAATATATTTATCTTAATACTGGTTTTCATGGCTAAAAAAAAAAGCTTTTTAACTCTCAGATAACTGATGCCTGCAGAGCATGCCAAGATTAAACAGGAGCACAAAAACAAAGCACCTTTGTTATCTGATGAATCAAACTTAATGCAGTCAATCTCAGGAGAGAGTTGTAGCTGACCTTGGGAAGTTTAAGTCGTGATAAATTGATACATCCTGCTCTTCAAGGTGTTTTTTGGCAGGTGTGAATGAAAAGTTATATGTATTTTTAAGCCTGTGGATATTTTTCATAGGGAAGACAAGACTTTACAGCAAGAAAATTATTGCTTTCTTGATCTGACTTACCATAAAATCCTACAGCTGTAGGTGTCTTTGGACTTTGTTACAGTCAAACAAGATTCTTTCACAGAAGAACTCAGAGAAAAAAAATAGTTCTGTTGCTGTTTAAACTATTATCAAAGTCATTTGAATTTTACTATCTACTACACAGAAACCATGCATACCCCCACACAGATCATTTGTATTTGTGAAATTACCTAATTGCCGGGAATTGGTCAGTTATGAAATGTGAACAGCTTTAACGGACCTAAATTAGTGTCAGGTAAATGATCTCTTTGCCCTTCACAAACCAGTATTTAAAAAGAGAACAGGTGATTGTAACAGGTGCCACTAGATGGCAGTGCTCCAAAGAATTTAGTTCTCTAGATATCAAGGATTAAACGAATTCCGCGAAGAATATTAGTATGGACTTCTTTTTAAACTTTTGTTCTCTTCCTTTCTGGGGAATATAGCTCTCAAAGTAAAACTTCCTTCCCCAGAATTTCTACTAATTTATAAATTTTAGACTCACCTCCATTTCCTCAACCTGTTGACTGCTTGAAAAATCAAACCATTCTCATCTTCAAGTCCCATCCTCCCACAGATTCTACAATTCATCTCTTCTAGTTCTCCTCCCATCTCCTTCAACTTCCTGCGTACTTTTCTATTTTTCACACTCTTCTTCCTCTATTCAATGTCTAGTAATGTCTAGTCAAAGACCACGTACAGGTTCCCTCTCCATGGTAATCAGTCATGGTATGATTAATCACTGTTCTGTGACAAAAATGTCAGATGATCTTTCTCTTAGGGATGTGAAGCTGCCAGTTTTAGGCTGACAGATAAGAATCTAATGAGCCTTTGCCTTTTCAAGCTTCATGACCTCCCCACTACTTTCTTTCTTCATTCACTACGGCTAGTACAGACTCAGATCACAGGTATCATTCACAACATTCTAAAATTAAACTCTTTTCTAAATCTCTCTACAAAGCTAATAGTCTGGTATCTAATTTCATATCTTGCTTGCTGCAGCATCAGTTTCTTTAGCCTAGACAAACATCACCTTGCTGTGTTCTCAGTCATTCAAAGTGCTACCACAAACATCACAGTTGCTTCTCTGGAATGTCATCCCGTTCTTTGAAGTAACAGGAAAGAAAAACCCAACAAACTATTCAAATAAAAGATGCTCCTCTGCTTTCAAAATATTCACACGTTTTTTGTCATCACTAGAACAGTAAAATGATAACTTTTATGTTTGTGACTTCTAACTCCATCAGTGAATTTCTAAGTTTGGGTGGTTCCTTTCTCAACACTTGTTTGCCCACCCTTATGCTGCCTCTCACACCTGAGAAACGCTCACAAAAGCCATTGATTTATTCTCGCAAGCATTTCCTTAATTCCTCTCCCACCAAGTTCTGCAAAATAGTTAGTGACTGGGTTACTGGTATGCTGAGACACCTGTTTGCAATGCTGATCAGTGTCCTTATTCTCATTGAGTCCTTATATTCTCTGAATGTATCTGTCCAACACACAAAAAATGCTGCTGAATCAAAAGTAAACACTCTAACAAAGGCCATATACTGCTCAAATTGCTGACAAAAGCAGAAGCTCACAAAAGCCAAAGGGAAACATCAGGGCCTAATCCTGTACCCTGAAATAATGCCATCCTTGATGCTTAGGACAATCTTGACTACATCAGAAGAATTCAATTACTAAAAATTTTCACAATGCAATTCGTGGATTCATATTTTAAAGGCAGAGGGAAGCAACATTATTAGCAAACCTGACCTTCTAAATAATACAGATAATAAAATTTCATCAGTATTCATGCACCAAGCTCAAAATTAGCTGGGCAATGCTCAGGTTATACCTCAGAGAGAAATCTAGTCTTGGTATGAAGGCTGTGAATAATGGATCATTTCAGAATCTGCTACTTTCATTGCTGCACATTGAAATACTATAGCTACTCTCAATTTGCCTAGACTGAAACCTCAACAACCAGTTCTGTTATGTTTTCGTTTAGCAAACCCTCTTGCACCAGAAAGCATACCGTACAGGTAACATATTCACCCCAACTCTGTCTCTCTCTCTCATGTCTAAAACCTACATAATGATCTTTTAAGTCTTAATACAGAACAGGTAGTCAAGAAAAGAGAGAATGCACACAGGAACTGACACTTCTGCTTGCTCCCCAGGAACATTATTTGAACACTGTTAAGTGCATTAAGTGCACAACATTCCTGAAAACATTCATATGGAAGAAGAATCACAGATTTAGCCAACAAGAAATCAGCTGCCCCTCTCTAGAGGGGGCTGCAGATTGCCAGCAAATATTTCCCTCCATTTCAAATCCAGAACACAGCGCCCTCTTCTAAGGGTGGATGCATCCATTCTTTCAAGAAAGGGCAAGGTGACTTTTTTCTTTTATAAGAGGAAAAAGGGCAGAGATGTGATTTCCACCTTTTTATGATAATGCATTATTGAAGCACAGAGTCAGGATAAGAGAATTCATTGCTTATGTGAAGATTCAAAACTCACTATTGGATTATTTGACCATTCTGGGTACAGGAAGTTGTGCTGTTGAGCAGAAAAGAATGCAAAAGTCATGCAGCCAAGAGAGAGAACAAGTGCTGACATGACTCTTTCTGTTATTAGAGCACTTAGTTGGAGCAGAAAAGCTCTGTATAATAATTCTAATGCAAAAACTTCTATATTATTGGTAATGTCTCACCTCCTTTATTTTAAGGTAAACGTGTTTAATTTAAAGTTCAGAGAGTATTACAGAGACATCTTCTGTTGCTTATCTTTCAAGACTGTAAAGCTCCTTTCAGAATTACTACTTTTCAGGATACAATCTTCCCTCCTACAAAGTATGACCCTAATTCCCTATTTTTATCCTTATGACCTTGCATTTGGCTGCACTAAACTGTGTGTTTTTCAAGAGAACCCAAGTTAACAAGCTACACAAATTGCCCTGTAAAACTGACCAAGCCTTATCCTCATTTACCACTCTACCATTCTTTACTCACTACAGACTTTATAAGCAATAATTTGGCATTTCTGGAGCTGGTGATACACGGAAACTAGAAGTAGCAAACTGCCAGTCTCAACAACCGTCAGGAAAAACTCAAGAGTCTTAAGGCTCCAATTCTGAATTTTTCAATATTACTATACAAACAAAAAAGACACAA
The DNA here is from genome assembly GCA_013397115.1 of Edolisoma coerulescens. Taxonomy (NCBI): domain Eukaryota; kingdom Metazoa; phylum Chordata; class Aves; order Passeriformes; family Campephagidae; genus Edolisoma; species Edolisoma coerulescens. The sequence goes on from VWZW01006253.1 coordinate 716,023, forward strand.
GAAGGAAAAATGTAATAAACAATGAAAAAAGAATATGCTTCATATTCATTCATACGCACATTATTGAATGCAAAACACATTAAATTTTTTTTTACAATATTTAGGAATACACTACCACCAAATATAAAAATTGGTAATATAATAACTTGATAAAACAGGGTAGGGTTATTCCAAAATTCATTTATATTTCATCATTACTTTTTGTAGAATGAATTTTTTGACAGATCCTTTCTTACATGCTACCTCAGCCTTAGAAAAATTAACTATGATGCAGTTTGTTCTACTTCAGCTCCTCATTAATTAAACATCCTGCAGTTATCACATGACTACCTACTATCTATGCAATTAATACTTTTGACTACAAGTTTATCTAGGTCCCAGTTACGTATGCGCTTCATTTCATGCATGTGTGAACTCAACAGAACTACACTCAATTAATTAAAGTTATGCTTGTTCCTATGTGTTTTTAGAGTCAGGACTGAGGTAAGACTGTCTGTGATAAAGGGCTGGTGCATGTGTACTTTAAACCTTTTACTACTGCAGAATTTTACATTCACAGAAAGCCTACTGTATTTGCTTAGTAGTTCTTCTCATTTCAATGAGGCCTCTCATGTGAGTAGAATATATTTATAAGCTAAATCGGGCATATAACTTATATGTGTACAAAATGCAATTTATTTTAAAAAACAAACAGTACATTTTACATTCTAAGCATGATACAAGTCTTTTAGTACCCTCCTTCTACTTATTTTAAAACACATCTACCAAATAGGGAAATTTTTCAAATCTCTTTCTTTGCCACTTTAAAATTACAAACTCCTGAAACACTGTGAAAGTTATTTTTCAATATGTAATCCTGTACATTAAAAAAGTAATTAAATCATAGAAACTCTGAAAATAAGTAAGTTCATACCTTTTTCTTTCAACTTGCTCCTTCAGTTAAGGTTCTTCCTCCTTATTGTCCATGTCCTCTGCTGTAAATAACATATGACCTCTTCTGTCTAAAACACGATAAAACTGTTGCAAATAAGGAGGCAATATGAAAGTAAGAAAAGCAGTAGATAGATGATGAATGTCTGGATAATGTTGACCTCTAAAAAGAAAAATAAATAAATCAATAATCTTAATATCTATTCTGTAGATTCTTAAGTATCTTAGTTGTTCAAATATTACATCATGACATATATGAGACCAGATTATATAAACTGCAAACATAAAAACTTGGTATAAAGTGACCAGTAATTTCTACTAGAAGTAGAGATCACATTATTTAGAAAAGAAAAACGGGTAAAAGCTAAATCATTGGAAACAAATCTAAAGCAAAAAATAAGTGCAGTAGTCAAAATTTTCCTGTCTCAACTTAAGAAGGTCTTTCGTTCGTTGCACTGAAAATTTAAACCAAGTAACACAGATTTGCAGCTCAAATTGGCTACGTGAATTAATGTTCTGTGAAAACATTAAACATACATTCATCTTTAAATTCTCTCTCAGGACAGAGTACCTCATAAATACCCTTAAAACTTTGAATTATTTAATGATATGCTATCACTTGAACCTCTTCCTAGCTTTTCAATTCAGCTGTTGATTTTGGAGGAAATAAGGGGTCTTTGACTATCTTTGAAAAGTTAATATCTAAAAAATTCTACCATTTAACTCTTCAATCTAAGTTGTACTAAAGGTGATGAAAGTTTATTGACTTCCACAGGACATGGATCAAATTCTAAAACCAGTCTCTGGCTACTGTATGGACTCTACAAAGTTAATAAATGTCTAATGTGCAGACAGTTACAACGTGAAGAGCAGTATATGAAAAATGCCTTAGATGTGAAAAAAAAAAAAAATTAGAAATGGCTCCCCAAATATGCTACTTTATTGTAGTTCATAAGTGCCTTCATATTTTAGGAGCAAATCCCAAATTAAAAAGGTTGAAATTCCATTTTGAAATTACACTGAACAGTTTTGAGGTTTTACTATTTTTCCCTGGTTCTCCTGAGGCAATGAAACTTTCAACAACTTGATTTTTTGTTATAAAGATCTATGCCTTATGCTATAAACAGATATTATAAGAAGGAAATCAGCAACAATTACAAAACGAAATAAAGAATAACACAAGATTGATTTATCATGCAACACACTCATGTTACAAAAATATTTTATATTTCCCTACATTTAAAATAAAAAAGACAGCAAATAAAGAAGTCACACATGTAAAGAAAAAACATTACGTGAAAATTAGTGTAATATAACAGAACTTTGACTTACCATCAAAAAATTATTACATGAAGTATATGTAGCTACATGAACACCCCACTGGAAAGACTGTCAGTACATCTCTTCATTTTAATCAAAACTGCTCAAAATCATTTTTTCAAGTCATACAACTTTAATATATAGAAGAGAGCTTAGTTACCTTATGCTTCAACAGGACAGTTTCACAGATTTTACAATCCAAAGTCTCTACTGAAATCAATGGCTTTTTTGCCTGAATGAATATAGCATCAGAGTTATGAAAAAAATGTGAAAGTTAAACATAAAAATGAAATATCCAGTTTGAAAAGCAAGTCAATAACATAATACATAAGATTGATTAGGATTTAAGGCATGCTTACAGCAACCCTGTATGATGCAAAGGAATTTTTTTTTTAATAATGGAACAGTTTAGCAGCATGAATAGAAATAAGTAACTGTTCTGGAGTGTAAGATCAGAGATCAATGCTTTAATAAGTAGATCGTATTAATTTAAAATTAGAAAGAAATATTTCACACTGCATTTTTAACTCAATAGCAAGTATATAACATTCGTAAGTGTTTGTAGTAGTTTAAGACACTCTAATACAGTTCACTTTCTCTACAATGCAATTACCACACAGTTAAAATTTTAAAAAAATATGTCAAACAATTTCATTTTGAACTTACAACATTTAGAATGCTGTCTGTAAACAATAGCTGGCAAAATAATTTTAAAATTTCTAGGCACTTTTTCTCTAAGTTTTGTCATTTACTTTAAATAAAGACAATCAAAACCAATTTGAATGCTATTTTAATTGCATTACCATTGCTGCTCTTGTGTAGAAGTCATCGTTTCATTGAATGAACTAAACGAATCCTTTATCAATGTAAACTGAAATATTTGGGGCATGCTGCAGGTAAAGGTGAATGTTTTTACAGCACACACTCTCCTAAAACAGACTATTTATCATTCTTTGGAAAAGGGGACATGAAAAAACAATACTATGTGTGTGGCCCACATTACCTTCACTTAATGCACTAAATACAGGTTTTTTAGAAAATTGTGCAGTTTCTGCACCATTGATAATCTGACAGTAAGTATTTATTGAAGGTAAAACACTCATTGTCTGTTGTCACTATTTGTTTTAATATATAATCTTGCTAACCAAATGATCTTTAAGCAATGCAGATAAGCAATGGCATGCAAAGGGTCACTTAAATGCCAATTTGACTGTTTCATAAACTTAAGCATTCTTTTCCCATGACTATTCTCAGCTACTTAATTGAAAGTATTATCCATTTACAAACTTAAGGCCTGCCATAAAAAGGCTCTCTTCTGTATCCAATAGACCTTTCAGGACCCTAAGAACAACAAAATCTAATAAATAAAGGTTCTTTTTCTTTTCCTCTTTTATTATAGAGAAGGGAAGAAGTAACCTATGGTACATCTAAACAAAGCTATCTGTAAAGATCTTATTAGCAGTGGGGACCGTAAAACTGAAGAGTCTGACTTGACATGGGATGGACAGGATCAGTTAAATTAGGACACAGTCTGTACTGCTTTTGTAATCCGCACTCCTACTAGAGAATGACAGATATACCCTATGACAAGAGCAAGGTAATAAGTAGTTGTCCTTAATTTACAGCTCTCCATGTAAAATCTCCTGAATTTCAGACAAGCACTGACTGTAATACAAATACAAGTTAATGAATTTTTAATACATCTTCTCTATTTAAAGATGATGACTTACAGCTGGCATTGCTTATATTAAATTTGTGGTATTTTCCATTGTTTGTTTTTAATTATTTTGATTAGATTATTCTTGGAATTGTATGGACAAATGCAACCCCCACATAAGCAACTTCAGTTTCTGCTGCAGTCAAGAGAAGTTTCATCAGCGTATTACAGGACTGGATGCCTCCTATGGATTTTAAAAACCACATCAGAACTATTTCAAGGAGATAAACAGAAAATTAAACTAGAGACAGCAAACTAAAATCTGATCATTTAGATTGGGAAATGTAAGTGTTCAGATCCAAATTTGAAGGATGGTGGTGTTTCTTCTCCAAACTTGGCAATATTGCTATACACCAATAACTTCATATATTTTTGGTAATTTTTCTGTAATTATGAAATAATTTTTTAAAATTACTTGACATTTGAAGCCTGAGGAGCCAAAGATTGTTGCAGGTTGTGTTCTTCTTGTAGCTCTTTCTGAAATTCATCCAGTTTAATTTTTTATATTGCTTTTCTTTCTATATATGGCACATCCAACGATGGAGCTAAAATGTTCATGAACAGCAGTTAAACACAGCATTACCAACTGCTAAGTCACATGGATATTTTCACACCCACTCTGGAGTAGTACAAGGAACAATGGCACACAAAAAGCTCTGACCATCAGAAAAATACAAATAAATTAAACTACAGCAGTTTTGAACTGCTGTCACTACACGTATCACAGCAGTGCCCACAGCTATTCAATATAAGAAATAAGCAGAAAAGTGTAATAAAACAAAATTTCGAGCGCACCCTACCTAAATTGTTTTTTCTGAATAGTGTGTAAGATTGGTGTATTTCAATATATTACAAAGCAAATAATCAAATGAACATCAAAATAATATTAGTATGCGGAACTATTAAACTTAGAAGAGTATGAACACATCTACAATATTTGTTGTGTTTTTAAGAAAATTCAAACATTCACATAGTTTAAAGGATAATATGTTTAGGAAAGTTTCTTCAAGGTTGCATTTATTAAATGGAGGAACTCCAGTAGGAACACAGATGTAAGGAATTCCTCCTGTTTTCATCCACAGCTGCTCATTCCTGTTCTTTAGTTGTGCTTAGTTTCACCAAAAACTGTTTTTTCACATTGCAAAATAAATCAAATAACTGATCCATGTTGAAAAAATAATAATAAAAAAAAGTTGTAAGGACAGAAATTAATCTAGATCTCTGAATCTCTTTGTAGAGCATCCCCACACAGAAATTTTGTCCAGGACAGCTCACTGTAATCCAGGAGCAAAAGCAAACAGCAAGGAAAAGGAACTACTGAAGTCATCACTGCTGCCAAAATGTCTGCATGTGTTTCACAAAACTGAGCTTCAGAATCTATACCCTTGTTCTGCCTTTGCCATGTCGTGATGACCTCCAGAAGTCTAGTCCAACCTCAACATTTTCAGAGTTCTGTTTCCTGCAACCCCTTAAATATCTTTAAAACAGACTGGTAGTGCCATCAATAGAAAGGATTCTTCTGAACTCCACTTAAAAGCATGTACATGTAACAAAACAAAACAGGTTCAAGAAAATAAAATATAACCATAGCATAAAAGAGACAGAAACAGAACAACACAGTGGGGAAAAACGAAATTTGAAGTGCTTTGTTTTGAAAAAAAGTCTATCTCAATATGAAAAGTAGGTCCACTTTTGGGCCCAGATCTTCCTGCTACACCATGGTAATTACTTCTGCAAGTCTGGGAAGGCTGTCTACCTTAATCCACAGAAACCCAAAGAACACAACTATTTCAAGAAAAATGCCTTTCTAATTTAGATTTCAGTCACATGTCTGGTTAAATGAATCATAAAACTATAGAATTTTATGCTTTGTCCTTGTCCATTCAAAAGCTTTATTTATCCCGGAACATAACTGAGGACAATGTCTATTTATTGACAATTTCAACAGTATTTAAGTTATTAGAAGGAATCGCCTCAGGAAAAAATTATGGAAGCTTATAGTTCATAAACAAGAACATAAATCACCAAGTAAAAGATACTGAGAACTGTAGAAGATACCAAAAGGAGTCACTACCTTCTGAAAAGTCTTATTCAAAATTAAAATTGCTTCATATGTTGTCAGTTTATTTTTGAAACAAACACCACTGTTTATGTCAGCACATATATGAAAAAAATACAAAGGAACAAAGTCGAATATTTAATGTTTAGCAGAGAAACTGAAAGCTGATCAAAATTTTACACAGAGACAATAAGGTAGCAAAACTCTAGAATACAGGAAAACTATTAAAGTAGTATGTCTTCTTGAAAAAGTATCAATAAAATGAATCAAATTTATGACTATGATTTTTACTTTTGAATGTGACATGTTTCCATCATGATCTCTTGTCAAATTTAAAGGAAAAAAAGTAACTTGTTTAGATTCATTGCCACTTCCAGCTCTTGAAATGTCTAGATACTCAAATAATTAAAAAAAAAAAAAAGCCATCCAAGTGATATCCAAAGAAACAGAAGATATCCAACAACATATTATGTCTTAGACACCAATATAGCTAATTGAAATAGCCAAAACTAAAATTAGAGCAGCTGTTACTTGAAAACCATAATTCAACGTTCTGTGTTCTCACCTATTTTGTGAAACACATCATGGGGGGGGACTTCAACACTCTCTTGCTAATGAATAATGGAGGCTACACTAAGCAGAGGGGAATTCCCTTAAAACTAAAATCAGAGAACATGATCCAACACACTTACTATTACACGGACTTCTTAAATTTATGAAATCACATATTCTGTTCATTTTTTTTTTGTGTAGAAACACCAGTGAGCTAGCACACAACTTTTTATTTATGTAATTCAGTTACAAATGTAACATAAAATTACAGTAACTAAAGCAAATAGCTGCCTTTTTTCATCTGAGCACTTTGTGTATAACCAGATTTGCAAGTTCATCTACACAATCAATCAATTTTTCTTGAAATCGCATGGGCTCTCCAGCCCACAAAGCAAAATAATTTCAAAATCATGTCACAAAAACATGCCAATGAATATTCTTCTACAGAAGTATTAATATAGAGTACATTGCCATTATTTTCTTTAAAAATAGTTCTGCTAAGGATGCATTAGAACATTTAGCTAGTATATATGAGTTTTTTAAATTATTTCTCTTTCTAAAAATTTATCTCCATTAATTTTTTTTTTGTGTAAAAGTGAAAGCATGCACTTTCAAGTTGAATAATAGATTTGAATTTTGTAGTACTTGTGTTAAATACAACCAAATGAACGTATTTTTTTCAGGTGGCAATCTTGCAAATTACTTTCTCTTGTAAGATCACTGAACACACACTGATGAGCATTGTTGCACCCTTACATTACTGAAATGCCAAGCGGCCCAAAATATTAAATACTGCCTAAAAAACATCATCCCACTACCCCACTACTGTTAAATGATCGGGAAACTGTCCTGTTGTCAAATAGTACTATATAATTTAGAAGTAAGAAGTAATCTTACTATATCTTTAATATTAAAAAAATTACCATCAGTGACATTGTACTGTGTATTGTTTATACATAATTTGGCATATTTAGGTTAGCAACCAACAGATAACTGATGCTGCAAAGTATACTCTTCAAACTACCTACAAATATCATTATTAATGCCTTCTTTGCCTCAGTCTTTAACAGCAACACCAACTGCTCTCCAGGTACCAAGCCTCCTGATCTGAAAAACAGGGAGCAGAATGAAGCCCCCATAATCCAAGGGGAGAACATCAGTGACCTGATACATCACTTAGAAACACACAAGTTTATGGGGACAGATGGAATCCACCCAAAAGTACTGAGGAAATTGTTGGAAGTGTTCACCAGGCCACTTGCAATCATTTACCAGCAGTTCTGGCTAACCAGGGAGATCCCAATTGATTGGAAGGTAGTAAATGTGATGCTCGTCTGCAGGAAGGGACTGAAGGAAGATCCAGGGAACAGCAGGCCTGTCAGCCTCAATGCCCAGAAAGGACATGGAGAAAATAATCTTAAATGCCATCACGTGGCACGTACAAGCAGGGGATCAGGCACAGCCAGCATGGGTTTGTGAAAGGCAGGTCCTGTTTGACTCACCTAATCTCCTGTGACAATATGTCCTGTTTGGTGTGAGGTAAAGGCGGTGGATGCTGTGTTCCTGGATTTTAGTCAAGTTTTTGACAGTGTTTCCCACAGCATTCTGCTGGAGAAACTGGCTGCTCATGGTTTGGACAGATGCATTGTTCACTGGATAAAAACTGGCTTGATGGCCAAGCCCAGAGAGTGGTGGTGACTGGAGTTTTGTCTGCCTGGTGGCCTGTCACCAGTGCTCTTCCCCTGAGCTCACTATTGGTGTCAGTCCTGGTAAATGTCTTTATTGATGATCTGGATGAGGGGATAGAGTGCACCTTTAGCAAGTTCTCAGACACTACCAAGTTGGTCAGGAGTAATCTGCTTGAGGGTAGGAAGGTTCTAGAGGGAGATGTGGACAGGCTGGATCAATGGGCCAAGATCAGTTGTGTGAGGTTCAATAAGGCGAAGTGCCTTAGATTTCAGTCACCAGTCCTGCCCTTGGGTCACAATAACCCCAGGCAGTGCTACGTGCTGCAGAAAGACTAGCTGGAAAGCTGCCCAGTGGAAAAGGGCCTGAGGGTGCTGGTCAATAGTGGCTGCACATGATCCAGCGTTTGCCCAGGTGGCCAAGATGGCCAATGGCATCCTGGCCTGTATCAGCAATAGTGTGCCCAGGACCAGGGCAGTGATTGTCCCCCTGTACTGGACACTGGTGAGGCCACACCTCGAGTTCTGTGTCCAGTTCTGGGACCCTCACTGCAAGAAAGACACTGAGGTGCTGGAGCATGTCCAGAGAAGGACAGCAGAACTCATGACCATCTGGAGCACAAGTCTTGTGAGGAGTGGCTGAGGGAGCTTGGAGTTGATTAGTCTGGTGACATGGGGCTCAGAGGAGACATTATCACTCTCTACAACTACCTGAAAGGAGGTTGTAGAGAGGTGGGGGTCAGTCTCTTCTCCCAGATAACAAGTATTAGGACAAAAGGAAATGGCCTCAAGTTGCACCAGGGGAGGTTTAGATTGGATACTAGGAATTTTTTAAAAGTAATATAGTTTAATTTTCATCCATTTTCTTCAACAGAACTCTAACCCATTTAACAGGAGTAATTTTGCTACCACAAAAGCTGCTAGGAAATATTAGTCCTTCTCTATAGAAGAATGCCTGCCAACTGAAACTGCTCAGGCCACTTAGGCTCTGCTTCATGTCCACTGTAGCCCCATGGCAGAATGCAGTGCCAGGACCGATGGGGAATTTCTGTCACCTCCCTGTGACTCACTCCCAGAGCTCCCCTGTCCTTTACTCTTCAGAATAAACTGTGTGCATCTTTGGATCCTGGCTGACCAGGAAAGTTGGTTGCTAATGCTCTGGAATTCGAGGCACATGCCTAGATCTCTCTATGCCTTTTTCCACTCAGCTTGAAGAGACACAATCAGGGCCAAACTACAATCAGTGGAAGGAGCTAAAAAAGTAGCTGAAACAAGGCCCTTAGACATTCAGAAGGTTTCTCATTTTGACTAGACCTCTGCTTTATGATGACTAGACCTTGAAACAACAAACTCACAAATACTGGGCCATCAAAAAGCATTCCACATGCCTGTCTCATCCTCTTTTAATTCTGATCTTTTATCTCTTTCTTCTCAGCACCTGCATCTGTCTTCCCATGTAGCTTTTCCAGCCTTGTCCACCTCATTTATTTAAGTTTAGGCCAAGGCTATCTGGACCTCTGCACATAAAACTGCCCAGCAGAAACATATCCCATTCTTGGTTGTCCTTCTCATTATATCATTGTGAATGTAATAAATAGTGTTGTTTCACAATAGGTGTAAATAACAATTTTAAGGCAAAGTAATCATTTACATGAAAGCTGCAGAAGGAATTAAGTTATGGTTTTATTTTAGTATCTGGTTATAGCCTTGGAATACTAGAATGCTAAAAACTGACAATGTATGAAAAAAGATATTATTCCATCTTGGCAATAAATGTGTCCTACTGTCTGCATACACTTGATACGTGTTCTCTACTGAAAAATCTAAGCTTTATAGAATTTATATACTAGTGACAGTTTTTTTCATGTGAAATATTACAAAACTAAAAGGATATTGAGCATTAAACTATTTTCTAGGAAGGCATCCACTTGTTAAATGTAGGTTAGGATTCTATTTATACATTGTTCCAATCTTCTTTCCAATCTTCTTTCCAATCTCATAAAGAAAAGCCTAACCCAACATCTGACCGAATGAACCTTAATTTGTTTTTTCCTCTAACTTTAAGCTGCAAGGCCAGTATGAAGACCTGTTTCATAGAAAATCTTTTTTTAAAGGGCAGGTGGTAAGGAAACAGCTTGCAGACCTCTGTATGCTATAAAGTATCAAAAGCATGGGAAAAACACCACCATCTCACAATAGTACTAAACCTGCTTACCTGCTTCACCTGCTTATTATATGCTAACAGCTAATCTTTAGGCCAAGATTTATTTTCTCCTACTTGAGACTCTTTCTGAACTTCTGAGGGAAAGAGAAAAAAAATTGGTGTTAAAGATGGATGTAAAAATTTTTTTAAATACATTTTAGTCTTCCCTGACAGGCAATTCAGTACACTGTTTATTATATGCAATTATTCTTTCAAAATCTGTGAAACACCTAGAACATTGTATCAATTTTATCTTAAGCCAAATATTTCCTCACTATTTCCTCAGCTAATTAAATTTCCAAAAATAAACATAGTAATAGGAAAAGGACCTGCAACAACACTAAATAATAACATTTATTAAATTTCTTATCAAAAGTCTGGTCTGTTTCTTCTACAGATTGCAATGATAAGAAAAACTGCTAAATGTAAGAAGAAACATACATCAGAAATTTATATCAACAGATGTATGATCCTTTAAAGCAAATGAATCAGTAATGCCTCTAAACATTAAGCAATTCCCCAAACATATCTAAGTTCAAATATTTGAATTTTGAAAAGAGTTTGAATGAAAAGTATAGAATAATGGGCACTGATACATATGAATATAGATGGATGTTTTATGATTCCATTTCCCTAATCAGCATGCTACTTAATAAAAGCCAAATTCTTTATATCCAGCAGTTTGATATAACCCCTTATGAAAAGGAAAGAACAAGAGACACAAAAAAGAAAGAGAGAAAAATAAGGGTATACTTGTGATTTATGAAGTACCAAAATGTTTTCAAGGAGTGTTGAATTTCCTTTCCAGTTTTATCAGTTTAAAATATGAACTACCTATCTTAACAACTCACAAGCAAATAGAAGCACTATTAACTTATTATATTTTAACATTCCTAGATAATTCAGAATGTTACCAAGCTTGCTTGGTGAAAACCTGGCAGGACTTGAGATCCATTTTTTACTTCCTCATGTTCTATTGGTGCCTATTGTATTAGCAGGAGAAGAAAACTAGTGTCAAACAAGAATAAAAAAAAAATAAAATTATGTTACTACCTTACAGAAAAAAACAACTTTCAAAAGAACATATGTGTGTAAATTAAAGTTTGAGCCTTCATTACACAAATTAGTTTGAAAGAAACAAGTGCATTCAGAGACAAATGATCTTAGGCTCATCTTTTGCAAACATTTACACACATGCTTCACTCTTTACTATAAATGACTCCTCCATGGAACCGCTCGTAGTAGAGAAGTTTACAGGCTGAGTGCAATTCTCAGTTAATCATTTTCTCCAGAGGAGAAAATTATAATTCCTCTGCTAGCAGGAAAGCACTTACAAAATTTAAAGTTGTTTTTAGTTCACGGAGATACTATTCTTGCACATCAAAGAAGTAGTTCAATAATTCCCCTCTCTGGATAAAAAAAAAAAAAAAGCAGAATTAAAATGTAGCAACAACTCTCAGCACAGACGGTAGTTCTAAGGACAGTGTGCGTTCTGAGCTCCTGGTCAGCTCACACGCATGGACTTTACCCATGCCACACACTGCCTTGAGGAGCCTAGTGCTAAAGATAGCAGCAACAAACAAGTATCACATCTAAGCTACATTTTGTTTGAGAGTACTGCTCTTTAAAACTGCTATCGAAACATTAAATGTTTCTCGGGAAAGAAGCCACAAGATAATGCAAGAATGAAGTAAAACTATCAGTTGAACTTGTATTAGAAACAGTCTGTCACATCATAATTTACTGACACCACAAATGTCCACTTTCTTTTAATATAAGAATCTTCTACACAGTAGAATTTTTATTCCACTGAGTGTATTGTCCACCCACCAATCTATAAATAATGTTTTTTAAGGCCTAGGCTTTTTTGCACTAAACTTTAATACCAGGTAAGAAGAATGGTCTGAATTGTAACATTTTTTTCTTGTTTATTAGAAAATGAAAAGGTAAAGATGGGGTCTGTAGGCTAACAATAAGTGATAGATGCATATAATACCACAAAAATGTAAACTAGAAAGCAATAACAAGCTATGGTCTTCCATGTACATGTTGTACATGTTGTTGCCTCGCTTTTATAACCAAAGCCTTAGTAATTTATCTACCTTTGACAGAAAAGACATCTTAAGGAAAAAACAATTCATATTACTTTTTTTTTCATCACCTTGAGAACAATGCACTAAAATAGAGGAGTGGAGAAACAGCTCAGACTAAAAGAAAGAGATTCAGCATTATCTTCTCAAGCTATACCAACCAACCTTCCTCTTCTTTGCAATACATGCATGTTTTCAAGCACGATGATTACCAAAGACTATTAATTATTACAGTCCGTCTAAGACAACTGTGATTCTTTCCGGATGTAATTTATCCAATTCATGGAATCAAAGAGAAATTTTCACAAAGCCCTTCACTCAACCTAGCTGGATCAACTTATGTTGCTAAAGTATTGCATAATATGCAAATTTTATATATTAATTTTCCTGCTCTGTCAAAACCAACAGAATTATATGAGCAAATATTATCTTAATTTCATTTTAGACACCTGTACATGGTATGTGATTGCTTTCCTTTGTTGGGTGTGGTGTTTTCTCTTTTGTCCGTTCACCCTGGTTGAATCACAGGCACAATGCTATTGTGTTATTTTAATAAAATTATGTGTACTGTCAATATACATACTATGGGCCATGGGTTTGCATTAACAAAAACAAGGCCAAAGAGGTGTGATAGAAACTTTGGGAGATAAAAGAACTGTGGCAACTCTTAATTCCTATGGGAATCTGTTCTTGAGTGTTCTGCCCATCCTTGAGGAAGATGTTTCCTGCACTGGTATTTTAACCTAAGAAGTGATGGAAACTTCTACTGTGCCTTTAAAAAAATCTTTATTAGATGTAGTCTTCCTCCCACAGGTGTAGAAAATTATTTAGGTACCCCAGAACCGTGATGATTCATTATAAACCATTTTAATATTTTCAGTCATTTTGGTATGTTTGTGGTACGCTCTGTAGCTGAAAAGACTCTTTTATGAAGTTTATGAACCATTAAAAAAAAACCTAAGGATTTATTATTGCCGTTGTTTCAGTTTGGGTTTTGTTTGTTTTTTAATAATTACCTCTAAATATATCTGATTCAAATATTTTTATCTGCTATTTCCTTGATTCCTCATTCAGTGGTTACATGCTATTAAAGTAAATTATTTTCCTCTCTGTTTTGAATAAAAAAGTTCAGAAAAGACCCTGATAAATGGCAAAACAAAGTCATTCTAGATGTGTGAATATACAAATACATTTTAACATGGTGAATTTATACAAGTTGTTTATACAAAAACATAGCTAATGACCCTGCACCCCTTTGACAAAGCTTGAAACTCTGGGAGATTACAATCTATCTGATTAAAATAGATTTGTTTTCATATTATAACAGCAGGTTACTGACCTAATGAGGATTAATCTCCAATTTTGTTAGACTCAAAGGTAAAAAGATACTCCCTGCACCATACAATCTGTAGCATTTTTAAGACAACCATGAATTATGTGGGCCTAATGATCATAAGAAACTGGAAAATTATTGTTGATAAAATGTACAAACTGCATTGGTTACTTTGAGAAAATAAGCAGATAGATTTCAGAAGTCCACACCTGTAAACCATCTACCCAAGATCTGTCCCTAGGTAGTTTTGTGCAACTTTATGAATGCAAACCATCTTGTTTTAAAAAATAAAATGAGTTAACTGTTCTGGAAAAAAAAATCTCTGGGTGTCCAGGAGTAGGAGTGCCCACCCCCGAGGAGTAAGCAGCTCCCTTCAGTGAGTGGCAGGAAGTGCCACAGCCTTTGCCGTGGTCAACCGTATTGACCATACCCAATACCGTGTGCTTCCTGACTTTATAATGTACTGCAAACTTATAATAAAAAGCATCATGGTCTTGATTTAGGTGCATTTTAACAGCCTAAGACTGTGAGAAAAGTATTCCACAAGCTACCTGTAAGCAAAAAATAAGAAAACCAGTAGGAAGAGTTAAGGGTTTCACCACTTGAATAGAACTAAGCGAAATAAATTGAAGTCTTTTGTTCATTTCCATGATGTTTACAATACATCTGATAGCACCGGAAAAAAAAAAAAAAGGAAATATTTTTAGTAAGCCTCCTAAAATTACTGTTTTATTATACATCAGTATATCTGTAATGTAATTGTCAGGTCAGCTGAAGTATAAAGAATATATAGACCAAATAGTAAGTAAGATACCATCATGTTATAAGCAAATACCTGTTTGTATTTGTTTATAAAGCTAATACAAGTCTATCTCTTCTTGAATTTTAGCAATAATTATTCTCCATCAAACCACTTTTGAGAATATTAATGCATTACAGAGAAAGTCTCAAGGCCTCATTATTGAGATGTTTTTAAAAAACTAAAGTATATTTTATATACTGCTAGTACAGTGGACTCTCAAGTCCTTGTTTAATAGAAGCATTCAAATTTGATGTTACTTTTAGAGAACATTGTTCATTTGAACATCAAAAATGTCGTTCATTTACTTACCACCCTCCCAAGCTCATCTGAGTAACCAGCTGAAGAGGAGCTGCAGATTTTTCACCAAGAAAATGCATTTCTGAGACAAATATAAACACCTTCCTATGGATACTAAACCAAACATATACTTAGTATCTCAATATATTTCAGAGTTAGCAATAAGCCTCAAGGCAAAAAAATTACTCAAGGCATTGGAAGCTACGTTATTCCTCTAATAGAAATTCTCTGTTTTCACAGAAAATATGGTAGGAAACATTACTGATAACCAACTTCCCTCAAAGGACACAGGGCTAAGTAATGATGTCCCACCGAGTTGGCATTTTATTCCCAGATAATGCTATTTCAATTCAGGGGGAAAACCAGCACTCAGCCCCCTCAGCAACACCACGAGGTGTCAATGCTAACCAGTCATTAATGCAAGACTGAGAATAAAATAAAGAGAATATAATTTTTTTGTGTGTGTGCAAGAAATGAAAAAACACACAATTCTGAGAGTACATTTTCATTTTAGCAATTCCATCCTTTTCTTTCTTCATTTAAAACAATACTTTTCTTACTTCATTAGAGAATGCAAGCTATGAAGCTTAGTGTAAAGTAAATAATCCATGCATAATAATAATAAAGAATTGCTAAAATCTTCAACCTAATTATAAGGTCACTTCAGATCAAAAGACACCTGCTGCAAAAGCCTTTGAATTCAAATAAAAGATAATCAGCAAGAAGGGTCTCATTCATCCTCACTAATGTCCATATGTCCATACCTAAAAAAACATTAAAAAACAAAAAACTGGAACAGAAAGCCATCACTAGGTTCAAGTTTTCATTTTACTTTTAACCTGATTGATCAAATATTGGAAATAAAGTATTAAATATTATTTTATCCCAGAGGTCAGATTTTCAAAGCTCAGAGCCCAGGAGCTCACACTACAAACAACAAAAAATCAGTTCATATATCAGGACTTGGCAGAGGCCAAACTGAAAATCTTACCTAGACACATTTATTAAAAATGTAAGAAAACCACAGAATTCTGCACATGTTACCAGTCACTACTAATTTATTTCCAGTAAGTTAAACAACAAACAGTTTTCCAGGTCCAATACTTCTTTAACCCTCTTCACATCTGCCGGAAGAATTTTCATAATCAACTGACAAATTGCAACCAAACAGTCCCAAATTATTGCGTCCCTAAAATACAAGTCAAGCAACGAAGAGGAATCATCCCAATGCTGCCTCACTGAGAAAAGTCTTCTCTGATTTCAATGCCAGTTGATATACACCGTATAATATACAGAAAGTAGAGACACTGTGAATGCCTTAGCCACACAAAAAAGCTCTCAGAAGAAAATCAAATCAGAGGACATAAATCTACTGGAAATGCAGTTTCATACTACTGCTGCTCATGGACTTTCACATTTAAGTTAACTTAGTTCGGGTGGGCTTTTTCTCTTCTAGTTCATGTATTCAGTCAAAAAAGAGTCGATCTCATATTAGGGGAATGTGAGGTAAAACCAAACTATCAGCCTAGATAGAGAGGACAAGAAGCCATCTGATTCTAAGTCAACAGTTTACTTAGCAAATAAATTGGCAAACCTCTGGTGAAAATCTAGGAAAGTTTTCTCTAGCATTTACCTGATGCCTATTATTACTGATATCACCTGCTGTAATTAATTGAAGGAACTCTCTTACAGCAGCTTACATGATCTACATAACCATGACAATAAAAAAAATTGTCTTACAAAGACTTCACAATCTAAACAGTAACTAAAAGAAGCAATACTGCCAATGATATTCCAAATGCATTTAATGCACTTTTTCATCTGTCATACTGGAATATGTCAACTTAAAAAGGGAAAGGAGAATAAAGAAAAATACGTTTTAAACTATAAGCAGAATAATAAAAATAACACCCCAAAAGAGCTAATGTTTTAATGTATTTTGATATTGGCTCATTTTCATTTTTAAGGGACATCAAAAAAACTAGCAGAAGAAAGAGTGAAGAATATTGTATGATACATTAATGTCTTCATCCATTTGTTTTGTCTGGATTCTGTGTTGTAACACATTGTAGGAGCTGGAAAAAAAATATACAACTCTTATAAAAGTAATATTTACCCAAGAGAAAAATATTGCTCTTGTTCTGGTTCATCTACTTCCATTTTTATGTTGTATTTCTGGCCAAGAACACTCTCCAGGAGTTCTTTGATCGTCTGGTCTGAGGGAGATGGAGAAGTAGACTGCAGGGAAGCAATTATTTCATCAATAGACCTTGCAACCACTTTCACAGGCAGCACTGGGATGGAAGTAGACTCTTCAGATTTGCTCTGCTGGAAGTTCTTCTCGTATATTTTTGAAATGTCTGGTCTAGTCACATCCCTTGCCTCTTCCAACTCTACTTGAGCAGACCTCACACTTGGCTGCTTACTTCCTTTTCCCAGAATCCTTCTCAATTCAACATCTAAATCTTGTTGCTTTGCTTTTGAAATTACTCTGCATCTCTTCTTACAGCTGTCCCTGCTTATTTTGCTTTTCTTGAAATGCTTTTACTTGTATCAGAATCTGTAGAGCTAAATTCAAAGCTATCTTTAATCACTGTACCTGTTTCTTGAGTTTTATCTCTTTTTTAAATTCTGAAGATTCATCTATAGCATACACACTCTATCCTTAACTTTACTCACAGCTTTTGTCTGTTCTAATGAGATAGGGGAGTTACCTGGAGTAACTTGACTTCTGAGGTGGTGCTGGCTGTTTGACTGTCACAATTTTTTTTAGTGGTACCTGCAAATGATGCTAATACTGGCAGTGTTACAACTGTACTTTCATGACTAAAGTTGCATTTTTTCTGTTGACTTCTCCAGAGCAACTTCCCTGATTTTTTTCAGTGCTGTCTTCTTCTATAGATTTATTTCTTCTTCTCATCGCCCTGAGATCAGAAGTTTGTTTTTTCATGTCTCTTGCTTCAGAAGATATCCTTACTTTCTGCGAGCTTCAGAACACCCAATGAATTAATTAAGAATATTTTTATTTATATGCATGACAGGCTCATGTGGACTCTTTGACCTCTGGAGAGGATAATGTTCTTAACTGACGCAATTGATCTGGTGTTAAATCTTCCAATAAGGGCTAAATGCTCATGTAAGAGCAGTAACTATCGCTTGTTTGATCTTCAGACTATCCCACTGAGATTCCTCACATATAGTCTCATGTTCCTTTATCATGTTCAATGCTTCCACATAATTCAGCCCTGAGTACGGATGTTTTCTAGCAATTTTCTCTTACTGTATGCAGTCTTTAAACTCCAACAGAAATGAGGATTCATATTTTATGCACAGACAGAGATGCCAGCTTGCAAAGGCTCCTCCGTTTTGCTAAGGGTCCCATTGGTATTAACAAGACTGTTCCAAACAAGTGTTAGGAAGCACCAGCAATTGCTATCAGCATTTTACATCAGGAAACAACTGAACCATTTCTGATTTTGGGAGTACAAATTGGAAGTTGGAAGGAAAGCTCAAATAGAAAAAAAAGAAAATGAGAAAGAATAAAGCTCAACACTTTCTCGAAGTAACCACAAAGAGCTTTCCACCTGCAAAAAACCAACCAAACAAACCAGTGACCACGGGCCCCTCCACGTCCCAGTTCTGCCTGTCCCGCAGGGCCTCCTCGCTGGTGGCCGCGCGGTCCCGAGGAGGAGCTGCCGCGGCTCTCCTGGAGCCGGCGCAGGGCAAGGACGCGCTCCGCACCCGAGCAATGCGCTCCCGAGGCGGGGAGAGCGGGCAGCCCCCGCTGCCACCCCTGCCGAGCGCTCTCTCCCGGCAGGAACGGCCCGGGAACACGCCGCACTGAGAGACCGGGGCGTGAAGCATTTTGAGTGGGGCACCGGTGAGACATTTCTCCCCTAACTGAGCTGAAACGCATTGGCGTCATCTGAGGATGTCATTAGAAACGTGTTTCTTCCAGCTTACCCACGGGATCCTAAAGGGCGCAGGATGGGCAAGGGCGTTTGTACCTTTTTAGCCTCATTTCTCTCCTGTGTGTAGCAACCCTTGCTCTGCTGTCAGCCAAGGGCTCTTTTAGAGCTTTGCCCTGAGAACCAAAGGTATGAACAGCACTTCTGGGAACTTGTGCACCATGCAGTGCAATCGCTTCCTGGGTACAATTGTAGACACCTTTTTCTTACAAAACTAATTTTTGTTCCTGTCAAAGTCTCAGCACGGAGGTGAAAGCCCCACTCAGCTGCGTGTGGTTCATTCATCATCATCAATAAAGTTTCTGTTACTGGGATTTTATTTTCAGTACTAGCAATTACGTGCAACAGGAGAGACTCCATCTCAGAGCCCATAAACCAAACAGATTTGCAGTATTAAATGAGCAAAAAGTCTGAAACCAGTTCTCTTAGAGGAATCCTGGCCCATGTCTTGCAGTTTTACTAGCCAATCCTTCAGGGAACAGAGATGTCAAACATATTTGACAGCTGTCTGATGAAAGTTAAATTTTAACAGTAGTTCTTCTCACATGTGAAGTATGAACTATAAGTGGACCAAAAAGAAAAAAATAGTTTCAGTGTTCACCAAATACAGGGAAGATAACACATGCCAAAAATCATCAAACTTCAGGAAAGAAATAAAAAAAAATAATTTATAAATTATAAGAAAATGTGGAAAGTCAGACTGAATCTATCAAGATGGTCATAACTATGGCACAAACCTACAAGGTCATATTGATCAGGTTCCGAAGAAGGCTGATGGTCTAGAACACATGCAAAGCAAAGCAGATTATAGCAGTAAGGGGGGGAAAAGTAGATTCCTGCATATAATCTGAATGCAAAGTGCTGGAATTTCCATGAATCTCTGGATTGTAACAGTTCACAGAATTATGCTTGTAATCCACTTAAGTCTCTTATGGTGAGTAAAAATAAAGCCTTTTCCTTTTTTTCTTTTTTTCAGTTTGGAACTGTAGGGACTAACTGCAGATACTGGATTCAAACATGGCATTCAACTGATTGAAAAGCTCCAGTGGTCTAACAGGCAAATGTCTCCTATTATCTTCTCCTTTCTTTGTAGCTTTCAGCTACATTTTTGTAGGTACTTTTGTCCTGCCTAATTGTATTCCTGGAATTCAAGGGGTAGCCAATGTCTTTCTTGCAAATAATGCAACTTACACTAGGCTAGATGGCCAACTTTTAGCTTGATAATGCAACTGGAAATTTGTTGAAGATGCAGAAGTCATTAGCCAGTCATTACATCCCAATTAATAGCAGGGTTTCTCTTCTGATAGCAAGATAACTGATTAAAGTCCTGTAATATGCCCTAGAAAGCCTCTCTATTTGGTGCCTAATTTGCTTCTCTCTCCCTCTAGCAAGAATCTCAGAGTAGCTGGAGAAGCAGTAGGTAGAATATCAAATAGCTGTTCTGTGTTGAAGGATTCCTGTTAGCAGTCCAGGCCACTAAAGCAGTTCAGAACAGGAATGAAGTGTTCGATTGCCACATTGAAGATGAATCCTATTAGCAGTTTAATGCAGATGTAAGCCTAGAGAACAGATTCATTTCAAACTAGTTAAACAGTAAGTAAAGCTTCAATGATTTCGTTTACCTAGAACAGTTCTTCTCTGCAGGAGTCACAGTGGGATGTGGAAGAAAAAGCCCTGCATGTGAAGAGGTATTTGCATCAGGAAGTTCCAGTAAGAAGCTGCTGAATGACAAGAAGGATTTGCATTAAAAAAAAAAAAAGTCTTAGGAGGAAGGAAAAAACCTTATACACAAATTTCCTCTTTAGGTTAATAGTGGTGATAAAATGGCAAATGAGTATGCTGTGTTATCTTACTGTATCTGTTGGCTGTCAGTTCCATCTGCAGAAGAGCAGGGGCTGGCTCCTGGGGAATGCAGTTAGATTGTGAGAAAGGTTCGAGGCTTGGTTCATAAACATATCCTGTGTTATTAGTCTCTTGGTCTTGTAAGCAAAGCAAGTAAACACCCAAGGGGATCTGATGTCAGGTTAAGTACCAAATGCCATATTTTTTCCCCAACCAAGCCACACATGATGCTTAGCAGCCATTTCTGGAGAAATTGTTGCCAATATATCCTCTAGATCCTTTAGCTTGAGCTCCAGAGATGACAGCTGCAGAGATCTCTTATACACAGGAAAACAGGGAAAGATTTTCCCCCTTTCCCCAGGTATTATTATTATCATTCCTGAATGATCACAGTGATGCTTGAAGCCTGAGGGTGGGGGTTTTTATTAACATTAAGTATTTAGTTAAACAGGTTAAGCCCTATCTCTGAAGATTGTAAAGTCCAAAATTTAATCAGTAGATGAATCTTTATAGCTAGCAAATGGATCTAGATTTGGAAAACCTTCTGCAAGTTCAGTCCCTGGGTACACATTATTACTTTTTGTAATTAGACCTCACCAGATCACTAAGCTTTCTAATGTCACATAAATTGTGTTATCTAAGTTATTAGTCTATTACTGTTATAAGGAAGGTTTTTTTCTTCTTAGGAAGAAAAGCAGTCATTAAAAAATTGTTCAGTTGGTTGGAGAAATTAAAAAATGCAATTCCTCATCTCTGAAATTGTCTGAGTCCGTGTCATGTAGCAAGTCCCATTCCCAGTGCATATCACTTCTATGATCCAAGCATATGATGGAGTGAGATGCACATCTTGCCCCACAGACACTGGGAGACAACTGGAGTTAGTTGTGCTTCCAATAGCCACCTTCATCTAGGCCACCAGAAATCAGGACAGCATGGTGCATATGAAATACCTACAGCCTGGTATGGGCTCTCCAGAAAATACCAGAGAGAGTCCTTGGAAAGATGAGTAGCTATTGTTTAAAGGAAAAAAGAAAGTAAGAGCATAACTACTTTTCTAGCTCTATGGCTCACACCTAGTTTGTCACTAAATGCCAAGCCTCACCTTGGTATCATTTTCCAGCCAGCTCTGAAACTCTTTGCACATGTCATAGTCCAGAGACCCCCCAGTCCTGCTGGGGGTGCTGCATTCTCCCTTCTGCTGTGCTACAGCCAAAGCACTGATCCAGTCTGCCTCAGAATGGCAGTACATGTGCTCAAAACTATTCCCCAATGCAATAGTTCTAGAAAGGATAAGAGTATATTTACAAATACATTTTCACCATGATGTCCAAGTAGCATTATTGCATTTTAGAGACCAGAACAAAGAGAGACTGAATGACTGTCTGAAGTCCCCTAGTAGAACCAGTGGTAAATTCATAACTGAATCTGTGCTTCTGACTGATAGTAAATAGAATATCAGAGGTATGTATCCTCTGGGTACAGGCTACTGTTTGGTCTTCCAGGGCATCGACATCTTTAACATTTCTCCCAGGTATATATATAAAATGGCCATAAATAATCAGAGTAAATGGATTAATTATAAGCTAAAACACTGAACTGTGAATTATGGGCATTGGGAATGTAGCATGAAAAGTTCTCTGACAGTTACACTGTGGGGACAGCAACCTGTAGCAGAAAAGTAGAGTAAACAGCAGAGGGGTTATCTCTTAAATCAGACAGTGTCAATACTGAAAAGATTTTTTGTTAGTTGCATCCAGCTGAGCTGAAGGAAATACTTTTTTTTCCTCAGTGATCAATCTATATTGAATCCCTTGTGCAGTAAGCAGCCATGGAAAGGTTTTGTGGAATTAGTATTATGAATCACACATTCAATCCCTTTGTGAGTGTTGAAAGCATTGTCATTCTTCTAATCACTATATCCTATCTTTGATCCATAACAAATATGCACACCCAGCTCTACTAATCTCCATTATGATTGTAAGATATCTGTATTTGCCAGTGCCATGCCAGCAGAAATAGTTAACATTTTTCTTCCTCCTAAGATTTTGGGCTTTGTCTTCTTTTTTCTCCTCTCTCCATTTAAGAACATTAGTATTTTATAATATCATATCATACGATATCATATAATTCAAAATATATATAAATAAAAAGTTGAAAACAAGATTAAGCCCTTTTATTTTAAAACACATTTATAATGAGAAGATAAATACAATGATAAAATCACTTGGTCATTTTGAGTGATAATGATTCACAGATTTATTTTTAGTATGACATGACTGTAATATTTCCACTTATGTGCCATTTTATTATATAGCCCAAGAGAAATGACATGAGTTACTTCTGGAAGTCCATCACACATGGCTGTTATTATAGGCACAAGGTCAGAGACGTTCCTGGCTTTGAATAAGGCTGTAAGCAATAAACAGAGAAATTACAGCTAAACACCTCACAAAGTCTTTTCTGGAATTGGGCCTTTTCTTGCTTTAGTTTTAAAATTTGATTATATTTGATCATATCAAAGATATATCAATCTCTACTCTCCGTTGTCTTTCAGTTAATACAGCAGGTTTCCAGTTGGCCATTCCAATCCAGCTCTTTTGTTCTCTTAAGATAACAGCTTGATAGCGAATACTTAAGTGTAGATATATTTGTGTGTTCGTAGATCTCAGGTTTCACAGCTGAAGACTCAGTTTTGGTGGACATAGCAATCGCACTTAATCACAAGAAAAATCTTCACATATGTTCAGTTTCTTCAACAAAAAGAAATGCCCCTCAAAGGGTGGGGAGAGCTGTCTGCAGAGGCTGAAGTTTCAGCTACCTCTAAGGATAACGTTAAAAAAGATTTAAAGGACTTCTGGGAATGGATGGGTTGTGAAGCAAATATTCATAGATCCTGAAAAGGGGAAAATGGTTTGTTCAGTGGGTAATGGCAAAGCCACCTGATGAGCTATGAAATTGTTTGGATAGAAGAGAGGAGTTTTCTCTTTAGGAGGAACTGAGGGAAAGTTCAGATGTTAGATTCCCTCTCAATCATCCCACCTTAACACATAAAAAGAAGTAAACCTGAAACTACATGCACAGCAGAAATACTTAGGCAGCTGCCTTGTTGGCTATAAAGGGATGGAGGAGGAATGAATTAAATCTGATTCTTACCTTGTCTCACCTGTAGCTGCACAGAGAACTGAACCCAGGCGATGGCAGAAGGGAAGCCATGTGGTGGTCTAAATGACCTTCATGATGTCAGTCCCTTTAAACTTCTTAGCAGTCTTCAAATTCACCCCTGAAGTGCTTGAAGCAGCAGCAGAAACTTAGACCAGCTGCTGGAACGATGAACCACTCTTCAAAATACTGAACAGCTTCCTCCCGTGAGAAGTCCTAACATGTTACTAAATCCAGACCTTGCTTTACTTTCCCATAGGCACTAGCTGACTATACTTTTTTATGGATCTTATGATTTTAGGGTGTTACCAGTTGATACTCACATTCTCATATTTCAGTGTAAAACTACAGACTGTGTTACATAGGAACTCTGGTCATCCTTTTCCAGGGCAAGCATCATTTTTCCTATACACAGGTTAGTTATGTCCCCTAATTGAGTCAATGGCCAGTGTTTCTGTATATCTGTGAAAATGCTGCCACACACCCCACAACTGCTCACTGTCCATGTTAAACAGCTCAAGAAAATGTGTAGTTAATGCGGCTTGAATTAATTTATGCTCTAGGAACTGCAAGCTGGATAACACTGTGGAACTGCTCCCTGGAGAGGAGTTTAAATAAGCCAGCCTTTATTTTGTACATTTGATTCTTCAGAGCTGAAGTCAGCCAAGAAAGCCATCTAGGATGGATACTGGTCTCTCCCAATGCTTTTCTGAAAAACTGCTGTAGAGACAGAGACAGGGAAATTAATAGTTTTTGCAGGTAAAGATAGCAAACAATTTGAAAATACGATGATATGCGCCGAAAGAAAGGTGGCATTCCTTAACTCTCCATCGCTCAAAACTAAAGGTATCAAACCAAGTCTACTTTCTGCATAGGGAAGTCAGTTTGCAAAGGAACTGGAGTAATATATTAAGATGAATATTATGAAGAGCTGGTCAGCTCTGAATCTATTGTCCAATACAGAGATATTGGTTTATATCAGTAAAGCAGACGTTCTCAAAGAGAACTCACTGCAGGTTTTGGAGAAACAAGACTCTTGGAGAATGGAAATACCTTTGATTCAAGCAGCAGATATTGTTGGGGCAAGGGTGGCAGATTTTGGTCCATTAAGTTATTGGGGTAACTTTAATAAAGAAATAATTCTAGAATTCATGCATAGGTGCCTCTCCTATCAAGTGTTGTTTCTTATACTAGTTTTAAATTAACTGCACTCACTGCCTTAGTTTGCTTTCTTTTCTTCCTGCAAAAATCTGTATATAACCTGAAACACCACTTTTGGAATTTGTGTGAGATTCTACAAAGTGGGTGCCATCTATGTACTTGTGTTTATCTCTGTGCATAATCATATTCCTATCTCTTATGTTTCTTCCATGCCACAATACTGTGGCTACTTCAAAACAAAATACCCTTTAAACGAAAATAAACCAACCGAGATTTTCAAAAATATATAAAGTAATTGAACAAGAACAGACACACTGATTGAAATACACAACAGAAACATTTACATTTATGTATCAGTATATCATAACATAAATAAAACAAACTATAACTGAAATAAATACCTACATGGCTATTCTTGAATCAAATTATAATTATCAAGTGCATTTATTCTTGCATAAAGTGAAACACACTTGGTCAATCACATGCTGAAGTGTGGGCATCCTGCCAGCTAGAGTTCTGAAAACGGCATACGTACATCTAACCATTTTAGCAAAAATAAACTGGTTATGATGGGTAATGATTCACCTAGTAAAGAACTCTTTTGTTACACTATAGAAAAAAAAACCAAAACAACACAAAACAGAAGCTTCCTTACTCTCATCACTGTAACCATCAAATATCAACATTCATATTTTTTCATTTTGTAATTTGTTCCTCTTTCTCCTTTAATTGGTCTGATACATGAGTATTTCCAGACGGGTGGGATATTATTTGTTATGTCGTTCAAGTCTTATGATATCAACTCTGCAGGGTGCCTAGAAAATGAAATGCAATGAATTTCACTGAAAATGAAATAAAGTAAGATAAAATAAAATAAAATAANGCGGCAGGACTGGGCCTCGGCGGGGCCGCGCTCCCGCGGACGGCCGGGCGGCACTGCTGGTCCCGGGTCCCGGAGCCCCTGCTCCCGGCGGCGGCGGCTGAGGGGTCTGGAAACCCGCGGCCCAGGGCCCGGCAGCGGGCAGGCAGGGCCCGGCCGAGAGGGGCGAGACGCCCGGCCCCCGCTGCTGTGGGAGAGGGCACGTCTGGTCCGCCCAGGAGGACCAGACCACGGGTCCTGGGGAGGAAGAGGTGCTGTGGGAAAAAGGGGTGCCCCACTCCTACCTTGGGTCGGTGGGAGGAAGGAGGCCACTTGATCGTCACGGTCGGAGATAAGAAGAGTACTCTCACTCAGCAAAAGCTCAGAAGCAAATGCTGACCCCCTGCAGTGCCCTCATCTGCCTGGGCCCTGCTCCCGAGGGAGAGGAGGGTGAAAAGCCACCTTCTCGCCCGTGAGCTCCGGGGGCAGGGGCGCGGGAGCGACCGCCCCGACGGGGGCTCCTCCGAGCGTGTCTGCGGGGGACCCCCACGGGCTCTTCTAAATGAGAACTCAGCCACAGGAGCACAGAACCGGGGCGGCTGTGCCTGTGTGAGGGGCGGAGGGAGGGAGGGAAAACAGCCCCCCGACTCGGACGCCTTCTCTGTGGGCTCCCCCCGGAAGGAGAGGCGCTACCGGCAGTCACCGACCCCCGCTCCCAGAGCACCCAGGATCCCTCCCCGTCCAAAGCACCCGGCTCTGGGCACAGGCACGTTCCCAGACGGTGACTGTTTGCCCGCTTGAATGGGGAAGGATTACAGGTTGGGAACAGACGGGAAGAGAGATTTCCTATCGTGGGGAGAAGGTGGGGGAGGCTGACGGGGTCCCACGGTGTTTTCGGCAACCCGCTGCACAGGCTTGGGCCAGTCTGGAAAGCCGGGTATGAGGGACCCTCTTCTGCAGGAGACAGATCCGGGGAAACGAAAAGAAGGCTATGCCGTGTAGAGCAGGGAAGGCATACCGATGCGGCGATAACCTCCCGAGCTAAACGCCTGGCCCGCGCAAGCACTGCCGATTCTCTTCCAGAAGATGATGGTATTTGGGTAAAATGGAGTAAGACCCTGCAAGTCAAACCGAAGGGCCGGCAGACGCTGCTGGTACCAGGGAAAACTTGGACCGGAACGAACTGAAACAGCGCTCCGCGTTAAAATTAAAGCTCCCGCCGCTTGCATCGGCCGCCCGGCCCACGCGTGGGAGAGAGCCTGCGGGCGGCGCTCCCGGGCGGCGCTGGGCGACGGGCGCCGACGAGCTCCCGGGCCATGGCCGCTCCCCGCGGGGGCAGCGCCGTGCCGGGGCCAGCTCCGGTCCCCGAGGCGCTGCTGCAAGCCCCTTCCCAGGAGCGAGGCCACTCGGCCCGGCCAGACAGCGACGATATTCCCAAACACCAGACCCTTGCTGAGTGGTCTTTGCGGGGCCCATGTCTTCCTGACAGCGCTGGTAACACGGTCTCCCCTGGAAGTCCTGTCCCCGCTCCACTAACACATACTTCCGTATTTTTTGGGTCAGGTTTTATGTTTGCATCCTTGGCAGCGTGCACTTGTGGAGCCAAGAGCTGAGACCCTGATCCCATCTAGCCGGGTAAAGCGTAGCTCACTTCAGCCTGCGCTTTTCTCCAGGTTGCACTAACAGCTCGCCCCGAAAAAAAATTTAAAATAAAAATTAAAAACTATATATATATTTTTTAAAAGTGTATAGAAACTGGCGCTACTCTAATAAGAGATGAGGAAAGGCGCTGTGTGATTTGGGCCAGTGTTACTGTCCTGACTCCTGAAAAACGCATCAGCTAGTTGCGACTGGAGAGCTCCTGGCTACTAGACAGCGTCCCGCATCCTAGAAGAGTGCTTCTCTGCTGAACCTACTGCAAAGGATACTGATAAATCCCGCTGGACTCGCAGAGCATCCTACACAGGGCTTCACTACATAAAGGCTCAAGTGCAGGGCAAGGGCAACTACTGAAATACCCGCTTTTTCCGGTGGCCGTGGGCAGAGGCGTCCTGAGCCTCTTCTTGACTCAAGGGAGGATTTTCTCCACCAGGGCTGCAACACAGCAACCGAGCTGAAGGGAATTTCCAGCAGCGGCTGGCTCTGACTCGGGCTTGCTGATTATACGTCAAGTCGAGAGGCTCTAAGCAGATTAAGAGAGGATCCTGCCTGTGCTCTCACCTCTGGGAGCAACCTCAGGAGGGAGCTGAGCCCGCAGCCGGACAACAGGAGGCGCTGAGGCTTTGCACAACCCCCGGCTCCCCTCCCCTCCCGGGCAGCGGGCATCCCAGCTTGGGAGGCCCGGGGGCGGCCGGCCCAGAGAGAGGCTTTGCCGGCTCCACGTTTGCTCCGCCCGGTGAAACGCCTCCATGGTTTGTAGCAGCATCCGATGAGCGTGGCCGGCTTTGTGCCTGCCCTTTTTTCCAGGTACGGAGTGACCCAGCATGGGCTGCCCGGCGTCCCGTCGGGTGTTGCTCCCGCGGGGCTGGGCTCTGGAAAGCGAGGCAGCACCGCCCCGAGGTCACCCAGTGGGGGGGTGCCCACAGCGGGGTCGCTGGGGCAGCTGCACTCCTGCCAGCATCCCCGCATGAGGCTGTGCTGCTGGGGGGGAACCGTACTCCACAGACTTCAAATACTGAAATGAACAAGCCACCACCGAAGAGTCTCTGGTTTCAGATATACACCGCTTCCATTAGGAAAAGAGAGAGGGTGCATACATGGAGACCGCAATTTTAATATTTCTTAGATATTCCACCGGGGTTTGTCCCAATTGCCATGGGTGTAGTTTGACCATTTTAGAAAGCAGGGGTTTAATCCAGCGCTTTTATATATTTTATTTCCTTCAAGACATATTTTCATATGTTGTTCTCCTCTGCTGATTCCAGAGTTTTGTTTGTTTCGAGGATTTGACTTAATTCTGTTGCCAGATTTAAAAAAAAAAAAAAAAAAAGGGATGAGGAGAGAAAGAACAAAGAAAGGAGTAACAGAAAATGCATTTACAGAACAAGTTAAAACATATTTGTCGAGGCAGAGATATGCTATATCTCGTCATTTGAATCCTGTGTCTGTATAAGAAACTTTAAAATCCTGTTTGTGAGGGTGACATTTCCACAGATCCCTCGAGAACAAATCACTGTGGAAGCAACTGTGGTCATGCTGAAATAAACACATCAAGCTGAAATTCAGACCCAGATGTGTAACATAGTTTGTGTGGTGTGATATGCAAGCCTTTTTCAAAATCCCAAGAAGATTTATTTCCCCTTCACATTTCCACTGTTGGAAAAGTTGTTTGGGTTGGGGTGGGGGGGGAGGGGTTGTTATTTGCTGGTTGGTGTTGTAGCTTTTTTTGGTTTTGACTTTTTGGTTTTTGTTTTCTATTATGAGGTGATAAAAGTTCTAGTAGCTAGGTGGGAACGAACTCACAAGGGATAGCATAGAGAAACCTAAGAAAAGTCTGTGGTGTTGACATAGGCTAGAAGAGCCGGACAGGGCAGAAATGTTTGATCCGTCTGCAAAGACTGAGAGATTGCCTCCATAATAAAAAAAGCTTTGTCCAATGTCAGTTTGTTTTATCGGTGTTTTTTACCTTTTACCAGCCTGTGTAGATTCCTCCTCCCCCGTTCGTTGTAAGAAATCAGGTCAATAAGCAAGAAGTTGGAAATTAGATACCCGCTACCTATTATTTCTGCTCCTGGGNTGGGGCGCCACGGCAGGGCCCAGAGGTACCTGCGCGGTAACCAGCTGTGAAGTGAGGAGCGGGAGAGGGGGGGAACCTGTAGACTTCAGGACTCGGGACTTTGAAGCACGTCCAGGCCATCAAGTTAAAGGAGCATCTACCGGACTTTAGTAAATATTGCCTCTAATCTCAGGGGTTTAAGGCTGGATGGCCTTCTGCGTTCTCTTTAAGTAGAGGGGGCTGACCTTCCTTCATCTACCTCAATTCATTTNTCGTCATTTGAATCCTGTGTCTGTATAAGAAACTTTAAAATCCTGTTTGTGAGGGTGACATTTCCACAGATCCCTCGAGAACAAATCACTGTGGAAGCAACTGTGGTCATGCTGAAATAAACACATCAAGCTGAAATTCAGACCCAGATGTGTAACATAGTTTGTGTGGTGTGATATGCAAGCCTTTTTCAAAATCCCAAGAAGATTTATTTCCCCTTCACATTTCCACTGTTGGAAAAGTTGTTTGGGTTGGGGTGGGGGGGGAGGGGTTGTTATTTGCTGGTTGGTGTTGTAGCTTTTTTTGGTTTTGACTTTTTGGTTTTTGTTTTCTATTATGAGGTGATAAAAGTTCTAGTAGCTAGGTGGGAACGAACTCACAAGGGATAGCATAGAGAAACCTAAGAAAAGTCTGTGGTGTTGACATAGGCTAGAAGAGCCGGACAGGGCAGAAATGTTTGATCCGTCTGCAAAGACTGAGAGATTGCCTCCATAATAAAAAAAGCTTTGTCCAATGTCAGTTTGTTTTATCGGTGTTTTTTACCTTTTACCAGCCTGTGTAGATTCCTCCTCCCCCGTTCGTTGTAAGAAATCAGGTCAATAAGCAAGAAGTTGGAAATTAGATACCCGCTACCTATTATTTCTGCTCCTGGGTGTCTGGCATCAGAGAAAGCTTCCAAATGAGCCTTCTGGGCTGAAGGCTTTCACAGTAAAGATATAAAATGGTTCTAGTGACTCACCTGATGTTTGCCAAGTGAAGGTTAGTATCAGTGGATCCGCATTCAGGCCTCTGTCCGTATTTATTGGGAACCTGTAGTATTATGTCTCAGCACGGTGACTCACATGGTTTCTAAACATAAGGCACCCAAAAAATCAGTATCATTATTACCATCTACATAGGACGGCACCCCGTTTGAAGGGCTAGTTTAGCCCGGA